>JADLZL010002727.1:0-100000 GCA_015844335.1 Chrysopogon serrulatus | reverse complement strand
TGCAAACAACAAATGAGGGTTTGTAATGCCAATGCAATAAGTGAAGCATAGTCCCTATAGTTTCAGTAAGAAAGAGTAGCATACATCACCAATAGGTATAGCAGAATCAAAATCACATAAGTACTGAACTCAATCCACCAATTTTCGAAGAGAAATTGCAATGAAGGGAAACAAGGTATTAAGATGATACTCATGTAGAAACAAACTGAGCACATATAACCCTGAATCCTAAACTGTAAAATCCTGTTGGTCTGCCATAATGTTTTCAGTGAACTGAAACAAAACTATAAAATAGTATGTTTGGACTTCAGAACCGAAGTAATGATAGCATTTTTACAACGAATAAGTTGCTCTGACTCTGCTTCAATCAACACTGAAACAGGAATATAATTAGTACAGTTTTTGTGAGGAAACCATCTCAACCGGGAGATGATTCCGCAGGTAAGCTTAAGAAAGCTCCAAAAAGGTAGATGCTAATAGCCTGTCACCAACTAAGCATGACGTAAATCACAGTCTCAGATGAAACCGTAAACTAGCTTATCCAATCAAACACAACCACTACTTTAATGCCACAACCAAATGTCCAGAATATGGTATTTTCGATTTTTCATTGTAGGATGTAGTCTTAAAGGCATTCTAAAACAGGTTGTTTCCGTACAATAAGCCAAAAACAAGCTAGTGGTATGGACAACCCAGTCCATCTCAAGCCACACGGCTGAATAAAGCAATTAAAAAGGATACAGAAGAATGGTCGCAGGATACAGAAGAATGGTCGCCAGAATTCAAACATGCTTCTACAGTCAGAGTATTTGCACAATAGACTTGCTTAACAATCCTGTCACTGCTACAAATTACAGATCAAAGGTAAAATCTCAAAGTTACCAGAGGAGGACATATCCAGCTTAGAACACCACAGTTACTAAATGCGAATTTCTCCTGGACCTACCCAGCTCGTCCCAAAAGTACCACTCTTTGACATTGCAAGAGCTTCAAAATCGTCAATTTCAAATTTCTCAGGCTTATTCAGCAGAACAATTTCTCAGGCTTATTCAGTAGAATTTGTGTAATGCACTACCCAGCAATATGATTTTTTTTGGCAAACAAAAAAGTAGAGTTATGTAATTTCAATGCAAAGATGTAAGAAAGTAATCCTTATGGTTTCAGTGAAAGGAGTAGCATACACCTTCAGGTAGCATCAACAAAATCAAGTAACAGTAACAGTATCAAAATTACTTCAGTATAAATTGCGTAGCACGTCCAACAATTATGCGTAGAACAGCCTTATTTCTCCCACAAAGGGAACTAAAATTAGAGCCTTTTATTTGTGTGCCATTAAAAAAGTTGGTAATCTTGCTGAAGGCACTAAAAAGTTCGATCTATCAAGAAGCGTACAAGTTCGAATAAATTCTCTCTCTCAAGTCATTCCATCCACTTTCCTATTTAATAGTGTCAAACTATATTGAAAAAGTCCTAAATGCCCTTTCAGCCAGGTTCCACCACCTCCTTCTTTCTCTGTCAATGACGAGTAGACCCATGCGTCGCTCGTCCCCAATCTCCGGCCATCCCTCTCACCACGAACGGGCACCTCAGAGAGGCCCGTGCATGCCTGCACAGCTAGGACGTCGCCACCCCCTCTCATTGCGCCGCTCCGCCACCACTTTTCGCCGTGGCCACCGACATCCGTCTCCTCGCGTCGCTGCGCCACGAGCTTTGCGCGCATCGCGCCGCCGTGAGCCGCCACAGCTGCCGTGTCCGCGTGCTGCACCCGCCCGCGCGCCGCCCCAGCCTCGCGCTGAGCCAGCGCGCGTGCTGTGTGCCCGCCAGTCCGCTCCGCTCCGCGCGCGCCAACAGGAGGTCCACCATGACGAAAAGCCAGAGGAAGCCGAGCGCGGCCAGGTAACAGTCGAGCACGAGGTAGACCGCACGCCGCGTACACCACCATGGCGCCGTGGCGCCACTTTTCGACAGCTCCGTCGTCGACGCCTTGCTGCGCCGAGCCCTCGGCTGCAGCTGCTCCCTCCCCGCCGTTGTCCGGCGTCAGCTGAACTTGCTGGCCGACTTTGAGCACCTCCAGGTTGCAGAGGGCCAAGATGACGAGTGTCATAGCCTCTTAGGCTGCGGTCCGAGCGTGATGCGAAGGAGAGGAAGACGTCGACGCAGTGCGTGATGACGACCAGAACCCAGAGGAATCGCCACGACTCGCACACTTCGAGCTCCTCGTCTCGGCTCCCCGCCACGCCGGTTGCATCGTCGCCCTTAGGGCTGCCATCAGTGGCAGCGGCGGCGGTGTCAGTTTCGTCGGCGTCGTCCGGCGGGTCGATCCAGTCAGCGATCAGCATCGTCAAGCCGCACGTCGCCACGAAGCATACCGCGCGCACAGAATTACATTCCACTGGTGGCGCTGGAGCTCAAGAGCAAGTGCACGGAGAATAGGAGGTAGAACCCAGCCCCGACGACCTTCAACACAAAGCCGGCAGCCGCCTCGTCATCGCCTTTGACCCTTTGTTGCATGACGACGGTGGCCTGATCGCATCGACCACGCCTCGCAAGTACCCCAGCACCGCCGGGGCGCAGGCCCTAACCTCGTCGCATGCGGCGTCGGGCAGCACGATGGCGGCGAGACGTGCAACGAGCGCGACCAGACGGAGCACGAACCTCGCGGCGCGCGCGGCGTCCCTGTGCTCGCTCCACTTCGCCTCCGCTCTCGTCCTCGCCCTGCCCGCCCAGCCGGCAACGGTGGCGCGGGCGCGGCATGCGCGTTCCTCGGCTCGAGCGTACACGGGCGCGGACGCTGCGTTGCCTGGAGGTGTTCAAAGGTCTCGCCGCCGCTACCGTGTACTGCACTGTAGGGATGGGATGGAGGGAGTCGTGGGGAAGGAAAGGAGACGGAAAAAAGAAAGAGGCCTGACTGCTTGGCCCACTACACAGAGATAGGGTATTTAGAATATTTCTACTGACTAGACCCACATGTTAGGGGTCCTAAACATCGGAAAACAAGTGGAGCATAGACGGAATAGCTTAGGAGAGATTTTTTTTTTGAATTTATACGCTGCTGATAGATCAAACTTTTCAATGCCTTTAGCGAGATTACAAACTTTTTTAATGGCACACAAGTAAAAGACTCCTAAAATTAACCTCACAAACTAGTATAAACCAACCCAACAACAATTGTTAGTTACACTCAAACTGACTCAGCAACCCCATTTTCTTTCTTCGCCTCGCTGATAGTCTGCGGGGAGGAAGCAGTCGGCTGGGGCACGGCTTCTTCCTTGTTCTCCGCATCGTTCCCCACACCGGCGGCTGGCGGGGAGGAAGCAGCCGGCTGGGGCACGCCTTCCTTGTGCCTTCTTCCTTAATCTCCGCATCGGTCGCCGGCTCCCCTCCCTTGTCCTTCGCGACGTTGGCAGCAGCAGCGGCAGCGGTCTCGGCCTCGGTGCGCTCGTTGACGGCCTGCTCGGCCATGAGCACGAACGCGTAGTAGTCAGCGTGCGCGTCCATGCACTTCTTGAGTTTGGCGGTGGCCTCGTGGCAGCGCTCGACCATGTCGGCGCCCTCCTTCTGCGCCGCCTCCACGCACTCCTCCCACGCCACGAAGGTGTCCCTGCAGCCGCCGGCCTTCATGAAGAGGCAGAACCCGCACACCCCTTCCTCCTCGTCCTCGACTTCCTCCCCCTCCCATTCCACCTTCCCCGCCTCTGCTTCGAGGACAGGCTCTTGCGGCAGCCTTTCTTGCTCGGCGGTGGCCGAGGGCGCCGCGGCAAGCGTGGGAGTGGCCGAGTGGGGCTTTCTTGAGCGAGGCCGGCTGGGCGTGGCGTGCTCGGCGGTCACCATTGCCTTCTGTGCAATCTGTGCACGAGGTGAGGTTGCTGGGATAATGGGAGGGCAGTATTGAGGGAGCTGCGGTGCGTCGAGTTGATCCCTTTGTGGGCCGAATCGTAGACCGGTCACACTCGGCCCAGACCAATGCCTCACGACTCATGAGGCAACACTAATAAGAAGCATAGAAGTTTCTTTTTTTTTCTTTACTAGGCAGCGTGCCCATGCATTGCTACGGGATAACTAAACTTTTATAATAAAACACATGGATCACATGATAACATAACAATACTGTGAAATTAAATGCTGACATTAAAGTGATATTTAATAAAAAAGCAAAGTCTGAAATTAACATAATCATAGAGAGCACGACATCGAAGCTAACAAACTCTAGTTTATAGATCTTTCGGTGATGCAGCTAAGATAATATTTTGTAATGATAGAAAGAAATCTCTAATATCAATTTATTTTGTACACCAATGAATCCACGAATAAGTTCGCATCTCCAGAACATCTAAAAAAAGAATGAAAAAAATATACTTTAAAACTGAATGAATTATCAAAAGAATCCACACTAAAGCAGGTAGGCTGAACCGCTAGTGGCCATGTTTGTTTAAAAAAGAAATTATATTCTGATGAGGGGTCCATATAAATAGCCATAGAATACACCATTTTTCTTGCCTAACCTGTATAAGTTTGGTGGCTACTACTATTCCAAGGACATAATTCTGATGGTTTTCAACTAATGAAGAAAAAAAACTACTGCAAGGTACCTATCTCCAACATGTTTTTTTAAGAACCCTATCTCCAACATGTTATACATGGAAACAGCACAGTGATGCTTGACAACAACAAACACCTGGTAATAAGACTGATCTTTAAGCAAAAAGCCATGACTCGCTCTTGGACCACGCCTCGGTGTGTTACCTCCATAGGCGCTTGAACTGATGGAGGATCTTTGCAATCTCAATAGCAATCCCTCTGAGCTTGATTTATTCAGGTTTCCTAGAACCAGCTCTTCAGAATTAAACCATTAGTATAGGTGGAAACACCTATTCCCAGAACTCTAGATCAGGAAATCATTAGCAACTGATTGGGAATTTTTAACATTCCTATTTGCCAATTTTTTAGATGAGTAAAACATATATTCCACTTATTATTAATGACAAATGTATGGCCACTGAGAAACATCCAGTACTGACTATTGATTTGTTGCACAGAACACACATATTAGCATATGAAATTGGTTCATTAACTTGCTAGCTACCCAAGAAAGTACATGTTTCAATACCAAATTAACTTAATTTTTTTAATATATGTAAATTAAATCTTGCACTACAATTCTAAAATATATTGCTTGAGAGACATGAGGAAACTGCAAGTGCAAGTGCAAGAACCTCCATGGTACGGACAGCATCTTAGTGCAGCTGCAAAAACCAGTGATGGTATGGCAAAGACGATAGACCAATGATGAATCGAGAGACTAAGAGTTAAGGAGAAAATTTGCTAAGATCAATCCATTCAAGATGGTAAATGGGACTGGAAGCTATGTCAGTATATGGAGGAATCTCTTCTGAAGGCCACATATGGCCATCGTTGATGACCATATCATCTTACCAATCAAAGCTAAAGGAAGAGTGTGATTGCATCCTTCAAGAATAACAATAATAACTCCATCCTCCAATAAAATGGTAGACAAAAGAAGCCGCTTGTGCCCAGGTTGAAAACAAATGTTGTGCTGCTTTTTTAGCGAGTTTTTTTTGAATAAGGGGTCAGCTTGTGAATAACACTTAATTGCCTATAAGTCGTATGGTAGAATCTAAACAGTTACCTAAAAGTCAATCGCTGTCATTTGATAATGAGACAGTTCACAGGATGCCCCTGATTACCAACAGTCTCCTGTTATAAGCAATAGGAAAGTGAACCAACATTAATACATATAGAATAAATTAAATAGTGGTTTAGTTCTTGATGTGAAAATAGGAATGACCAAAATTCCATTTAGTAAACCAAAGAGTGCATGTATCAGATATAGTTACCTACGCAAATGTCTGCCTGGACAGTACCATCAACACCGCCAGCCAGCTTATTTCTATCTTTGTTAGGTTAACTGACATTACACTTTACACTAACCTGAAAAGTATCCACTTTACACTAACCTGAAAAGTATCAATTGTTTGAAATATTGTAGAACAGAAAGCAAGTGCATAAGAATCACTGAATTGACCATTCAGGGGCTGAATAAAGATACCTGAGCAGGATGATAAATAAATTTTAACAAACACAAACCTGTCGCACAGAGGTTGAGATTACAACTCAAAAAAATCCTAAAAGGAGTAATAATAACAGGAAACAAGAACAGAGAAACCAGGAGCAATCAAGGGATCAAGAGCAACTAAAAAATTGCAGGGCAATACCGTGTAATCCGTGGCAATGAAATGGTCGTTGATAGCGACCGGCTTGACATCCTCGCTTTGGAGGGTGACTTTCTGAAACCTGTGAAAAGTTACAAATGTATAAGCAGAGAGAACCAACTCAGACTTCGGAATTTATTGTGTGCAAATAAGAAATTTACAATAATTATTAGGTAGTTCATTCAGAGACAGTGCAGATGGTATATACAAAGAAGGATAAACAAGATATAAAAGTTTGGCTAGGAAATACAACATGAGAATTATATGCTGATAGTGTATAAGAATGCCTCTCAGCATTTCATTTCCAGGCTTCTTCAAGACTCTTCAGCTATTACTTAATTAACCAGATGTACAACACCTATTTAAAGATGGGGGCTTTTTGACAACAAACGATTGATATAATTGGTACAGGAAATCTCTTCTGTACATAGAATCGAAATGGAACTCTAAGGTCATCCAAGATTTAGAGTTTCATTCTTCTGGACAGCCATGTAACAATAACAACCCATATCCAACAAACAACTGACTGGAGATTGTGTTCTAGAATGTGAACTGGATCCTCACTCAATCCATCGATCAATTCAATTCTGCCATTGTATGTTGCAGTATTGGTCCTATCCTCATATATGTCATGCATTTTTACTGTAACATAATGGTTCAAGCAAAGAGGCATGTGTACAGAAAATTCTATAGCCAAAAATTCAGCCACATCAAAGAGGATGAGCTTAAACTTATTTTTTCTAACCAATGGCACAACTAAAGCCATCTTGCACACGCAGCTGCTCCAACAAAGACAACCCGACAAATCAAAGGCAAACGTAAAATTGCATGCACATATTCAATTTTCTTCTAGTTTTCAGTGATCTTTTAGGCTGGAATCCAATCCTAAATGCTACATATTAATTGTTTGCTAATTTATCCTCTAAGGTAGCACCTTATATAATGTTTCTTCTAATAATTTGCCTTTCAGAGTGCAACTTATCTTATTTTGGGCCATTAATTTTGTCTTTTTAATGAATGCCCCTATATAGTCATGTTTTCTGGCTCATATAGTGGATTATATAATAAATTATCCCTCTAGTTGGCAACTTATACAATGCTTGTTCTAATAATCTGTCTCAAGGTTGTAGCTGGCAACAAGTTATATTTTCTAGGTTTTTTAATGTGTTGTGTAATAACTTTTCTCCCTAATTAGTAACTTATGAAATATTCATTTTAATATTTTGCCCCGCTACTCTTTTTAGGGGCTAGCACCTTGATTTAAAATACTATAACAAATTTATTATATTTATACAGTAACAATCGATTTGTTCATCATATAAAAACTTTAGTTTATTTTTTTTTTTTTAGCAAGTTTAGTATTATATGGTAGTAACTTTATAAATTTCATAGATATTTTTACACTAAATTGTCACTAAAATAAAATTCTCTCAAACATAGGTAGTATGGTCTAGTTTTGTTCGCCTTGTCATGAAGAATATATTGGTGCAAACAAAATTGAAAACGGATGCACCATTCAAAATTTATATAAAATGTTTGCTTTTCTAGATTTCCGTGCTGGTACAGTGCGGCTGTGCTAGTTTGCGAGCGTGGGGCAATGTGCAGCTGTGCTGGTTTGGTGAGCGTGGGGCAGTCCTCATGGCTGGTGTTGCTCGGCCGCATGCACATCGTCACTGTGCCTATGCAGGTCGGTCGTGAGCGTCTGCTCACACTGCGCGGGAGGGCTGGGGTCGCGTGCTTTTGGTACGCGCGACAGGTCGCGCAATATCCCTGTCCTAATAAGAAGCATACAAGTTTCTTTTTTCCCTTTACTAATAATTTTATTTAAAAAGACTTTATTTTTTCAAAAATAATATAAAATAAAAACTTCCACCCGTGAACTCACACCAAATTACATCTGCACCTAATGCTACCTCTCAATAACTATCTGGGATGTAGGATGGACAGTTTTTGGGCTAGTTTTTGTTGGGCTTTTTTCCTTTTTCTTAGATCCATCCCCCCCCAAGTCTGGCTGGGCCTTTTTTTTCCAACGCATGGTCGGTCACTTTTGTTTTTTGGGGCCAAAGTTGAGATCCTGTTGTTTTAATGAAACAAAACAACCGTGACAATTGGATAGTTGTCCCTGGTTATTTTGTGGCTTACAAATAGCCGGTTGTTTGACTGAAACAAAACAACCTGATATTTTCTGTAACATTTGTCGTGTTGTTTTGTAGTCTTGTATTAGCCGGCTGTCAGATGGCTTTGGAATAACTGTTGAGGGCAACTTCGGGGGAGGGGGGGAGCGAGTACTCCCCACCTGCATTCCATTCCACAATGCTCGAGAGGGCCCGAGCGGTAGAATACAAGTCTTTCCACCCCAATGGGGGGAACATCAAAGCGGGAAAACTACAAGGAACGAAATGGAGATTACATAAGGATCGAAGGGCTCCAACATTGCTTTAGCAAGGTTTCCTTGGCGAGGATGCGGCATGTCCAATCCTTCACAGCCTCTTTGCAGGAGGCGATTAGACGGGGAATGCTAGGTTCCACCGAGTTGAATACTACATCATTCCTATGTTTCCAAATTTGCCATGACGAGAGGAGGAGGAGGAGGGGATGCAGTACCTTCTTGTGGACATGTGGTGGCGGTGTGGATTCCCAGAGGGAGGTTGCAGGGGCGATGCTCCCCGGTTGCCACCCGATAGCCGCCCAGAAGTTCTTGACAAAGCTGCAGCCAGAGAAGATGTGATCCACCGTCTCGATTTTGTGCTTGCATACCTCACATTGATCGGACTGGACAATGCCCTTCCGTCGGAGATTTTGTCGGCAGTGGATGTGTCCTTTCGTCACGAGCCATCCAAAGAACTTGACACGGGGCAGGGCAAAGTTCTTCCAGACAAAGGTATAGGACGGGCAGGCCCTGTCTTCCTGGGTGGAGGTTTTGTAGATGAGGCTTGAGATGAGCTTGTTGCTGTTGTCTTCAAAGAGGCACGAGTGAATGTCTCTTGTCTGTGTCAGTTCTGTTTGCTGGAGGAGAGTGGTGAGGGTCTCAAGTTCCGCAGCAGCTTGAGGGGTGAGCCTGGGCTGGAACATACCACGCAGGTCGTGGTTAAGCACCTCTTGAACTGAGATCAGGCGCACTTTGTAGTGTGAGTGAAGGGCGGGGAACCGGCCCGCCAGGGGGGTGTCATCAATCCATGTATCATCCTAGAAGCTGGTTGTCTTGCCATCTCCTACCTCCACCTTGGTGATCTTTTGGTACACTTGGAGTAGCTCCTTCAGAGTTTGCCAGTGCGTGCCCTGGAGGTGACCGCTCAGGTCTGCGAGCTTGGTACTGCTAGCGGCCCAAGTCGCCCAGGCTGAGTTGTCGGGATGATGGAGGCAGTGAAGCAGTTTCGGAAGCAGGTAGGCATTCTGAGTGTCAAGGCGCTTGATCCCTAGTCCTCCGTCTTCTTTGTCCTTGCACACATCTTGCCAAGCTACCAGGCATTGAGCTCTTGACACCATCACCGTCCCGGTCCATAGAAAGGCTCTCCTCCTGACATCGATCGCCGCGATCACCCCGGGGGGAAGCAGCATCGCTCCCATTGTATATGTAGGCAATCCACAGAGCACGGCGTTGATCAGCACTACCCTCCCTACCGTGCTTAGCAGGAGGGCCTTCCAGCTTGCCAAATACTTGTCCACTCGAGCGATGAGGGGGGCAAAGGCTGAGAGAGGAAGCTTGGTGTTCGACAGGGGGAGACCCAGGTAGGTTTGTGGGAAGCTGCCTTCTTTGCGCCCAAGAACTGCTAGGAAGTTTTGGAGGTGGATGGGGCTACATTCATCGGGGTGGCTGTGCTTTTTGCAAAGTTGATCACCAGCCCAGTTGCTGAAGCGAATTGATCGAGTAGGCGTCTGATACTGGCCACCCCTAGAGCGTCTGCCCGGAGGAGGATGATGGTGTCATCTGCATACTGCAACACCGGGGCAGGAGCATCCTGCAGTGGGTGTTTGGCATTGGGGTCTTGTTTTATCATTTGCTGTAACACATCTGCCACCAGCAAGAAGAGGTAGGGGGATAGGGCATCCCCTTGTCTAACCCCTCGCTTGTAGTTGATCCATGGGCCAGGTACTCCATTCACCAGCACCACAGACTTGGACGTGGTTAGGAGTTGATTGATCCACTCACACCATTGTTCTGGGAACCGCCTTGCCCTCATTATCCTAATGAGACTTCTCTAGTTCGCTGAGTTGAAGGCTTTGGCGAAGTCCAGTTTGAGCACCAGCGTGGGAGCTCGACGCCGATGGCAAGTCTGCACCAATTCGGTGGTGAGCACAAAGTTCTCTGAGATGGACCTCCCTTTTATGAACCCCGTTTGGTCTGGATCGATGAGCTGGGGGATCTGTTCCTGGAGCCTGCTTGTTAGTAGCTTGGAGAGGATCTTGACGGGGCAGTTTTGCAGGGAGACGGGGCGGAACGCGGCGGGGTTGGCTGATGCTTCCGTCTTCAGCAGCAGGACAATGACCGCCCTGTTGATCCACTCCAGTCCGCCTCTCCACGATAGAAAGCGTGGAGGAAGGCCATGACATCCCCCCTCCCCCCCTGCGGCCCAGGTAGCTTTGTAGAAGCGGGGCCGACCCCGTCCGGGCCGGCGCGTTGTCGGGCGCCATGGCGCCAATGGCAGCACGCGCCTCCAACTCCGTGAAGGGGGGCCACCAGAGGGGCGCCTTCCGCACGCGCCCCTGCCTGCATAGAGCCGGTCGATGTCGAAGCCCCAGAAGACCGCCACCTCAGTGCCTAGAATGTTGGTGTAGTAGGCAGTGAGGGCAGTGGTTGCTCAGTAGACACTTCCTGGTTCCTATCCCAGCTTCTTCTGAAGCTACTTCTGCAGATGCATTTGTTCCCTTGCAGAGAACCTGGTTTTCATCGACAGCTTCAGTTTGGGCAGCCGACTGGCATTATCCCAGCTTCTTCTGAAGCTACTTCTGCAGATGCATTTGTTCCCTTGCAGAGAACCTGGTTTTCATCGACAGCTTCAGTTTGGGCAGCCGACTGGCATCACTGGGATGCTCCAGGCTGCAGATACCCACTACTGGTCTATGCTTACACGATTATTATTAGCACTTTCTTCCTCGAGGATACAATATGATTTTATTTTCGTACTAGTTACAGCATTTACTAAGCATGCGTGCTTAATAGAATAAATACCTTTTGTGCCAATAACCTGTTCTAATAATCTTGGAATTTATCAATCTCAGTTGGGCCATGGATGGAAGGAATAATACAACATCAAACTGCTCCGTCCCTGCCCTGAAGCCATGCTACTCGCAGATGATATGGCCAACTGAGTTCAGTACAAACTTCCACAGGAGCATCAGAAATCAGATTTGGCAAGTTGACGCGCTGCTATTCACCGAGGCAGTCTTGACAGTAATAATAGTTGGGGTAGGAGCCTATGGCCAGCGCTATCGCCACCACCCCTTCACACGTTTTATCTTCCTTGGAGCTACCACACTATTCTTGCCCATCATATCGTCCGTTGTCTCCACAATTTCCAATTCAACCAACCCCAGTTATGTCAAGCTCTATGATAATGATCCGTATCTTGACCCTTACTCTGAAGGTCTTTCTGCGTCGATCGCAGCATGCGATGCAAATAGCCACTTCAGAGTTCTTGTAGTCTGGGCATTGCTCGTTCAGATCGTCATGGTTAATACAAGCACAGTAGTCGCCATTGAAAGTCGAGAAGGGCAAAGTAAAGGTCCCCCAATCGACCTAATTATTCAGGGGGTGTGGACCATTTACCTTGGTTTTACCTTCGAGGGGCACGACTTAGCCATTCGTGAAGGCTACTCTTATCTTTTCTTCTTATTAATTGTACCTTTTTCTCTTCTGTGTGCAAAAATAGTACTAAAGTGTTATGCATTTGTAAAGGCACGGCGGTCCTTTGCACTAGGACGCAATCCTGGACTTACTTTTCTTTACATGGAGAATCTACGAATTCAAGAAGGGAATCAACAAAATGAACCACCGGTAGGCAGCGATCCACCTCCTCCACCAGTTTTGGTTATGAGAGAGAAGGCTTGGGAAAACGAAGTGGTGATTCAGTCTCGTGGGTATGCATTCAAGGATGACTCAGGGACAGGAGTGACATTGGACAGAATTTGGCAGTTGGACAGTAGCACGCATCCGATCTTATCACAACAACTAAAAGATTTATGTTTGTCCTTTGCACTGTTCAAGTTGTTGCGGTGCAGATTTGCTAGGTACAGGCTCACCAATGCTGGCTCTACAGGGACCCTCACATTTTTTCAGAGCTTGTCGCTACAGTCCAGAGAACATGACAGGATATTTAAGGTCATTGCCCAAGAGCTTTCTTTTGTTAATGATTATTATTACTCGTCCCTCCCAATCTCTTATGCTAAGAGTTGCCTACCCATCTTCAGTATCTTGTTCTCATTCTTGACCATAATCTACTGCATCTTTTTAGTACTAGTGGACATGCACGTGCGACACGCACCTGTCTATTCAAAAGTTCATCTGAATCTGAAACAAAAAATAATAACAGTTTTTAGGTCAAGAAATAATACTGCATATACGACACTTATGGAAACAGATTCATATATAATTGACAAATAACAATTAATTTTCTTGAGAAATGAGCTTACTCTAACAAACTCAAAAATATATATAGTTCACTTGAGAAGTGAGCTTATTCTATAAAGTGCAGAATATATATAATGCAATATTATCTAAGCCACATATTACTTTTTTTTGCTGGCTTTCCAGTGGACTGAGTCCAGGAGATCAACAACCTCAGGTCAAGAAATAATACTGCATATACGACACACATATGGAACCATATTCATATATAATGGACAAATAACAATTAATTTTCTTGAGAAATGAGCTTATCCTAATAAACTCAAAAATATCCTGAGAAATGAGCTTATTCTAATAAACTCATAGGTAAACTGAAATTCGCTTCCATTTCAGTGAATGAGTCCAGGAGATCAACAACCTCAATGATTCATCATTCATGTTTACCTATAATATCTCTATCCTGCTTCTGTAGTAGTGTTCTGCAAGACCAAATAGCTACTGTTTACATTGATTTTTGTAAATGGTACTTGTGCTTGTTGGCATCAGCAACCTCTCAATTCTATGACCCAACATAAATAACAGAAAGGCAAACTCTGAATAGAACAGAAAGTGTAACAGAGCAAGTATACTTTGTCTGCATTCAGCCTTAACTTGCATGGGCTAACTGAATAATGTGCATTTAGTTTTAATTTGGATGGGCTAACTGAATTGTGCATTTAGTTTTAATTTGCCTAGGCTAACTGGATAATGCACAGTAACCAAGAAGTAAATATGTCAAAATTAGCTTAAAAATATGTAGCATTGTTATGAAGATCAAATACAGGCAATTAACTGTGATTTTAGTATGGCATCCATGGCGATCTCAATAGAAGACCAGAGACAATATGGTGTCCTAAGAGTCCACTAAGAGCTCCGTAACCAGTTGATGTCATTGTCCTATCTTTAAATGACATGACAACTTAGCAAGTAGTATCTTGACATTTCATGTTTTCCTCATGTAGTCGCGGCATCCTTCATATCCTTTGTAGTATCTGCCAAAACAAGAAGTTAATTTTCTTTCAAATGGCATCTACTTATGATGCATACAAGCAAAATAAATTTTTAGTCTTGCTAGCATTTATATATTATATTACATCCTATGTTTAATTAGTTTTGAGGAGCTTTATTGCCCAACCTGTCCCCGAGTCATGAGATGACGATGCTGAAGACGCATTTAAGATGTCCTCCGGTCATTTGTCCACGAGCACACGTTCCACATCATGGGATACAATTTCAGTGTCATATCCCTGCTCGACGTCCTCCCATGCAGCAGCTTGGTACCAGAAGGATCAGTGACAACGTTGCGGTGCCACGCAGGGCCAACAATAGCAACAAGATCTGCCAGCCAATCAGTTGTGAGACGTTTTGTTGGATGGTTAGATTTATGCTATCAGTGCTGCATGTGGTCGCCTAAAGTGACATACTCAGCTATTTATTTTTCATGTGCTAACTGATATAAAGTGAATCAAAGAGGACAGTGAAGCAAGCCTATTGTTTTTCTGCAGAAATGGAGGCAAGCTATCTAACCAGTTGCCTTCGTGTGCAAGCTTATGGATCTAATATAATTTCATATAGCTGCATGAATGAATTAACAATTTATAGCTAGAAAGTGTACAAATGTTAATTTACTGGCATCAGAAGACAAAGTTATTTATTATCAAGTTGCTTTGTAACCATCTACATATATAGACAATGCTGGAATGATGGTACATAAGCATAGGCTAACATGTGTGCTTTGAAGAAGAAAAAAAAACAGAGTAAGGTACATAAGCACAAGTCACAGACCTTGGTAATCTGATCCATTGAGGCAGTCATGATATATTAGATGTGTGCAGACATAGACATGTCCTTTCCAATCCACAATATGTTTATGACCATAGTTGCAAAAAACATAGACATGTCCTTTCCATATATTAGTATAGTTTAGCACGTGCCTTTCCATCTATTGCTTTCTTTTTTTCACACGACACTTCAATTTAAAGGTCCTGCATCAGATGTGTGCTGCCATGTTAAGCGCACAGCCTCCCAATAGGCATGCTCCATGCAGACACCAGACAAAACTACCAGCAATATCGGCAAAGCCTATACAACTTGTGGACAAAAGACAAGCAATTGGAATCTGGATACATCAAACATGTTTGGATATACCCTTTAAATATGTTTATGTTCATCAGAAACCTCAAACAGGCTACTATGTTATCCTGGTCGAGAACTAAAAGTCTGCAAAAGTGAATCAGAGTCACCACGATGGAACTGAACCTTACAACAAACTGAATATATATTATTGAATCAAAGACAAAACATGAATTAAATAGTTTAAAAAAGATCAAAATAAAGAGACATCAGGCTTGGACCAAAGCTGGCCGCCCCTGGGCCAGGCAAACAGCTATTCATTGTCTACCAAAATTGTAGTGAGTACTGATTGCAAAGGTAAAACAAGTAAGCTGCCACTAAACTCTTGAACATGCAATTGAATTCATAAAATTATTCAATCAAGCTTGGAACAGAGAAAAATAACAAGGCCTCCACGGATGTATCGTGGATTTAGTAAAAGATGAAAAATAAGGAATGACACAAATTAGTTACACACATAATAATTATTAATACTATAGTAAAAGTTGAAAAATAAGGAATGGCACAATTAATAAACAATATGGCTCTTACCTTTCCGTTATCTAGATTGGTGATGTGCTGCTAAAGTGGTCCGGAAATCAGGGCGACGAGGGTAGCGCCACGTTGTTCAGTGCTAACTGTTTGGCCACCAGTTATGCTGCCTTCAAGATCTTGGTCAGAAATATAATGCTACATCCATAATCGATGCATGTGTTATATATACTACGTATATTATTAGGAATCCGATGAGACAGAGGAGTTGGATGCCTAAAAAAAAACAGAAAATAGCCTGACCAATCAGATGCAGTCATGCACGTATACTCTCTTAATCCAGTTGCATATACTAACGGAGATTAAATTCGTCACCTCTCTTAATCCAGTTGCATATACGAACGGAGATTAAATTCGTCACTGGTCACCTGTTCACTCATCGATCGATGACAGACAGAGGCATGCATAGATCGAGGGGATTCGTGAAGAGTCTCCCCCCGATAAAACGATATGATTAAAAAGATGAACAGACATAACACCAATTGGCTCCTCTCCTCATCTGCATGACGCGAGGAGATTAATTTCGGATTAGGGAAAAAAATCAATCATGCATACAAGGTCGGGAGACCTCTAGACTGCAACACGTACCTGAATTACTTGCTTCAACAAACAACGTATGACGTACCAAAGAGGGAGCACCACATCAGGATCTTCGAATTCAGAGGGCGTAAGGAGCGCCGCCCGGATCCGGTGGGGCGGGACATGACGCCGGGTGCCGCTGCCGTGGGGAAAACGAGCAAGGGACCGCGGTCGCCGTGGCCCTCGACTACGCGAGGCCAGTAACCGCTGGAGAATGGGCTGGGGTGCCGCCGCCCGCTTGGGGCGTTCGGGGGCCGCGACGCCGCGGATGGGGATGCGGTGCGGCGAAGGGGCGCGATGGAAGCGTGAAGAGGTGCGCGCGCAGGCGCGGGTACGTGCGGGCGGTGCGCGCTCAAGCGGGTATGTGCGGGCGGGTACGCGGCGCATTGGTGAAAAAAGTTGCGAGGAAAGTGTCCTCCGTAGTAGGAAACACGCATGTTCCATATGTCAAATGTCATTCTTCCCTCACAGGTCCATCTGTCAGTCACAGCAGGGAAAAAGATTTTTTGGTAACAAATGATTTTCAATTTGTTGGCTCCTTTATAGTATAGATAGATACATGCCATGTAACCCTACCACTGCAGGTGGAATTACTAGGATTCGCTTCTAGCTAGTTCCCCCCTAGACATGTGGACATAGTTTGTTGGATAGTAGTATCATAGTATTGGGCACTATACCACATCAATCTGAGTAAACTAATAATTCAAACATAATCTCACTCACGTACCGCAATTGCTTGATTGCAAATCAAACTTGTATCTGAATCCTTCCAGGTATGGTTGCATTATACTCAGCAAGACATTTATGCACTATACCGTAATATGCTGTTGCTGTAGGCTTCCGTCTCTCAACTCCGCCGCTATGAACAGTGGGCCTGCAGCCTGCCATTTCAGCGAACCATGCAACTCATTTTGTCACCCTAGCTTTATCAGTCAATTTGCATCTTCTTTACACTGGACCATACTATATAATTCAATCCATGTGCAGCCGCTGATAGAGCGCATTGGTCAAAGGCTACCTGTATAGAAAGTGAGATGGCTAAATAGAGCAGGCCGCCTCACTCTAGTCTCCTCGGTCCTCTCATCTATACCGACCTACCACCTCACAGTTTTCCCTCTAGCTGCTTGGGCGAGGAAAAAAATCGACAAAATTATAAGATCGTTCCTATGGAAAGGTGAGGAGAATGCAAATGGAGGTCACTGTCTTGTGAACTGGCCAGCAGTGGCAAGACCCAAAGACCTTGGTGGTTTAGGGATCCCAGACCTTGAGAAATTTGGTAGAGCCCTTCGCCTACGTTAGCTTTGGCAAGATTGGGTCGACGAATCCAAACCTTGGGCAGGTGCAGATCTACCTTGCAGTGAGACGGACCGACTGTTATTCAACTCATCAATCAAGGTCACGGTTGGCGATGGCGCAAAGGCTCTTTTCTGGCACAACAATTGGCTAGATGGAGAGGCCCCCAAATATTTAGCACCGCACCTATTTGAGCTGGTAAGAAGAAGAAATAGATCGGTGCAACAGGAACTTCAAAACCACTGCTGGATCTTATCGCTGAGAGGTAGAATCACCACTGCTGTTCAAGTGGAGGAGTTTGTAGCTCTCTGGTTAAGGCTCCAAAACATCCAGCTTGTGCCAGGCGTTCGCGACTCCATTGTTTGGAGATGGACAGCCGATGCCTCCTACTCTACCCGTTCGGCTTACAGAATCCAATTCAAAGGTTCCTACTGTGGATTCCGTAATGAGCTTGTTTGGAAAGCTCATGCGGAGAATAAAGGCAAGGTGTTTGTTTGGATCTTGGTGCGGGAAAAAATTCTAACGGCTGATAACCTCCAGAAGAGAGGCCGGGCTCATCAGGATCACTGTGCCCTATGTAATGGACCTCTGGAAATATGCCTATATTTATCACTTCTTTGCCCTTTCGCCAAGGCGGTTCGGAGCCAGATTCTTGCATGGGAGCACTTTGATGTGCAGCTGATCCAACCCAGCCAGGCCCCTCAACACTTGAAGTCATGGTGGGAAGAGGCCGCAACAAAGATAGAAAGACATGAAAGAAGGCGTTCCAACGGAATGGTAATCTACACGCTATGGAACATATGGAAGGAGAGGAATAGGAGAATTTTTATAAATACTCATGAATCGGTAATGCAGGTGGTCTCAAGGGTAAAAGAGGATATCGAGCAAAGAAAGATGGATTTTAACTTGGCCAATTTGCTTGGATGGATCCAATTTGCTTTTTTTTTTTTTGAATCATCCAATTTGCTATTTTAATCCCAGTTGTGCCGCACAAATGTGATCTGTGTCAGTATATCTCTTTGAGTTTCAGACACTGACACTTGGCCAATTACTACTTGACATTTCAGGATTTACATTGTCCCGGAGAACATATTTTTGTTTAGCATTTGCATAGATAGCGAGATCAATAGAATAGAATTGATTGCTTTCCAAAGATTCCATATTTGCCTGGTGTGATAGGATGGGGAAAAGAAAAAACTTCCTGTAATCCCCCCTCCCCTTCAACACCCCCCCCCCACCCACCCACCCCACCCCCCCCCCCAAGGGGTAAGCATTTCCCGAGATGGCAATACAACTGAAGTGGTTACCGTTTTGCACGCATTGATTTGACGGGAACAAAAATTGATTTCAGAGTGTGAATCTGCATTTGCTTTAGCTGCAGTTGTAAGTTCATGATTCATAAAGCAAAGGGACAGCAAGTCATAGGGTTCAAAATTCAAACTCTATCAATGGACAGAACGGAACTCCAAGTTTCAGAACTCTGGACAATCTGAAGCTTGGCTGAAACATGAAATTTTAGCTTCACATCTGAAGGACAAATTCTAACGAATCTAGCTAGAAACGTTAGAATTTGCTGCAGAAGGACAAATTACAGATGAACAAAATCACAAATAGCTAAATTGGGTATATTTTTTCTTTGGAAAAATGACAAATTACAGGTGAACAAAATCTATAGAAAAAATCACGGTATTATCGTTTCAGCTTTTCCCCATTCTTTCTATGCACTTTTGCATGCTTTTGCACAAACACAGGCCGCGCCCTATTTGGAGGGTTCCAACCCGACGATGATGAATCATTTATTCTACAATTAGGTATATGGGTTATTGATATTTGTTTGGGTTTGTATTTATTTCGTTCTATCTGATAAAATAGAAAACGTGGGCGCCTTTCCTAATCAGATGCTCCGGCTTCCAGGCATATGCGCCCTCGCTGTTGAGGACTTGCCTTCTACGTGCGTCATCGAGGCTGTATATCTTGGATTTGAAGCTTTGCTTGCTTGCTGCATGTTGCCTTCCAATAATAGGTCTGCTGCTACCATCTCTTCCTCTAGACAGATCAACCAAGGAAGCAATGAACCCATAAACACAAATATCATATACCTACCTGATCAGAATTTCGGCCTTTGTGCTTGAACAATCATATTCTAATTAATCTAAAATAATAGGCATGATTAGTGCTAAAGCTAATTGGCGTCCTTTTAATTGAACGTGTAAGCACATCCAAAACACACTTTGGCCATTACTTTCTCGTCATACTAACCGGCCATTAGCATGTAAGTCACCTGGCTAGCCAATTAAATATTTCTACTAAATCATAAGAACTTTATAAAATCAAGCTTGATAACTAAACCAAATTAAATATAAATCTAACTAATCTGGCAAAAAAAATTGATTAAACATATTATCAAGCTCTAACTATGGAAAAATGTCAAATTTAGTTGTCAACAATATCTTCACAAGCTTTGTGCAGTTTTGCTGTTGAACGATAACTTTACCCGTACCCTCCAAACTTCAATAGGCCATCGAAGAGGATGAGGAGCAGTTTGCTTGCTTGGTATAGGGCTAGTATAGACAACCCTGTCATTGGCTCTGTTATTAATTGTTGTATTCGTCAACAACATCATGCAATAGTAGTGGGAGCATATATTTTTTTCATTTTTATTACGCCTGTCTTAAATTGATTGTAAACTATTTAGTAAGCATAAATCTAGGTAAATTAGTAACATGGTCAGATATGCACGAATGGAGCTAAACTTTTACCACAGATCAAGTATCATATGAATAGGCTACCATAAAATTTTTCATAATAATTGGAGCAAGATAACTACAAATATCAATTTTACACTAAAAAGCATTGGCAAGTATCATATGAAGCGTATTCTTGTAAATCTAGCCAATGAATCAGCTGTAATATTAAGAGACCTATTGACCTTATAAACCTTTGCCAGCCGATGAGAGGCATAATTGACAAAGGTCTGAGAATAAGCCTTCATTCTCCAGTTAGGCGGATGACTCTGATCATCTGCATTATATTTAGAAACTGAACCGATGGGTCCATGTAAATGCATGGTAGCTCCGATCACATGCTCCAATCTTAATCTTGATGAAATCCTGGACAGTTTTGGTGGTCAAAAAGTCGGGTTTCCTATGATATACTTGGGGCTCCCGCTTACCTTGGGGCGCCTAAAGATCGCCCATGTGCAGAGCATTATTAACAGAACAAGATCGAGTCTAGCAGGATGGCAGGGTCTAAACCCGGCAGGCAGACGGGAGGGAGCTAGTAAGATCTGTCCTTAGTGCCATTCCTGTGTATCTAGCTTTCTCAATGCATGTCCCTTTGCGAGGAGAAAAAGAAACGAAAGAAAGAACAGAGCATACCCTCGTTCGACCGGCCAACCGGCCAACAGAGCATAGCCTCGTCCTCCTCGAACGTCAGAACAGAGCAGCGCAGACACGGGCCGGCTATGGCTCCCCCCCGCCTTCGCCTCCTCCTCCTCCTCGTCTCAGGCGCAGGGGAGGCGCACAAGAAGAGCATCATGAAGCCGTTCGACCCCTCCTGCTCCAAGTCCGACAACTACACCGATGGAAGCCAGTACAGGAAGAACCTGCACCGGCTCCTGTCCGAGCTCCCCGTGGCGGCCGGCGACAACGGCTGGTTCTACTTCTACAAAGGCAGCGCCGGGTCAGGGCCCGACGCGGTGTTCGGCCTCATCATGTGCTTCGCCGACCGCAACGCGACGCTGTGCCTGGACTGCCTCGCCAGGGCGCCAGCCGGGATCACGACGGTGTGCCCGAGCAGCCGCAACGTGAGCGCGGCGTACGACGCCTGCCTGCTCCGGTACTCGTCCGCGCCGATCCCGGCCACCGCGGACCTTGGCGACATCTTCGCGGTGTACGAGGCCGACAAGGGCATGCCTATGACATCAGAAGCTCTGCGTGAGGCCTGGACGCCGCTCCTGGCCAACCTGTCGGGCGGCGTCGCCACCGACCCGTCCCGGATTTTCAGCACCAGCACGCCGTACTCGGCCACGGGCTGGCCGGAGATGCACGGCCTGGCGCAGTGCACCAGGGACCTCAGCAGCAGCCAGTGCACGGGCTGCATCTCCAGCTACAGCAGGAGGCTTCTGGAGCTGTTTCCCAATCACACGGGAGGCTCCATCAAGGGGTACAGCTGCTACCTGCGTTACATGGTGGGCCCTACGCCGATCGACGTCACTCGACCGCCGGCGCCGGCGCCGGCGCCGGCACCGGCACCGCCGCCTACTCCTGAAGGGCTGTCAAAGACAGCAGCAATCGTGATCGGTGTGTCCGTCGCCTCCGTCGCGATCTTGATCATCATGGCCTTCGTCTCCATATGGCTCCTTCTTCGCCGGCGACGGAGGGCACGAGCGAGGGAGGAGCAGGAGCTGCGAGAAGGAGGGTCCTTCGACGCCAAGGAGCCGGAGATGGAGGACGAGTTCGAGAAAGAGCCGACCGGGCCTAAGCGGTTTCAGTACGGCGAGCTCGCCGCCGCCACCGACGACTTCTCCGACACACGGAAGCTCGGGGAAGGCGGCTTCGGCTCCGTGTACAGGGGATTCCTCAAGGACATGGATCTCCACGTCGCCATCAAGAGAGTGTCCAAGGGATCCAAGCAGGGGAGGAAGGAGTTCGCGTCGGAGGTGAGGATCATCAGCCGGCTCAGGCACCGCAACCTGGTGCAGCTCATCGGGTGGTGCCAGCATGGCGGCGGCGAGCTGCTGCTGGTGTACGAGCTCATGCCCAACGGCAGCCTCGACAAGCACCTCTACAGTACTGGCACGCTGCTGCTGCTGCCATGGCCGGCCCGGCACGACATCGTGCTGGGGCTAGCGTCGGCTCTGCTCTACCTGCACGAGGAGTGGGAGCAGTGCGTGGTGCACAGGGACATCAAGCCCAGCAACGTCATGCTGGACGCGTCCTTCAACGCCAAGCTCGGCGACTTCGGGCTGGCGAGGCTGGTCGACCACGGCCGGGCCTCCAAAACCACGGTCGTAGCCGGAACCATGGGGTACATGGACCCTAACTACATGATGACCGGCAGCGCCAACGCCGAGTCGGACGTCTACGGCTTCGGCGTCGTGCTCCTGGAGATGGCCACGGCCGAAGGCCCCAGGTGCGTCCCCCCGGCGACGACGAAGAGGTGGTCCACATTGCCCAGTGGGTCAAGGAGCACTACGGCCGAGGAAGCATCGTCGACACTGTTGACGCCCGGCTCAACGGTGACTTCGACGCCCGTCAGATGGAGATCGTGATGGTCGTCGGTCTCTGGTGCGCGCACACTGACCCGAGGCTCCGCCCGAGGGACGGATCCAGCGGTGGGGGGGGGGGCGAGCCCCCCCCCGCCCAGCGGAACCAGTGGAGCCGCAGCGCGCGGCGGCAGGCGGCGGCAGCCTCGGCGGCAGGCGGCGGCGGCGCCAGCCCCGCAGCAGGCGGCGGCAGCCCCCCTGGAAGAAATCCTGGATCCGTCCCCTGGCTCCGCCCAACCATCAGGCAGGCCGTCAGCGTCCCTACGCTCTGAGGTGCCACTGCCCAATCTACCGGCGACGATTACAGACTTTCAATAATTATGCAGATATATAGTAATTACTTCACTGCGTAAGAAGGATCAATGGTCCATGGAAATGCGTGCTATCGATGGCACAAAATAGATTATCCTTTTATCTCATAATGTCAATGATTTTTAAGAATTCTGACACAGTGACCCTTGCTGGTGATGAAAAATATAGCCAACACACCACAAAAGCTTTTCCTGTATTCAATGCTTAGAGATGGCAAGTAATGGTGCATACTGTAACGTCCCGTCTCCTCGAGGCCGGACCCGCTTACATCTAGTAGCTTTAATAGGACCAATACTGCCCTCACGTTCATGCGCACCGAGAACGAATTCCCGGTCGGTCACCCATCCTGAAATTGCTCCAGGCCAAGCACGCTTAACTCTGAAGTTCTTTTAAGACGAGCTTCTGGAAAAGAAGTTGCAACTTGTTGGTATGAGTATCATATTAATCCTATTAAGCCCTGGACCGGGGTGTTACACATACCCATTTTCCTACTCTCTAAACCACCGGATTTTACTTAGTCCCTCTCCGCACATTGCACATTGCTTTTTGAAACAATGTCATAGAGATGGCAAGTATTTTTCCCTTCCCTATGATAATGTTATCTTCAACAATATCTCCCACAACATGCACATTGCTGACTGATGGTCTTGCTGAAACAATGTCATAGGTAAACAACTATAAGCATGAGAGTGGAGATAAATGGTTGTGTGTCAGTTCCCTACAGACTTATGAACAGCATTTTTTTAACTCGCAAACTAAGGCTGGCATGACTACTCATTCTAGAGCAAATTAATTATAATATTGAAACAAGGAAACAGTTCTATGAAGAAATGAGGATTTAACAGCTATAACCAGATGAACCATCATCAATTCCTTTTTGACTGCCAAAGCTGTATATACAATTCTACATATGACTAAGAAAAAGAACGGCCAAATTCTTCTGTAAACAGGAATTCAAGCACATGTCATGTGAAAGAATTCAAAGCCGTATTAACATCATCAACATCACATGGATTGTATTCAACACTCTCCATTGAATTTTCCTCCACACCGTGAACTGTAACAGAAGATGCCCTCATAGAGTCCTTTGGACATGGGTTGCGAAGGGCAGACGGACCCTCAGCATTAGATGTACCAATCCTATTGACATCTATATCTAAGTCAAAACTTAAGTTTCTGCTGGGACCAACTCCTGAAGAAGATGGGCGATTGATATCGAAAAGATTAAAACCACGAGGCCTTTTGCTCCGAGCACCAGAATAATCTTGTGCGGCCTCATCAACTTCGTCACAATCATGGTCAATGACTGTTCCCTCAATGCTGTCAGCAGGCTGAAGCCTGTTTATTGGCTTGTCAGCTGTGCTCCCACCTTCCTCCAGGTTACGCTCGAACTGGGGCCCCGAGATTCAAATGAGGCTGCATGACCACCAAGCTCACTTCCAGTGGGTTGCCCAATAATGAGATCTCTTCCCATTCCTCCATAATTGAGATGTCCATTGCTGGCAAACCTCCTGCCATGGGCAGATTTAAGTCAACTTGAGCATTTGACAGAGACTTACCCTCATCAATACCTGCCTCATCACGTCCCTCAACATTTTCTCTCTCTGCTCCATCAGCAACCAGTCCATTGATCCCACTTGTAGCACTAATTCCACGGATCAAGACCAACACAGGTTTCCTTCCTGTATCAGGCATGTCGATGTTATTCAGACTAAAATGAGAAGGGCGTGGCACAGATTTGAAGTCCCAGATTCTGACTGTAGCTCCACATAGGCTGCAATCCAGCAAAGGTGATCTCATGCTGCATCCAGAATGTTTCACACGCATTTTACCTTTCCCCTTGTCTTTCTTAACTGACGCAGAGTATGAATTTTGATGATACTCAGGAAATTGGGAATGGAATTGGCCATCTGGTTCAGCTGAGCCTGCATTTCTGGAGCCTGTTGAATTCTCTTCCCAATCTTGAACATTACGAAGCCATCTAGGCCCCCATCCACAAACGCTAATAAGCTTCTGTGCCTATATCAATCAGATGGGAGTGGCCTAGATCAAATAAATTTCCATGTTCTGAAAATAATACAGCAATGAAAAAGGCAACAAGAAGGCATCAATGGCAAGAGATGAAGAGATATACTTGAGAGTAGCAGCAGGTTTCATCTTGTTAGCTGATATCAATTCCCATTGTACTGTCTGTTCTGTAGCCCAGCTCCCCAGACAAAATTGTAACTGACTTGGATAACACTCGATCAATTTGAACGCTTCTAGTGAGTTTCATACTCTCAATTGCAGATAAGGCAATAGCAGGAAGAGACGTGAACTACAACAATCCATCACAGCGATCTTTAAAACCACCAACAAGAGCAGACGGGGTGAGGTGGAACTGGACCAAGCTATCAGCACAGCTATTTCCTCTCCAGGGACAATCATTCTGGTGTGATGCGTTGAGCTGCTCAGCAAAAAGCTTCCCCAGCACTTGCAACTAAAACATAACATAAAGGTCCAAACAAGTTAGTTAGGTCTCCCAAAATGAACATGTTACATTTTGTGATAAGATACTGGCAATATTCCAGCTTAACTAAGTGACAAAAAAAAAGTAAAAAAACCAGACAAAGTTTTAGATATTTTAGATCCATCAATAACATAAAACAGTTCATCAGCACTGAGAAACTAAACTAAACTGTATTACCATCCAATGATAAAGTGGCATAGATGTCTTGGATTGAGAATGCACTGTAAATACAATTAGATGTAATAAACATAAGTTTAACCAATATCAAGTCCAACCAACTCAATATAGTTCAGCTGTCTGAGAAAATTTTCACAACAAAGAAAAGAGATATGCCTCCTCTGTAGCACAATTTTCACAAAGAGTAATACCCCCCCGCCCCCCCCCCCCCCAAAGCCCATGCAAATGGGCGTGAGCAGCATCAAAATTAAGCAGTCAGTGGTCGGTATATCTGTTGCTTTGGTGCATTTATTTCTGCCTTTTTTGGATTAAAGGAAAGCTTAGCCATCTTCCATTGGAAACAAAGTGTACAGGACAACATAGAAGAAGCAACTGCCGTAAAATCCCAGCCTTATCATACAGAAACAGATAGAAACATAAACTCCAAACAAGATGGATTGCTTTAGCCTTTAACTTGGTACCAAGAGGGTACTAACAATTTGCAACTTATGGCTTCTTGTCATATGATGGTTAGCTTGAGGTACAAAATATACACTCTGTTTCCTTCACTCAACTGGTACAAGCAAATGGTAAATTCAGCTAATGGTTTCTTGTTTATTTCAGAGAGAAGGATTCTGCCAACAAAAGCAAGGAGGTAGCGATATGCAACATATTTATATAATAGAACATAGAACAAGTAATAGTTCCCTTAGTTGCAACATTCACTGGCCCAGATTTTTCTGTACAGTTAATAACAACATCAATGCAGTAAAAACTACAAAATGATGCCAATCACAAAAAAAAAAAAAAAAAAAAAAAATATATCCAAGTCCGTGAAATGATGAACTGGCCCAAGAAATCATCATATACCGATAAAAAAAATTAGCAAGAGCTGAGTTATAAAAATGCTAGTCACAAGTAAACGAGCTTAGTTTCTCAGAACCCATTGCACAAATCTGTAAACGAGCTTTTGCCACTTAAATGAGGTATAAAACCTAATATTGTAATGAAAATCCAAGAGTTCCAACTTGTAAAAAAAACTAAGGAAAAAACTTGTCGGCTTCGAGCATACCTTCAGCAGGGGACCAGGATGTCAATGCAGTAAATATAAGAAGTGCACCACATGATTCACACTCAATCTTGTCCATGTCAATGTTCACCCAGCCTCTTCGAGCACAAGCCAGTGAACTAGCAGCCTGTAAAAATTAAGTCGATAACGTTATTTTTCAAATAAAATATTGTGGTCAATTTTATTTTCTAGTTCACCTAATTTAAATAGAAGTCAACAATGACAAACAAGCTATATGGGGTCAAACAAGTTGGCATTTTCAAGGGAGCATATAAAAATATCAATGTAGACATAATTTTAGCTAGTCAGCTGCTTAAGAACGACAATATGTTCAAGTTCAATAATATCACAATGAAGATGAAGCCAAAAAAAAAAAAGAATATTTTCCATGTCACAACATATGCAGCCCAAAAATGACTCCATTCTTTTGCAGTTTACTTTTAAGGAGGGACAAAAGGTTATTTTTATTTGATGTTCTTGGTTGTCAGAAAGAGTTATATCCTTATCTTCCTTAAGTGCCCCTAACCAATTATATGGGCTAAAAGCAAGAATACTCATTCTCTTTGTTTATTGGTTTTGCAGATGAAAGAATATATTAGCACCATAGCAGCCTAGAAGGAGAAACAACTTTATTGGGGGTATGTATTAATCTTTGGTAACGGGTATGTCAACTGAAATGGTTTGAGAAACAATTAGACAGCACACTAGATTGCAATAAACCCATGGATGCATGCTCAGATGTGATGGATACAAGGAAATAGAGATGCACTGTACAGCAAGTTAAAAAGTACATTGTTCATAGTCTGACAGCATTGAATGGACATAACGCATAGTTGAAGGTTACTGGAACTTATCATAGCTGAGTTATATTACGAGTACTCTGATTGTAGCAATCAATAAAACCTGATTTTGCGGTTATGAGTAGTCTGATTTTAACACTTTAACCAGCTAAGCTGTTTGTTGCTTGGAAACTGTTTATACGAGGTTGAGATATCTTGGGAATTTCTAGTTCTATGCATACCCAATAATGGTTTGGAAAGGTCGACATCGATTCTTGTTCGTTATTGCCGTATTCTAAAGTGGCCGTACCTTGTTTCCGGTCGAGACGAACGCCTTTCCGCCCAACTCGATTCAACCTTTAGGGATGGTTAAGTTCCGACTGATCACGCCCCCGTATTGAACCAAATCACTTCCCGAATCCAATGGCGGCCGACCTCTCAGATCTGCAAATGCACAGTACAGCGATAGCATCAACAGGCAGGCATCGACTATACCGTTGTGGTACTAGAATCAAGTCCATGTAACAATACGCTACCGATTCATAGCAGATCGATTAGGAAATGCTAGTTGCCCATGCTCACCTTTAATACCCAAATCGACCAAGATGAATCCCCAGTAGCATGAGAAGAACCCTACGCGGTCGCAGCTTAATCATCAAATCCAGTCGGTCGCCAAAGCGCGTAGAGACGTTTCGCCTTTCGAAGCAGTGGGGATGGGGAAAGCTAAATTGCCCAATACTAACTGGCGTATCAGAAGAACAGAGTATCCAAAGGAAGGTGTTATTTAGTTCTTAACTTTCAAAGTGATATCTAGAGATCTCTAAACTTGGCAAAAAAAGTGTCAGCTAGGTCTCTAAACTTTCAACATGATCACTGTAGATTCCTAAACTTGACAAAAGGTGTCATCTAGGTCCCAAAACTTGATAGAGGGTGTCATCAAGGTCCTATCGTCACAGAATTTTTAAAAAGGAAATATAATTTCATGTCCTGTAGCTACAATCTACAGAATATTCAAAAAAATATTTTTTTCATACGATTTCGGATGAAGATGATCTTTAGATAAAAATTATAGCTCTTGACAAGATCCACAGTTTTCTAGTTTTAAGTTTTTTAATTTAAAATCATTAAGATACTCAAAAAAATTAAACCACTTATTTTAGTTCATGCTTAGTTGTTTTAGATTTTTATTTTTTAAACATCTTAATGACTTTAAATTTAAAAAACTCAAAACTAGAAAATTATATATCTCATTGAATACTGCCACTTTCATATAGAAAATATCCCAATTTGATAGCATATAAGAAAAATATGATTTTTCAAGGCGACAAGCATTTATGTGATTAATATACCGCTAAAAAATTATTTAATTTATTTGAGCATCTTAGTGATCTCAAATTAAAAAACTTAAAACTAGAAAGTTGTAGATCTCGTCAAGAACTACAATTTTTATATAAAAATTATCTCCATGTGAGATCGTATGAAAAAGATATAATTTTTAGAATATTCTACAAAAATTGTAGCTACAATACTCTGAAATTATATTTTCTTTTTAAAATTCTATGCTGAATTAGCTACAGTATTTGAGACCTGGATGACACTCTCTGCCAAGTTTAGGTATCTAAATGATACCCTTTGCCAAGTTTAGAGACCTGCAGTAATCGCCTTTAAAAGTTTAGAGGTCTGGATGACACTCTTTGTTAAGTTTAGAAACCCTAGATATCATTTTGAAAGTTTATGGACCTAGACGATATTTTGAGCCAAGTTGATATACCGGTGGCGTATTTTCCTCTTATTCTATCAACAGCTCTCTGGAGGGAAATGGCAGGAGGAGAGAAGAGTTTGGCGCCGGT
The DNA here is from genome assembly GCA_015844335.1 of Chrysopogon serrulatus. Taxonomy (NCBI): domain Eukaryota; kingdom Viridiplantae; phylum Streptophyta; class Magnoliopsida; order Poales; family Poaceae; genus Chrysopogon; species Chrysopogon serrulatus. The sequence continues at coordinate 70,689 of JADLZL010002727.1, read as the reverse complement.
CCTTTGTCTGTTGGCCGGAGAAGTAAAATAATTTAGCCATGTTGCATAAATTTTTTAAAAAGGGGAAGCATATAATAGTCTGCTCTAAAATTGGTTCAGGTATGATGTTCAGTCATGACACTTGCAGTGTGTCGTGGACTAGATTTGGTTAATACAAATTCTTTAGTAATTTTTAGTGCAAAAGCAAGTTAATTGAGGTTCGATTGGTTGGCTTCTAAAATTTACCACGCCATAGATTTGGCAAGTCAAAATTTAATTAAAAAGTTGCTAAAGAGTTGGCAAACCAAATATGAGATATTGACAAATTTTAGTAGCCAACTAAATTCTAGCTAAAACCATAGTTTGCCAAATCTTTGATATGGTAAATTTTAGAAGCCAACCAATCAAGCCCTATAGTTACTCTGTCGCAAGCACGAAGCATAATCTTTACTCTCTTAGAAGTAGAAGTGCATGAGATGATGTAAAGCGACCTGCTTTGTGCAACGTAACAAAGTTGATAATTTCTAAAGGTACAAGAGCTAGTGTGAATTTGTTCACTTGCATAGCTCTCAAGAATAAAGAACCCGCTTTGAAAACAACCATGCCTAGGCAAGCCTAATAAAGTTCAACAATGGGGATCATTAGAAAATGCACGAGAAATATATGTTATTAGGTGCAGCCATGTATGAACGCTTCTCGAGAGCTATCAAAAATCTATACTGTTAATTACTATAAGTATATATATGTAAAGTAGAAAATCAAGGCCGTGTTGAAAGATTTGAATAAATATTAAATTTGAGCTTCAAGTTTATATGAAGATCGATGGGATGATAGATTATATTGTCAGTTTCTCTGAATATTTAAATTATGACAGAGGAAGTGAATTACGAGCTCTGACAACCAATGTTTTAAATAGTGGGCTAAGGTGTTTAGCGATAGAGCTCTAAAACAGCTAATAGCGGAGCTATTGCGGGCTATAGCGGGAAATAGCGGCTAAATTGTACATGAACGTAAATAGCGGCACCCTGCCTCAAAAGGCTATAGCGGCATCCTTAGCGGGAGATTTAAAACTATGCTGACAACAGAGGATGAATGCAAAATGATAAAAAAAAAAACATAGAGAATGAGAGCTCTCACCTGAGCCGTTCCTTCTTGTATGGATGACTTAGATGCAATAACTGTTTATCTTGCAGTAACAGTAGTGACTGCACAGGATGCAAGGCAACAGTGTTTCATAGAAGAATTGCTACGCGCATACAGATTGTGTCATGATGGTTACAATTAAATCCCCTCAGCCATTCGTTTAGCATTAGTGTCCTTTAGGAATCTTGAAGCAGTCGTCAACGGCATTCCGCAGGGTGGGTACCCCTACCTACCCAGTGGGATACCAGACGCTCAGCGGAAAGACGCCTTAAACTGGAAGAGTACGGAAGCAGGGGAAGAGAGAGTTGTGAAGAGAGAGTTGTGATTGTGCACGCTACTACACTCATAGCTCGGATGGATCCAATTTGCTTCTTTTTTTTTTTTGAATCATCCAATTTGCTATTTTAACCCCAGTTGTGCCGCACAAATGTGATCTGTGTCAGTATATCTCTTTGAGTTTCAGACACTAACGTACTTGGCCAATTACTACTTGACATTTCAGGATTTACATTGCCCCAGAGAACATATTTTTGTTTAGCATTTGCATAGATAGCGAGATCAATAGAATTGATTGCTTTCCAAAGATTCCATATTTGCCTGGTGTGATGGGGAAAAGAAAAAACTTCCTGTAATTCAGAAAAAAGAAAGGTAAGCATTTCCCGAGATGGCAATACAACTGAAGTGGTTACCGTTTTGCACGCATTGATTCGACGGGAACGAAAATTGATTTCAGAGTGTGAATCTGCATTTGCTTTAGCTGCAGTTGTAAGTTCATGATTCATAAAGCAAAGGGACAGCAAGTACTGTGGTAACATTTAATGTACAAATATTGCAGAAAAAGTTTGGGGCTAAAAAAATAGAAAAGTCGGCAAAGGTGACGGCAGGCAACGGGAGGTCATGGCGTTTGAGGAGCTGCCGAGTGCTAGGGTTTGTCGGGAGCCTTGCGCTCGGCAAATAGATGCTTTGCTGAGGGCCAGCGTTTGCCGAAAGGTTGGCGCTGGGCAAATAGATGATCCAAGAACCTTGCTTTGCCAAGGGTAGCGCTCGGCAAACGGGGCCTTTGTCGAGTGCCCGACATCCTGCCCTCGGCAAAGTGCCGGGCACTCGGCAATGATGCCGTCTCCGGTAGTGCGCATAATGATGCAATGATTGTGGGCGCTCTAAGGACATGATGAACAATCTCAGAAGGCACTAAATTTTTCTCTTGTTGCCAGGTAAGATAGAAAGAAATTCTTAGCACAAATCGATGCGATAATGGATATATTGAATCTAGCTTGAATGTGTACATGTGTTTTCTATAAGCGCGGACGGTTTGGTGGGCTATCGTGGGGCCTAGATCCCACTAGTGTCCATGTGCATGTTGTGTGCGGAACAAAGTGGTTTTTCTATTCCCTTAATAACTCCCTCTTCTATCCTTAACATGCTCATCTTTAACCATCCGTATCTGCATTGTTTTAAATCCTATAAAAAAATCTAGAAAAATATTCTTGGTTCTCTGGAGCATGCATGGGTTGCACATGCCCTAACTTCAAATGAAATCGTAGATCTACAAGCAGTGACAGCTGAACCCACATTGTATATAAATATCAAACATCATTTCGGAGAAGGGGAGATGAAAATCTAGCAGATCCATCACTAACTAAACCCAATCATTAAACTTAACTTAAATCACACATTATATTGTCCACATATATAGTCCATGCACAACTGTAGAAATAATAATAATAATAATAATAATAATAATAATAATAATAATAATAATAATAATAATAATAATAATAATAATAATAATAATATATTGTCCACATACTCCATACACACTGTAGTAGTAGTAATAATAATATAATTAATAGCTAATATAAATGACGATGCAACGAAATAAACAAGCTAGTAGAGACCTAGCATTATGCTAGGGTTATCTAATATGCATGCGGCCGCCGGCCATGCACGTACGTATACTTGCTCGATCAGGTCAACTGTGCCAATCAACTCAACTGCTTGAGGAGGAGCTCGACGAGAAGAGGAAGGCAGGTGGCTTTCATCTCCTCGAAGCCACGGGTCGCCGCGACCGCCTTCATGCACCCAGGGCGAGCCATGAATTCCGCGCACGCAGCCTTGAGATCCTGGCACTGGTGCTCCTCCGCTGCCATCAAGATGGCGGCCACCGTGTCGACGTCGATGCGCTTGCACAGCGCCTCCTCGCACATCAGCTTGAGCCTATCGAGCTTGTACCTGTGCGCCGCCGCGAGCAGTCCACGCGCCATCTCGACGCCGCCGTCGTCGTCGCCGTCGTCGCCGTCCTGCTCATCCTCCTCCTGGGGCAGCGCGTCGGTGTACATGAAGTGGAGCATCGCCTTGAACACCTTGGGCTCCATGCCTTTGATCTTCAGCACCTTCTCCTTCTCCTTCTTGCTGCCGGTGGTCAGAGCTTGCAGCTCCGCCTCCAGCACCGGCGACCGCGCCGCCAGCAGCCACCCGTGCGCGTCGAATGTCTCCCCGGCGACGTCGATGGCCACGTCCGCGCCGTGCTTCTGCTTCCACAGCAGGTCGCTGAGTTGCTGGTGCAGGTCGGACGGCGGCACCACGACGGTGCTCACCGGAGGAGCGCCGCCGCTGCCGTCGGTGTCGGGCTCATCGGGGCAGCAGTCTCTGATGGCGGTGATGTCGCACTGGATCGCGAAGCGGTCGTCCTTGAGGCATCCGGACGCGTGCAGATCTTCCCACTTGACGAAGTCGTCGAACCCTATCGGACCACTCGATGGGTATCGCGAGAAGACGCATTGTTCTTTCGAGCGGGTGTAGCCGGGCACCGGGTTCCCGGCCTGATCGAGCAAGCTGAACTTGAACTCGACGGAGGCGGGGCGATTAGTGTGCGGGTGGAAGTGGTGGTCGTCGCCGTAGTAGTCTCCATGGCCGCCATGGGCGAGCTCGAGGTACAGGGCGATGCAAGCATCGTCTCCTTCCTTGCGGAGGCCATTGGGGAAGTACCTGATCCGCCAGCTGTAGCCGGCCGCCTCGAATGGCTGGGACGTTTCCCACCATGCTTGCGCCGGGATCTTCCTTGACGCTGAGAAGCCATCGATGGTGAGCTTGTGGGAGCCGCACACTTCGCGCATGAAGATGGTGGAGGAGGAGCGCGTGAGCTGCCGGGCAGCGGACGACGACAGGGCGAGAGCGGTAGGCGCAGCCATGATCGACGACGACGACGACGACGGACGAAGAAGCAGATGGATAAATCTAGGTGATCTTGGTGGTTGTTGGTTGCATTGCAGCTTTGCGGAGAGATTGGGTTGCATATATATAGTAGGCTATAAGCATGGCAATGGGCTTCGTTAAACAGATCACAAAGAGAGGAATGAGTTTAATTTGTTATCACACGATAATATAAGATACGGGCGTCCTGCAGTACGTAACAACCTGGTTATCAACAAATTATTTTCCAATCTTGAATGTATATCTCTTCTGTTCCCAAAATAAGCAGATGCGCATTAATTCATACATGTCTACGTGGATTGGTCGCATATATAGGTATATACGTACTACTGATACTCCATCTAAATATACGGTTGCATGCAAGGTAGTTGGTAGGCTAGAGATAATCATGGCAATGGCCAATAATGGGCTTCGTTAAATAGAGGAATAATAAGGTCCGGCGTGGTGTAACAGCCCGGTCAATAGAATATCTTCCAATCTTGAAAATCTCACTGTCCCCGAGATAAGCAAATGCATGAAGGTATTTTTTTTTCCTTCAATACTCTATGCAACTAAAATCAGAGAGGATTCGGATTTTGCAGGTAATTTGGACCTACATCTAGTTTTCGGAGCAACTCCAGTAGACCTCCTAAACAGGCTCCTATTCTAATTTTTAGGAGCTCAAGTAAAAAAACAACTTCAGTGGATCTCCTATTTAGAGCAACTCCAGTGGACCTTCTAAACAGGCCCCTATTCTAATTTTTAGGAGCTCAAGTAAAAAAAACAACTCCAGTGGCCCTCCTAATAGGACTCCTATTTTAGGAGGACTCCTAAAATATAGTTTCAGGCCCCTAATTAAGAACAGGAGGACCCTATCCCTCCCCTAGCAATAGGGCCTTGGGCTGGAGTTGAAAGCAAATTTAGGTCTCTATTTTTTGTAGGCCAGCATGCAAATGGAAAAACTAGGGGCCCAATTTGCATGTTGGGTTGGAGTTGCTCTAAGGACGACCTAGATGGCCCAATCATCATGCAAATCTAGTTTTCAAAATTAAGGCTAGTTGCTAATGGTAGAGGGGCATATTAAAACTCATGAGATCAATACAAAAGCATGTCTGACGAGATTTTGTGCCAAGTTTTTCTCACACTTGCGTATATTTATACTGTATATGCTATCAAGAAGCATCTTGTACCTCAAGAAAAAAAATAAATAGGCAAGATATGTGTGCGCATGTATATTATTTAATTTAACGTCTGCTATTTATGTGTTATGAGAATGGAAGGATCAAGCTAGCAAGTTTTTCTTCACATAGGCTGATGAGAAAGAAGCTACTAACGCGTTACAGTTCCATGCAAATGTATAGCCCGGTGGCGTGCAAACAAGGGCAGCGTGCGGCCGCGCGCTCGCGACAGCGCAGAGTACCCCCTCGACACCGCATATGGCCGGCCGTCGCCGCCGCCTCTGCCTCGCCGAGCTACCAGCCTATACCACCCTCTTCTGCCTTGCTCCAAGTCATGCCATATCGATCTAGAAGGCAAACGGCGAGGATTAGGACCTCCATTATGGCGCGGTCACGCACGTCAGCGTATCGACGAACTCGGGACGGGATTCCGCCATTCCGGGCTCCAGATTCACTCGGCTAAGGAATTCTATACGTGCGTCGTCCGGTGAGCCCACATATGACATATATAGAGTTGTTGGACTTCGAACCCGGGACTTGGACGTGCAATGAGGTTCGAGCTGAGCTGCGCGCGACGATGGTTGCGGTGGCGCGGCACGCGGACCGGCGGCGACACGATGTTCCGGTGAGGCCAGCCATGCGGCGAGGGTTGGTGCACTGTCGTGAGCGCTGGCTGCACGCTGCCCACATTTATAGCCACCGAGGCGCCGCACGCGACTATATAACCTTTCACGTCACATGCCATGTAGATGGTAAAGTCCTATGTGCCTTAGTTGGGATGACGGCTAAGATGCAAATATATTTCATGGACTTAGATGAGCGAAAAAAATTTATGATCCTAAATGAGAAGTGGGCAAAAAAAGTTAAGGAGCCATGGTGCAATTCACTCTTTATTTTTTTTAAAAAAAAGGGTCTTCATAACCCCGTGACATATTAAGACTGCAATACATGATCCCTGAATTATAAAACCGATATTATATATACATTAAACTTTATTACAAAACTAGGCAAATAACCCTCAACGTTTAGAACCTTTCCCTCTCCGTATCTCATGATCAATATAGTAGATGAAAGTAGAAGAACAAGTAGACAAAGAAAGTGAGGAATATTAAATACCATGAAGGTGTCATATAAATACTCAGAAAGTGTATATTGTAAAGCTAGCAATAAAATGTTGATATCCTCTAAATACCATAGAAGGTATAAGAATAAATGGTGATTTTTGGCAATTGAATTATCCCCTAAATGCCAAATATAAGACTAGATTTATAACTTAGTGGTATAATCAAAATCCTGAAGATTTGTAGAACATACAATTTGAAAATCCACTAAGGAAGAATTTTAAGTAAAACTCTAGTAGAAGTTTGATACACTGTTTAGAAGATATTGTATATTTATCCCCATGATCCTCCGAAAGGATTTATTACTCTGAAGGATAAATTTATTTGTTTTGCACAACTAATAAGTGGTCATCGTGTATAAAGCATATGCTCTTATTTATACCCATTATAATTCATAGAAGAATTATGAGCCAATTTTTAAAACATTTAGTATTATGGTACTATATACTATTATTAAACAAGCAGTTATGAAAACTGTAGTTTGAACAATAAAGTTTAAAGGATGACTTTATGAGGGGGAGTATATTTTATTAATCTACCTTAAAGGTAAACCACTGGAATTATAAAGATCAAGTAGATCATATTTGCTAAAACACTAAAGTTTATGCATAGATCATGAAGATCAATATCTATTCATGAAGAATAGACTGTCCGGAAGAATACATGACCAAAAAGGTTAAATGTTGTACTCTTTCCTATGTGAATTTTTACTTGAAGGTTCTCACACAAGGTTTTTAACAAGATAACATGTGCAATACATTTAACGAATGCGATGTACTCTTTTCTCCAAAACCGTTTTTTTCCTATTGGGTTTTCGGATGGAGTTTTTAACGAGGCATGTGCATATCGTGGTAATCGCCCAAGGGGGGTGTTGTAAAACATACAGACTATCTTAGAAGGAAAGGAGAAGGAGTAATCCTAATCCTAGTCCGATTGTATATGGGCTCTTACTAAAACTCTTAGACCTTGGTAGGACTACATATACGTGGGAGATCTATGTTATAATCATCAATAATCAGAGGAATAAAGAATAGTGAAAGGTGGTTTTGATGATATGGCAATCCAAGCTGGCTGGTTTTGATGACCTGTCATCCATGTCCACCAGCCAGCATGGATCAGGGCACTCTCCATGCCATCTTGCCCGCGCTGCACGCTGAGGACGCCGGGCTCACGTCCGCACCGCGCTCGCGCACGCGCTGCACTCAGCGTAGACTCTTCCTCCATCTCGCCACGGCCACCACCATGCTCCATGGGCACGCTTTCCACGGGAGTCGTAGACGGTGGAGTCGGCGGAATAGCAGCCAAGCACGTGCACGAAGACGATGAAATCTTGATCTTCTAAATTGCCCATGTGTTGCGCCCTCGTAGTCCATGCAGTCAAAGCGCGAGACGTCGCGGCGGGTTTTCTGGTGATCACCAGTCGCCATTGACGCCATGCCGAGCCTGCGACTTGCCGTGCATTCTCTGATCCCGTCCTTCTCCTCATCTCGTTTCAGCTCCGCGCTAATGCCGCACACCTCCGAACCTTCGCACAACTAGCCACGCAAGAACCGGACCAAAGGAGACCACGCAAGGCTAGTCTTAATGGGAGATTCAAATGAGTTTCATTTGCATTAATTACATTGACACATAGGCATTTTTTATAGTTTATTTAAGAAGAGAGAGAAGAAATGAATGTCATCTAGATAAAACTCTGTTGGCACAAATATTAATTCTATATGAGTCATGAAATTAAATGTCTATGAAACTATAAAACAAAACTCTCACTCCCCATGGAGAGTTTTATTTGATTTTACGTGATATGTCATTCTTACAAACAATACTATAAAATTTTCCACTGAGACTGGCCTAATGCATCGACATTCTAATTTTCTGAGATACAAAATGCCAATGTGGAGTGCCACATGTGCAAAACCGCTAGCAAAACCAGCCCAGGAGTTGTTTGTCTGGTTTTGCAAAGTGTAATGTGTATGATACCCTGTTTTATAGTTTAGGGATCATATAAGCCATCCGGAATATTTCAAGGGGTTACATAGACATTTTCTTTTTTGGAAGTCTCATGATTCTTGTCCACCTTCATCATGAAGAATACTGAAAAGCTTCTTGTCTTGAACTTTCTATATTCTTATTTTAGCGAGTATTGTACTATTTGCTAGGAGCCAGGGTGATGAAGCATGTTTTGCCAATTTGGAATCTGTAATAGTTGCCTCATTTGTCCCCCTAAGATTTATTTCTCAATGAAATAAATATTCATCAGCTTCAAGTTCTGTTAATGGTTTTATGTAGCCATGTGGGTGTTTGTTTTTACTGGGAGCTGAGGTTGTTTGGTTTTGGGGTACTGCATGATTTGTCATGTGGCCTTTGGGCTTTATTTCTTTTACTAGGCCACATACATGGTAGCTGGTTTGTGAATCATGATGCTGCTGGTTGTTTGGTTTGGGGGTACTGCATGATTTGTCATGTGACCTTTGGGCTTTATTTTTTTACTAGGCCACTTACATGGTAGCTGGTTTGTGAATCATGATTTTTGTTTACTTTGTGCATGCAGTTACTTTGTTACTACCTAGTCAGTCAACTCTGTCTTGATTTTTTTATCAGCAGAGGTTGTTTTTGAGAAAATTGTTCGAGGTTTATCTGCAGCAACATGAGTAGAGTTGCTCAACATTTACTCACCCAGCACACAGTAGCTTATTTTCTGATTGATTATGCCTGCTGACTTTCTTTCTTTCGTGAAATGTAGATTTACAATATTTTCTAGCTTCTCCCAAAACTAAGATTCAGGCCAACATTTTTTCTCTCTTTTAATCTGTCTCCTCCTGGCTTTGATCGAATTCTAGTTCCAGTAGATGTTCCTAGAGCAATTTCTATTCTTCATTTAGTCTTATTCCTAATATTGTTCTGAGTCACAATGGTTTTTGTTTGATTCTTGTCCTCAATCTGTTGTGACCGTGTGTCGATCTTGTGCTAAGGCCTAAGGGTGTCCATTAACCGCAAGGATATAAGAAGAAGGTGAAGAAAGTGCTCCAGAACATCAGTGCTACGCTCTTTGTTGGGGTCCAAATTGCATGATATGATATACGACAGGTCTTTCAGTTTAATTACCACCACGTAGCCTCAACATTGAGCACTAATTAGTACATGTTAGGTGAAAGTCTGGCTCAATTTTGATCAGTGAAGATGGGCCATGCCCATGCTGAGTTTTGCTGGCGAAACTGAATTTTGTGTTGTTTTGATGGTGGTGGTGATGGTCTCATCGAAGCTCGACCCCTACATGCTCATCGCCAAGCTGTGCAAGTCCGATCTGGCAAACAAGCGGAGCTGTGGTCAGAGCAGTCAGTGCAACTGCACCACCACCAGCAACAATAGGCACCACCAGCAGTAGCAGGCACCGGCAGCAGCTGAGAGCCAAACGTAGGAGCTGAAGAACAAGCAGTCCGATGAGCCGTGCAAACCAACAAACTTGCTGAGAATTGTGGCCCCGACATGGCCGGGACCACCGTGGCAGAGCCAAGCAACCCTCTGTGATCCTTGTTTTCTGCATGCCTCTGAATAGGTTAACCTGTGCATTTTGATGAGATGCAATAGCACTTTGAGTTGAGTGAGACCTGTGTGGACGACTGGCCGTGTGTGTGCTGGTAATAGATGTTGGGTTTGGAAAACCCGTTATGGGATGTTGATAGATTTCATTATGTTTTATCTATCAATTTTTTTGTGACAATGTCATTGTGATTGGTTTGACATTTGACAGATTTTGATAAGATAAGTTTATCAGCTGATAGCTAGACAGACTTAAAATGATGCTCTAATTAATCAGGATCTATGCATGGGTCGCACCAAAAATAAAAAAACGAGTCGTCTCCGTTGGATAAGAGTGGGTCCAATGTTGTAGCCATAGGTCGCTTAAGCGATCTGATTCCCCACCCCTCCCTAAGGCTCTAACCCTAGCATCTGTCAGACCCTGCTCAATCCTCTCTCTCCCCTCGCTACTTCTCCGCCTCCCTATCGCCCTGCTCCCTCTCCATCTCCCTCTTTATCTCTAAAGACGCCATGGCTTTGCTCTGCGCCACGGGGATCTGTGGCACCGTGCTCCGCGCCCTAGGGATCTGCGCTACCAACACAGTCACTACCAACCCTACCCGCGCCACCACTGTGGTTGCTACCAGCACGAACCCCACCACCATGGTCGGCAGTGAGAACCTCCTCTGGTTGGAGCCGATGGTGACCGAGGTTTCCTCCACATCAACCTCAAGGTTTGCTGAGTCTTCACCGAGAAAGCTCTGCCATGTCCGTGCAGCTAAATAGGGCCCTGACAAATGTAGCTCTTAGTCATGGCTAGGTAACAGAGCAGCATATAAGAGGGGGCTCAGGGTCATTGATAGATTAGTGTTTTTTAGAGAACTGAAAGATGCTTTCCTCTAAGGCTTTGACACTTGTGTTAATAGTTGCTACTTGAAGTAGCCACGAGTCCGTAGTCATCTTGGCTAACTCTACCACAACCCGAAAGAATCGGCGACTACACCTTGGAGGGTGATTGTATCTTGTCCTTGGTGACGTACAGCGCTTATAGAACCTTGGAGCAATATATCCACATTGAAGAATAGTTGGATCAAGCAAAGATCAAACACTGCCAGATAATGCAAGCTTCATAGAATGTGTACCATCTAATTTAACAATTAAAGTTCAACAAAATATTAATTATGCCTTATCTTGACGATGTGTGTAGCATGAACCATGTCTGAATAATAATAAAACTAGAATTTCCACATCAAGAAAAATGTCTTCATCAATTGATTTTCTGAATGAGGAATAACAGAGATATCCAATTTCTATAAATGCATATGTTCTTGCAGCAGCAGCAGGAATGGTAGACAAACACATGCTACATTAGTGTAGCATTAACAACCAACAATAATCCAAATATTTCAGAAGTAACCACAATGCACCATGCTTTAAGATACGACAACACAAAAGAATTTAATCCTATGTCATCCTTAAAATATTTTGCATAATCACAATTTGTAATATGGAGATCATCACAAAGATTATGTTTGAATCTCAAACAACGCACTTAACATCACAACATTTTGTTTGAATATCAAACAAAGCACTTAACATATCACTTATCACAGACAAAAGCACTTTCACTTAACAATAGACTTGTCATCACCCAACTGATCATCAACAAAATCCTCACCGAACAGATGTAATAGGGTGAGAAGGAAGGAACCGCCCACAACCATGACCTGCCAAGATGTCGTTGCCATGAGACGCTTGCAGTCTTCCTCGATCTTGGCATGTTAAGAGACTGCCTTCCTGAGCTGCTCCATCATGGCGAGGCTCTCACGATGAATCTCTGAAAGTATTGCCTCTTGTGTGGATGCCATGTCCATGCATCTCAATAGGGCCCTAATAGATGTATCTCTTTACCATGGCTAGGTACTAGAGTAGCATATAGGAGGTGGCATAGGGTCATCAACAGATTATGCTTTTTTCTGAAAGATGCTAAAGATGCTTTCTTCTATGGCTTTTGTGCTTGTGTTGACAGTTGCTACTGAAGTAGCTGTAGAGTCCGTAGTTGTCTTGGCTGACTCTGCTGTAGCCTTAGCAGAATAGGCGGCCACCTTGGTGACATACAACGCAACCAATGCCACCACAAGCCCTAGATTTTTTTTCAATTGGAGGATCATGAATTTCAACAAGACAAAGAGAGAAAAGGGTCATGGGGCAATTTGTACTCTAGGTAGGTCTAATTGGTTGTGACTACTATGCTTGCCTGATCGAACTAGGCCTTAAAGGACTGGCATCTGCCGATGGCCACAGTCCATTTCCTATGGCCTTACAAGACATTCTAGTATTTTATTACAATTAGCTTCTAGGCTACATGCCTCCATGCTTCTCCGCACCCTCACCACCTCGTCGGTCCTCGCCACATCCTACATGGGCAACATCATCTGGTCAAGTTGCGTCTGTACAAGAGGCCAGGCTTTTGGCTATACATCAGGAGACCATGGACATGACGACGCAGTTGAGGAAGGTAGTGGCTAAACATCGCAAGAGCAAGGAGGATTTCAAGCGTCAAGTCATGACTACGTCTTGGTATGTCGTCGTCGTGGGCGGCTCATTCTCGCTGACCCTCTTCCATCTCTTCGGTGATGATGGTGATGACAAGTCCAATGATGAGTGCGGTGTTATATATATGTGCTTCTATCTGTGACTATACGTTGCCCGCCTTCATAACACGATTGCGTAATTTTACATATTTCGTGTTCGTCCCATAAACTAGCCCAACCTGAGAGCGAAGCTGAGGCTACGGGCGCCCTCGACACGGGCCGAAAGCATCTCCAATAATCAGGCCCAGTCGAGGTGGTCTGTGTGCCTCCCACCTGGCTCCTTTATATAGTGATGATCCAACGCCTAGCTAAACCCTAACCCCACTCACTCCCAACCTGCTTGCCGCCGCTGTCCGCTATCCACAGAGGGATGCGCCTCCTCGAATGTAGAGATGCGCCTCCTCGAATGTGGAGATGCTTCGAACGCATCTCCAAGGTGGAGGCCACCAGCCTTCGCGATGCTAACGCCCTCAAGGAGAGAACAAGAAGCTGAGGGCATAGCTACTGGAAGTGCTCCACACATGGCTGAGAACATGTTATTGTTGGCCTTATACTATATATAATCTGAAAGTTATCTTAACATCATGCTTGTTATATAATCTAAAAGTTATCTTAACATCATGCTTGTTATGGAATGAAATCTTATCGTGCTGAAGAATGCTCATATCGAAAGAAGAGTTTACTCATATTCTGTAATATCCTCTTAATGATGTTAGCCTTTGGATGAAAAGACATGTTTGTCCATGTGGTTCTGCCGCTTTTTGTTAGAGATCTCTATGATTTTATTTACCGTTTTTAGAATTAAAAGTTAGAATTGTGAAAAAACAATTCCTTACTAATGCTTTGCGTCTTGGTGATGGACCGAATAGGAGAGAGGAGGAAGGGGACAATGAGGGAGTGAGCAAATGAGATCAGGAAAAAGTTCCACTCCACCTTACCCTTCACCCCTTTTTATATGGGAGGTGGAGGTTATCACCCTATTTCCTGATGAACCCTATAATTACTAATGCATCCCTGTAAATCACAACTAGGTTCTAAACACTCAAACATTGACCCACAATAGTAGTCCTTCAGTTATTTAGTTGTTCTAAGAAGTACAAGACCCAATAGATGAATATAACTAAATGTGTCCCAATTATAATTGGCACACGGTTATTAGGATCACACTTTGGAACCTACACGTGTGCACCTCGCTAGAAGAATTCATCCAAAAACTATGTGGGGAAAAAGAATATGGATAAATGAGCTTGCAGACTCTACTAAGTGTCATCATGGGACACTTTCTCCTTTGACTTGTCATCAGAAAACTTCACTCTTGCAGTGTAGCTTTTGTAACTTTTCCTTTGGTGGCTTGTATGTTTACCTGCCCTTGAGCTCTCAATAGCTTCTCTTCTTAACTGAGTCTTAGCTAATGTAACCGATATAGTTGAAGTAGGCAAAGTAGTCGACGCTAAAAAGAGACATCTTATTTGTTTGGTTTAGAAAAAGTGGTTTTTCCTTTCAACTACATGCAACATGGACCACCTTTAGATCCTCTCTCAATCCATATAATTCATGTCCCAATTTCATGAATTAAGCTGACACGTAGTGCATGCATTTATGATATGTGGATTGAACGATCCACGATTTCCTCAAATGGAAATCCACAGAACAAACCGTAATGTGATAGTCCCAAAAGATCATGCCATCACATTATTGAAATCCAACTATATCTTAGCTCATACATAACAAAAAAATACCTATCTTAGTTAGAAGGGTAGATATAGAGAGGTCTACCCATAATTATTATATTGCCCTTTGGTAGAATCACACATCTAGGACAACATTAGATCAGTAGACGTAGCGCCTCAACAGGTAAAGACTCCACCTCCACACACAGACACACACATCCAGAATAGCATCAGAGTGGACGTAGCGTTTCAGTGGGTGAAGACTCCACCTCCGGATGAATACTCGAGCATATAGGACAAGACCCTCTAATCCTCCAATCTGTCGTGGTGAAGTCATATACTCAAGACACCACATGAATATATTTAGATAAAGTTTCATTACCGAGCATTTATTTCATAAAGATAAAATATTTTCTTTTATTATTGAACAAAGGTGATGTTCTAGGTTCAATAAACAAAGTTCTGCCTTCACAAGAAAAAGATTCTTGATTAACAATATTCCAGATCTTTAAGAAAAATTATAGATTCAAGTGATTGGTACTATAATATCTGTGAAATAAAAAAAATGAAGAACAAAATAATAAAATATATAGAATTAAATAACATTACACATATAGAAAAAATAGTAAAAGATCTTACAGAATATGCTATATTGCATACTCAATGTCTCAACCACTTGAGCAGAGTGGGAAGATCTTACATAACTGCACTAGCAATTTGACATGTTATTAGTACACTGTTTGAATCAGGGAACTCACATCTCTTTTAGAAAAGGTGGTTTTCCCTGCTTTTATATTTCAAAATGCAAGCAGAGCATTTAAGTACTGCATTTTGGCGCGCCCGCCTTATAGTAAATGCCTCACAGCGCTAAAGCTAGCATCAACCCATAACAATTAACAACAGAATGAAAATGCTCATTTGGTTCAGACAAGTAACTTCCTCAGCACCCAACTCTTGCTCATGCAGATTTAAAGTCAAACCCCCAAGTCAAAATGTTGGGCAGCCGATGGATCCAACCTTAAAGACCATGTTCCCTGGCTGCTCCACGTAAGATGAGGCGGTGACAATGCTGTTGCTTCCAGGTTGAGTGGCTAGCCCCTCGACCTGCTCCTTCATTTCTTGATATGGAATCGACATCCATCTTCTCAACATCCAGACAATCTTGACAAACACATCTTTCATACCACCTATCTATTTTCTTCCTAGAAAACAAATTTCATTTTGTAATTTCCAAATAGACCACAAAAACCAGCAGCGGTGACAATATTAGTTGCTCTATGTTTCTTCCCACCAATCAATATCGGACAACATATTCGAAGTTTTGACCCAAACTCAAATGGAGTAGATCAGAGACATAGTTCTAGCTTTAAGAAAATCTATAGATTCAAGTGACTGATACTATAATATCCATAAAAATAAAAAAGAAGAACAAAAAATATAAAATATATAGAATTAAATAACATTATATAAATAGAAAAAAAAATAAAAGATACAACAGAGCATAAAGAAAAACAAAATTAAAAACCATGTAAAAGAGATAAAATTAAAATAACATCACCTACATACTATTTAAACAACCTAAAAATATACTATAGAATATAACTCGGGTAATGTGTGACTACTCAAAGATGATAATATAATACCTCATACATGAACATGCTAAAATCCACTAAAAGACATCACATGCATACTAAATGAGTATCACATGTACACTATATACCATAGAATATAATATAGGAAAAATAAAAAATGGAAATAAATGAATTGAAATGAAATATTAAAAAAAATACATAGTAGTACATCATATTAATATCAAGTGAACATAAAACAAACATCATATGTATATACTGCATGAATATCATAAAAAAATATATAGTAAAACATCATTGTCTACTGCATGATCATAAAATGTAATCATAAATATATCATAGAACATCACATGTATACCACGTGAACATAAAAAATATTATAGAACATCACATGCATAACACATGAACATCACAAATATATTAAAAAAAGAAAACAAAGAAAAGCATGGAAATAAAATAAAGAAGAAAAGAATGAAACCATAAATAACAAAAAAAGGAAAACAAGTGGAAAGGAAAAAATATAATATGAAACAACAAAAAAAATATAAATTGTACAGAACATCAAAAGGATACTAATAGAACAACATAAATATATTGTAGAACATATCATGAGCATTACGTGAGTACTTAAACATAATAATAAAACATTTCATTCATACAACATAAACATTCTAAAATACATCATAGAACATTCTATTTACACTACACAAACACATCACATATGGAATACATAAAAAAGAAAAAAATACTTTAAAAAAAATTAATAGTAAGATGAAGAATAAGAAAAAGGTACATACAAATACTAGCAAATGCTTTGAATACAATCATAACCTAAATACAAAATAAGTTAATAAAATATTAAGAAAAAATAATAAACATAAAAATCCACAAAATAAATAAAAATAAAAGAGAACATCACATTGAGACTACCTTTTTTTGTGTAAAAACACATGGATATTACCTGAATAACCTAAAATATACCAGATCACACCTCATGGTACTAATAGATAATAATCATGGAATATCCCATTTATATTACGTGAATATCTCAAAATAAAATAGAAAATAAGTAGAAAAGACTAATAAAAGATAGAACAAATTATAAGGAAAAGGACCATGTAACACTTGAAAATTAAAAAGAACGTCACATGGATGCCATCTAAACAACCTAAATATAATATCTCATGGATACTCAATGATAATCATGGAAAATACAATTCATACTACATAAACATCATAAAATACATCATACAACATCACATTTATACTACATGAATATGACAAAAATAAACACATAAGTACTGTGTGAACATCATATGAATACTATATAAACATTATGTATATCTAATATAATATAGTAAATAAAAGGTTCAAAAATTATTAAAGTAATCAATTAGATGCTAAATATACAGAAAAAAATAAACTAAAGAAAATTACATATATCCTACTCAAACAGGACATGTCATGTAACATATGAAACGAAAAAATCTTAAAAAATATGAAAAATGATTAAACTTATGAAATATATTTAGAGCAGAATAAAAATAGAAAATTAAATAAATCTATATAAAACAGAAAAAGAGAAAGGAAAGGTAAATGAAAGAAAAAAAAAAAAAAAAAACATAGAAATAAAAAATAATTAAGTAGAGCAAAAGAAAAATAAATAAAAAAGGTATAGATATATAGGAAATTAAAGGAAGTAAGACGCAACAAGAAGGCTGAACCAAACAGCTGCTTAGAGGTATCCTTTGTTTTCTAGACCTGAGCTCGGCACTAATTATCAAGACGTTGTGGTAAACATGCCTCAGCGCCATTATCTTTCGGACTGAAAGGTCAGAGGTGTGGCAATTCGCGTGGTAGTGATGGGGCGCCGACATGACAACAACCTGGGTGCCGTGGATGTGGATCTCGGCGCCGAGGTTAGGTGTCGTCTCCGGCCCCTCCTTGATTGAGATAACTTTGCAGCAGTAGTAGTATGCAAGACTATTTTGAGTTAAAAGATGACCTACAACTGCAAGTCTGCATAAGCAGCGCAGCGCTACGTGACGTCTCCATCTCTTCTGCGGGCTGCGGCAGGACTGCAGGGCAGCGAGCCAGCGACTCCACCTACTACTCAAATGCTTCGTACTGTACTCAGAAATGGCATGATCGTGATTGAAGAATTTTCTAATCCTCTCTTTCTTTAGATGTCGGTCCTGGGATACTCAAATACAGTAGTATGGCACAAGTTTAACCGCATTCCGACAGGTCTTCTAGGCTTCACATTAACTTGTAGCTTTTATGCTTTGTCTTCACTTGCCGACATGCAGTATCTTCAATTTCTGGTGGAAAACAGAAACCACCGCCCCGAAGATGGTTTCGCCTGGGCTGCGAAAAAGACAACTTCCGCGAAAACGGAAAACGGATGAAGGTATCCAGGGACACTAATACAGAGATGGCAGAGTAGATATTTTGTTTTCTGTGGTGGGGGATTTGTATATACAAAATAGCAAATGGATCCTAGAAATTATCAACAAAGTCCAAGGCCTTATAATAATTAGGCCCTAAATCCTTCCCAACATCTTGGCACATGGACAAGCTCTGATGCAACAACCAGTTTTGCGTGACCACAATACGTAAAGGTGGCTGTCTGTGCCAATATTATTCAGTAGCACAAGTCATCAACAAAATGGGAAGTTACATGTTACACTCTAGGAGAACGAAATAGCATAACATATATATAGATACAATCAACCTGACATAAACAGTTTGGAAAGATGGTGGGGACAAACCCAGTCATCTGCACACATCAATGCCTAAGAATTATCCCTTCTCAGTTCTCATGCGTGTTCATGGTTTCTAAGCTCTTCCGGTAAAAATGCAGCACGACCACATCAAGACCAAATTTCACAAAAAAAACGCAAAACCATTGCCCCTTGCTGTGAAGACAATTTTTCTATGAGCATAGAAGAATCTTGCTCTTGCTGTGAAGCTCCACAGGTCAGCTCTTGCTGTGGTTTGCCCTTTTCAGCAGCTTCCGGCTAGGTGGGACGTGATCATCCTGCAGCATATGACACAACAGAGTGTGAAGGTGGCTCATTACACAATGTGATTAATCTATATCTTGATTTGATGGCAAGCATCATGTCCTGCAGCATATGACAGCAACATGTCCACAAGATGATAGGATAAACTACAACCATGAAGCAACATTTACCTTATATAATGAAGCTGCAGAGTCTGACTGCATGATCTGATTTTGAGCTTGCCCAAGAGACTGCAAAGTCTCGATGGCATCTACTGTGAGCTGCCAGCCAGAAAGAGCTGTGCTCGAACCAGTATTAATACAGCATGCAGCAGCAACATTTCCATTCACCCAAGGACAGTAATTGTTGTGGTGCATTATTGGATCAAAGTCCGGAAGATCTGTTTCATAATCATTTTCTCCATTTGTTGCTCCTGACAGCCAAACACAAGAACAGAATAAATAGCATGTACAAACAAAAAGGAAGCTATGCTATGTTTGAGAGACAAGCGGTCAATCTGAAGTTTTCATGCCCTAGGCCTAACTGATGGAATTATGCTGGGATGGCAAAAATAAGAATGCAAGCAACAGATTAGTGCAATAAGAGAAATATGCAATTTTTACAGCAAATCGAAGACGATGAATGTAATCCGCAATGGTAAACATAACACTTCATGAAAAGAGATGAATGTAGTTCAACAGAAGCAAGTGTATGCAACATGTAAAAGCACAAAATAGCAATAATGGATACGTTAGTGAACAGTAAGGTGAAGTACCTAGACCATTTCCTGGATCATAGTCATCATTAGTTAGCATTATACCAGTCACCTCCTCTTTTGATGCATCAATGCCAGAATAAACTCTTGCGTTGCAAGAAAGAGAAGGATGTGCGCTATTCTCACGACTCATATGTGCGCTATTCTCACGACTCATCTTCTCTCCACTCTCAACTGAATCAGCTTTAGTTGAACCACAAATTTTCGAACCACTGTCAGCTCGAACCGCTAACCGAGATGCCATATCTTGGCTATCACCATTAGGATCTTCTCGACCAACTTCTTCAGGGACAAACTCATCCATCAATGCAGGTCCAGGGGCTGACTCCCCAGTGTGGCCCATAGTCTCAATGAGCTCGGGAATTGGATCAGCATCTCCAACAACACTACCAGTTTTATGTTCAGAAACATCAGTTCCATGAATTTCAGCTTCATGACTAGCACCCATCCCAACACTTCCTCCACTAACTCCCAGGCTAAGTTGATCTCTAGCAAACGCAGGAGTTGTTTCAGCATTGAGGACTTCTTCCCCTCCATTCATACTACTCCCTCCTATCTCTCTTGCATTACTTTCAATTTCAGCAGCAGGCTGTACAAAACTGCTTTGCTGTGCTTGGTTGCTATAATTCAGATCCAACGTGTCACTCATTACACCGCTCCTGAGTGCACTAGAAGGCTTATTAACATCATCAACATCACATGGATGGTATTCAACACTCTCCATTGAATTTTCCTCCACACCGTGAACTGTATCCATCGCAATAACAGAAGATGCTCTCATAGAGTCCTTTGGAAATGGGTTGCGAAGGGCAGATGGACCCTCGGCATTAGATGTATCAACCCTATTAACATCTATATCCAGGTCAAAACTTAAGTTTCTGCTGGGACCAGCTCCTGAAGAAGATGGCCGATTGATATCGAAAAGATTAAAACCACGAGGCCTTTTGCTCCGAGCACCAGAATCTTGTACGGCGTCATCAACTTCGTCACAATCACGGTCAATGACAGTTCCCTCAATGCTGTCAGCAGGCTGAAGCCGGTTTATTGGCTTGTCAGCTGTGCTCCCACCTTCCTCCAAGTTACGCTTTCTCGAACTGGGGCCCCGAGATTCAAATGATGCTGCATGGCCACCAAGTTCACTTCCAGTGGGTTGCCCAATAATGAGATCTCTTCCCATTCCTCCATAACTGAGATGCCCAGGTATCGGGGGCAATGCAGAATGGTTTGATGGCAAACCTCCTGCCATCGTCAGATTTAAGTCAACTTGAGCATTTGACAGAGACTTACCCTCATCAATACCAGCCTCATCACGTCCCTCAACATTTTCTCTCTCTGCTCCTTCAGCAACCAGTCCATTGATCCCACTTGTAGCACTAATTCCACGGATCAACACAGGCTTCCTTCCTGTATCAGGCATGTCTATGTTATTCAGACTAAAATGAGAAGGGCGTGGCACAGATCTGAAGTCCCAGATTCTCACTGTAGCCCCACATAGGCTGCAATCCAGCAAAGGTGACCTCATGCTGCATCCAGAATCTTTGACACGCATTTTACCTTTCCCCTTGTCTTTCTTAACTGACGAGAGTATGAATTTTGATGATGCTCAGGACACTTGGAATGGATATGGCCATCTGGTTCAGCTGAGCCTGCATTTCTGGCAGAGCGTGTTGAATTCTCTTCCCAATCTTGAACATTAGGAAGCCATCTCGGCTCCCATCCACAAACGCTAATAAGCTTCTGTGCCTATATCAATCAGATGGGAGTGGCCTAGATCAAATAAAGCTCCATGTTCTGAAAATAATACAGCAATGAAAAAGGCAACAAGAAGGCATCAATGGCAAGAGATGAAGAGATATACTTGAGAGTAACAGCAGGTTTCATCTTGTTGGCTGATATCAATTCCCGTAGTACTGTCTGTTCTGTAGCCCAGCTCCCCAGACAAAATTGTAACTGACTGGGATAAGACTCGATCAATTTGAACACTTCTAGTGAGCTTCATACTCTCAATCGCAGATAAGGCAATAGCAGGAAGAGACGTGAACTGCAACAATCCATCACAGCGATCTTTAAAACCACCACCAAGAGCTGACGGGGTAAGGTGGAACTGGACCAAGCTATCAGCACAGCTATTTCCTCTCCAGGGACAATCATTCTGGTGTGATGCGTCGAGCTGCTCAGCAAAAGCTTCCCCAGCACTTGCAACTGCAACATAACATAAAGGGCCAAACAAGTTAGTTAGGTCTCCAGATGAACATGCCACATTTTGTGATAAGATACTGGCAATATTCCAGCTTAACTAAGTGACAAAATAACATAAGTAAAACCAGATAAAGTTTTAGATACTGTAGATAACTTAAAGCAGTTCAGCACTGAGAAACTAAATTAAATTGTATTACAATCCAATGATAAATTAGCATAGATGTTCTGGATTGAAAATGCATTATATAGACATAATAAGTAAAAAGTACAGCCAATATCAAGTCCAATGACCAACTCAATATAGTTCCAGCTGTCCAGGAAAAATATTCACAACAAAGGAAATAGATATGCCCCTTAAGTTGCACAATTTTCACAAAGTAATACCCCCAGCCTATGCAAACGGTCATGGGCAGCATCAAAATCAAGCAGTCAGTGGTCAATATATTTACAGTTACATTGACGCATTTATTTCTGCCTTATTTGGATTAAAGGATGCTTAGCCATCTTCCACTGGAAACAAAGCGTACAGGACAACATAGAAGAAGCAGGTAACTGCCGTAAATTCCAGCCTTATCATACAAAAACAGATTCCTCCAAGAAGTTGGATTTGCTTTAGCCTTTGACTTGGTGCCAAGAGAATAATAAAAATTTGCACCTAATGGCATTTCTTGCCATATGAAGGTTAGCCTGAGAATACAAAATATAAACTATGTTTCTTCACTACATTAGTACAAGCAAATGGTAAATTCAGCTAACAGTTTCTTATTCATTTGAGAGAGAAGAACCATGCTGTCAACAAAAGCAAGGAGGTAGCAATATGCAACATTTGATATATAATAATAAAAGTAAACGTGTGACATAGAATAAGTTATAGTTCCCTCAGTTGCAACATTCATTGGCTCAGTTTTATCTGTACAATTAATAGGAACATCACTGCAGTACAAACTACCAAATGATGGCAATAAAAAAATATTTAAGTCTGTGAAATGATCAACTAGACCAAGAACTCATCATTCATCAATAAACAAAAATAGCAAGATCTGTAAAAATGCTAGTCACAAGTAAAACAAGCTTAGTTTCTCAGAATCATTGCACAAATCTGTAAACGAGTTTTTGCCACTTAAGTGAGGTATAAAACCTAGCATTGCAAGAAAAACCAGAGAGTCCCAACTTGGAAAAAACTAAGGAAAAAAAACTTGTCGACTTTGAGCATACCTTCAGCAGGGGACCAGGACGTCAATGCAGTAAATATAAGATGTGCACCACATGATTCACACTCAATCTTGTCCATGTCAATGTTCACCCAGCCTCTTCGAGCACAAGCCAGTGAACTAGCAGCCTGTAAAAATTAAGCCAATAGTGTTCTTTCCAAATAAAATATTGTGGTCAATTTAATTTTCTCAAATAGAAGTCAACAAGAACAAATAAGCTATATGGGGTCAACCAGGTTGGCGTTGTAAAGAATGCATGCAAAAATATCAATGTAGACATAATTTTAACTAGTAAGCTGCTTAAGAATGACAATATGTTCAAGTTCAGTAATATCGCAATGAAGCTGAAGCCAAAAAAAGGAACATTTTCCAAGTAACAACATATGCAGCACAAAGTTCACTCCCTCCAATCTTGTTAGGAGGGACAAAAGGTTATTTTTATTTGATGTTGTTAGTTTTCAGAAAGAGATATATCCATATCTTCCACAAGTGCCCCTAACCAATTATACGTATTAAAAGCAGAAATACTCGTTCTTTGTGTTTATTAGTTTTGCAGATGAAAGAATTTAGTACCATAGCAGGAGAAACAACTTTACTGGGGGTAATGTATTCATCTTTGATTATGGGTATGCATTCAGCTTGTGCAAGTGTGCAGCTGTGCAGAATTCTAAAACATCATATAAGGTTGGGAAGGAACAACATTGTAACTGATATTTGGCATGCCTTGGTCAGAGATTGAAGCCAATCAGCCAAACATGTTTGTTGGAGATCTGATTATTTAGTTATTCCAAACCATCATTCAGGGATGAGTGGGGTTCTAAACAAATGCACATGCAAAAATGCAAGACATAACCTCAACAGAAAAAAAAAAAAAATCAACAGTTGACGAATGGTTTAATCACAAAAATTATAATCCCACAAGTCAGCAAGAGCCCAATATGAGAAGAACGACCTTTGGCTTAGAAGCCCAAGTTGAAGGCTTAAATGTAGCCAGCCGACGAAGGAGGTCGCCTCGTTCCCACGGTCTGCATGATGATTGAAAGCAGTCCGCAGCAGCTCCATTAGCATTAGTACTAAGCGCAGGCTGAGATGTCGGTGGAGCAATATGAGAGGACCCCGCTTTGGACACTTGGTCACTGCCTAGCCAGTCAATGCTAGCTACATTTGTTTGTGCAGGGGGCGACGAGGCACCAGCGGAACTGCAAAGAACAAAATGGAGGATCTTCAGTACAGACAGGCAATAAGAAGAGAGCAAAGTAATTGTGCATGTTAAACATAGAACAGCACAGCATATGATTCCATATTATAGTTACTAACGGATTAGATGTTGCAAGCCCTTACATATCTTTGCAGCACCCCATCTGCTCGGCAAATGAATATTGTATACTTACACGTGAAAAAAAGGGGGAAAAAAGGTTTTTTTTAACATGACCTGGGACATAACAACACTCGCCCGCTACAGTGGCACATACTAAGGTCTTTCACATCCAATTCCTCAATTCTGCAGTGAAGAACCCCAGGTAAAAAAGAAAAAAAAGAAATTTCAGGTAACTGGAGCCCCCTAGGGTTTAACAAACGGACTACTCTGTCTGACATACACAGCTAGTTCCAATTACTGGGGCCTCGAATCCTGAGCAAAAATTCAATTTTTTCCAAGCACACGCCACCTCACAGCCTGGGGAACCCTCGTGAGCCCCGATCCGGAGGCCAGGCACCAGCGGCGCCGAGGAGGGGTCGGCGGAGACAGTCGCCACGCGGACACCCAGCGGCCGCGCGAGGAAACGGGTGGGAGACAGGGCGGCGTACCTGGCGACGGGTGTGGGCGGCGGTGAGGCCGACCTCCCGGGCGGCGGGTCGGGGGCGCCGCCGACGAGCTCCGCACCTCCTCGCGCATCGCGGCCGCGCTCGCGCCGGGTCGGGTCAAGGAGAGGGGTCGAGGTCGAGGTCGAGGCCGGGCGGGGGCAAGCGCAGCGCAGGCAGAGTGGTGTGGTGTGGTCTGACTCGATCGGAGGACGAGATGGCCCGCGTGCATTCACATCGCCTGCGCTGCACTGCACGGGGACGCCCGGGCGTCCTGTTACCGTGGGCTCGTGCCGCTGATTTCCCGTTCCGTTCCGTTCTACGCGGCGGCGGCGTTGACGAAGCCAACTGGGCCTTCCCGGAGTTCGGCAATGGGCCTGGGCCAGGATTTCTGGCTGGGCTACTGTGTGATCGGGCCCACAAGGATGGTCCAGCTTCTCTCACAAAAAAAATAAAGAAAAAAGTCTATTTTTGCTTCCTTAACTTTTGCGAAAGTCTACTTTTCCTCCTTAAACTTCAAAACTGGATAAACAACCTCCCTCAACTTTTCAAACCATGCGCTTTTCCTCCCTGAAGTGGTTTTGATTGTGGTTTTGCTACAGTGAAGGTGGTTTTGTCTTTTTCTTTTTATTTATTTTGGCCAATTTTTTGAAAAATTATAGTAAATCACAAAAAAATCGTAAAATAGAAAATCTAATTTTGTTGGACTCCACATAAGTAGATCTACACAGTAAATATATAATATGTTATGCTTTAGTTTAAAGTTTTTGCTAGTCTTTTTCTTTTTTATTTATTTTGGCTGAATCTTTGAAAAATCATAGTAAATCATAAAAAAATCATAAAATAGAAAATTCAATTTTCTTGTCTCCACATGAGTAGGTCTACACAGTGAATATATAATATGGTATGCTTTAGTGCAACAAAATAGTTATAGAAGCTACATTTATGAATTATTTTAATTAATTACGAGAAAAGCATAGATCGAAAGCTATAACAAGAAATTTATATTAAAATATATTATATTATATGTTTATTTGTAGATCTACTCATGTGGAGTCTAAGAAAATTAGATTTTCTATTTTTTTTTTTTTTCTCTGTGATTTACTATAATTTTTCAAAATTCGACCAAAATAAATAAAAAAGAAAAGACTAGCAAAAAATTTTGTACTAAAAGCGTACCATATTATATATTCACTGTGTAGATGTACTCATATGAAGTCCAATAAAATTAGATTTTGTATTTTTATAATTTTTTTATGATTTACTATGATTTTTCAAAAGTTCAACCGAAATAAATAAAAAAGAAAAAGACAAAACCACCATTACTGTAGCAAAACCACTCCGGGGAGGAAAAAAAATGCAAGGTTTGAAAAATTGAGGGAGGTTGTTTATCCGGTTTTAGGGTTTAGGGAGGAAAAGTAGACTTTCGCGATTTTTTTTTGCGACGAAAGAAGAATTATATTAGATAATAGCCGGGTACATCAACACATTATAGTTCTTTTGAATTACACAAATATCCATAAATTCATCTAAATTGTACCCACGCCGTGAATAGCTCCGCATCTCAAACCCAAACCTATTTGACGTTTTGTATGGATGACCGCACGAGGCAAATACTTCGGAACAATTGTTTTCGGCCGACAGAATGCCCAACGGACGACCAACATTCCCGCGCAGGCGAGTTGAGAAACTTCTTCTTCCTTATGTCTTCCTTTTTTTCTTTTTTCGCCAATCGAAGAACGAGGAAGACCGATCTGAAAAATTATTCTCCCTAGTCCTTCATGGTGGCGGATCCAACCACAACAAAACGAAGGAGGGACCGGAGAAAATTATTCCATGGCGGTGGCATCATCTCCGCCTTGATGCCGCCGTTTGAAAACACACGTCTCCATGTCATCATGTCGATGAAGATGCTGATGCCGTAGATGCCGCCTTCATCTTCAATATGTCCGCCATAGAGAAGACGATTCCACCCCACATCCCGGCGTTCTTGGGAGAAGAGCGGGAGGAAGAGATAAATCTCCACGAAAATTGAGGGAGCAAAAGTAGACTTTTTCCAAAAATAAAAGTCAAGGACGGGCCAACGGCCCTTTCGTCTGATGGGGGGACTTGAAGTGTTCAATTTTTCCTCTGAGGAATATGGCATGCGGAGACAAATAAAAACCAGTGGGGAAAAGAAAAAAAAAGTCTGAGGAATGGATTTCAGGATCACAAGCCAACCTCAACGTCCATTTTTGGTAGACAGAAAGAATACAGCATCCTTATGTGAGCAGGCAGCTCAAGACAATCCTTTGCTCATTTCAGGTCGACAAAGGAGGTTCTTTGGCAGGAGGGCCTTAGGAATAAGTACCTAAATAAGAAAACTTTATCACAAGTAGAAAAACAACTAGGCAATTCTCACTTTTGGGCTGAGCTTATGGAAGTTAAAGACCATTCTTTTTTTTGAAAAAAATGTAAGTTTAATGTTAATAAAGCTGACCTAACAAGATTATGGAATGATCATTGGTTAGGTACTGAACCCTTAAGGCTTAAGTATACATCCCGTGTTTAAATTGTTGAATGTCGCGTTTAGAAGGGCTTTGACCAGTGAAAACTTAATGGATTGGCGTGATTAATCTTTAAGTAGTGTCAACCACTTGGAATAAAAATAGGGATTTTTTATGGCAATTAAATAGGAATGACCTCTTTTGATGCAATTTTATGAAACAAAGGGATAAACTTCCAAGAAAAAACTTATTTTGGAGGGCTATAAGCTAGCTCGAAATTTTTTTGGTATTATAAAAAAACAAATGTATAACTTTAAACAAGGATAATTTCAGCACTTCTTAGATTGTCATATTGCAAGGTTCATGTGGTACTCTGGTGTTTATTACTTCTAATATTCAACAACCGGCTTGTGTAGAGTGTTTGTTTGTTTCTTGGTTAAAGAGTTTTCCTCCAAGAATTAATAATGGGTATGACGGCTATGTGATGGGTTTTATTCAACAGAACAACAACTAAATTATACGTACATGTAATTTTTAAGAGGGAGGGGGGCGTATTGGATCAGACATTGGTCACAGCTATACACTACTACAGAAATCTTTTCCGAGGCGGTTAAAAACGATTTTCCGAGGCGGTTTTCACAACCGCCTCGGATCGAAGGTCACGGTTTAATCATAGGATTTACCGAGGTGTTTCTCTGCCCGCCTCGGTAAATCAAATTAGAAAAAAAAAAAAAAAAAAAAATCCATGGACAGGCCCGCCGAGCCCATCCATGGGCTCGGCAAGCCCATCCATGCTCCCGAGCTCCCTGGCCGGATCTGCGCCGCCACCGAGCACCGCCGCCGCCCAAGCACGCCCGAGATCCGGGCTCCACCTCGCTGGATCAAGCTCCACCTCGCCGGATCGAGCTCCTCCTTTGACGGATCCGACTCCACCTCGCCGGATCGAGCTAACCAACACCTCGACGCGGGAGGATGGAGCTAGCTGCCGTGGCCACCTGGATCCGCCGCCGCCCGGCCCTGGAGAGCACACCCCACGCCGCCACGGACCCGGGCCGCCCGTACAACCACCACGCGGCACGGCGCCGCCGCCGCTTGATCCGGCGCCACCACCCCCCGAGCTCGCTGTTGCTTTCCATGGAGGAGAGGGAAGGAGATGCTGGGCCACCAACCGCGCGCGAGATGCGCCACCGTGCGCGTCCGTGCGCCTTTGGCCGCCGCCGCCCCAAGGGCCGAGTCGGCGTCGCCGAGCCCCTCGGTGCCCGACCATGCGCGAGCTGCGCTTGCTCCTCCGCCGACGGCTGGGCGCTTTGCCCGCCCGGCCCTCTTTGTCTGAGGTCTGAGGAGAGGAGGGAGAGGGCCTGCTGTGCGAGAGGGAGAGGAGGGAGACGGGCTGGGGTGTTGTGACGGCTGAGGGTGGGGGAAAAACGATTTAGGGTTTGCTGTCTTGCAATATATAGTGGTAGCTTGTTATTGGGCCTGGATGGGCTGTCTAGGCCCAATTTTAATCGAGACGGGTTTTGTAAATTAACCGTCTCGATTAATGTATTTACTGGCGGTTGCTTTTAAAAAACCGCCTTGGTTAATGTATATTAACCGAGGCGGTTTTGTTATAAAAACCGCCTCGGTTAATGCATTAACCGAGGCGGTTCTTTGCCGGGCTGCCATTGCCTCGATTGGAAATCATTAACCGAGGCGGTTTTTTCCTAAAACCGCCTCCGAGCTCATTTTTGAAGTGCCTTGTAAAATCTTTTGTGTAGTAGTGATAAGAAGGATTGTCAACAAAGAAATTAAAGGATGTTGTTTGCGGTAAAGCATGGTGCTTGAAGTCTTCAAAAAATTTGGTCGGCATCAACAAAATAGGATAGATTTTCGCAAAAAAAAAAGGATAGAGGACTGAACCTGCCCTAGTGTTGCATTTTAATCCTTTTGTAATACCTTCGGTGAAGTTTGCTCTAAGATCTATGGTTTGTTTTGAACGGGCTATACTCATTCACGATGTTGGAGGTCAGAATACTTTATTCCTTAATTAAAAGATAGTTGCTGGAAGCAGAGCAGTACTCCCATTGCATTATGAGATTCTTCGGCATATGCCTCACGTACAAACCATGTGAGTTAGTACTGTCTTTCGCAATTCAATTAATCATAGCATTTTGAATTCATATTTGCCTAGTTCTTCTTTTTATTTGTCTGGAATTATCCTCTAGCTAGCTGGATGGCAAGTTCGTCAGCAGTGGGCAATTCACACCCATGTGCAATGTTGCACAAACGAAAGAAAATTCGACAATGTTACTTTTCTGAAAACTCTGCACATTCATTCACATTATCCAGCATACTTTAGTCTGAAAACGCCTAGACCAAAAAAAAAAAAAAAAAAAAAACATTTAAACAGAGAGTCACAAGCTTAGTTGCCACCAGCTCCCTGACTAGTTATCTGCAGCGCTACTTCTAAAACTTGGTTGCAGACCAGACCCATCACGGAGACCTCCTTTGCGCGCCTCATCGCCTTCCACGATGCCGCTCTCGGGCTTCCACATCACGTCCTTCAGTCCATTTGAGATGTTGTGGTAGAACTGCGCAATACATGACAGAATCAGTTTACTTCGTTCATTCATAGCTTGGCTCCAGCCAAGGGTTAACATCACATTATGAACTACAAGTTCAATCACGGAATCACCCTATATACCTTGTGGAATTCAAGGGTGTCGCCGTTGGACTTGCGCAGCTCAACCATGTACAGCGAAGGTGTGACCTCGAAAACCTTCAGGCATCAGGTAGTTTTTGTTTCAGTCTAAGGCTCTAAGCATCGGCCAAGAACATTACAACAGAGCATACAGGAAGTCTAGGCACAATCATGAAGCTGTACCTCTGTTGCAATGGCCAGCTGACCTTTCCTTCCAGGGTTCTCCCCTTGCAGCTTCAGCTGATAGATTCAGAAATTGTTTGTTAGGGTAATGCTCAGCTAGAATGGAACTATGCAAAAAATCGAATGGAACTATGCAAACAAGGTGCTCCATCCTGATTCAGTGATTCTTAACTTCCATTACCTTGTAGTTACGTTTCTGAACATTGAAGCCCATGGGTCCTGCTGCTGCTTCGATTTTCGACAGTATCTCATTTGCAGGAAGCCTTGATGCAAACCTTGTTTCTTTCTTAACAGGACCCTAGTAATACAAGCATTGCAGCGCATTCAGTTAGGCAAAAGGTATGGTTGCAGTCTAGTAGATTCCTTATCATCCGAAGTTCAGGGACATCAATCAAGATTATGAACATACCGTTTGCTTCTCAAAGAGTGTCCCGAGATTGAGGCCCTGAGATGTAGAGATTAACTCGAAAGCATTCATCACTGATGGCCTTTCTTCTCTCCTCTCAACAACAAGCTGTGCTGGCTCCTGCATTGAAACCAACTGCTTTTTAACATGCCCATATAATGAGTTGTGAGATAATACAATATGAACTACATGGTGGAAAAGCTTACCCCTGATTCATCAAAGATGGAGTTCACATCATCCAGATTAACATCTGCTGTCTCAAATCTGGGAGGCTGATACCCCTTCTTGAACCACTCATTGTTAATTAGCTCTGCAATAGTTATTCTCTGCACAGGCCATAAAACGATGATACAGAGTTATTAAACCTACAGCTGCAGATACTGAACAGAACGAATTAAAAATGATGACAATGAACAGTAGAACATACAGTCTTAACATTAGGATCTAGTATTTTCTTGATAAGCTTCTTTGCACTTGTGGAGAACCACGATGGGCAACTGAAATCCGCTTTGAAGATCTGCATAAAAAATCAGACTAAGTCTCAAGCAACTATTCAGAAAAAGGAAAGCCAATTGCCTGTTGAGTTCTTGTCATGGTAGAGACTGGCAAACCTTCTTGTAAAGTGACATTAGGTTCGAATCTTCAAATGGGAGGTACCCCGCCATGAGGACAAAGAGAATCACTCCACATGACCATAGATCTGCCTTAGCTCCATCATAGCCTTTATTGTTTATAACCTGTAGATGCAAGAGCACTGGACATGAGAACAAAATGTTTTTCTGAATGAAAATAAGAATTACACAATTAAAAAGCAGAGTTGTGGTGAAGTACCTCGGGAGCAACATAATTGGGAGTTCCACAGGTTGTGTGCAGCAGACCATCCTCCTGCAAGTTAACGAAAGGATATTGAAAAATAATCAGCTGATTAGAAAATATTCCATTTGTTAGGTTCAGGCGAGAGTAAAAAACCATGATATCGACATTTAAAACACAAACTATTTTATGATAATAATTTTTTTATGCACATGTATATCCAAAAAAGGCAAATTTACTTACTCGAACTTGTTGAGATAGTGCGCTCAATCCAAAATCCGAAACCTTGAGTGTGCCACTAGCATCAAGCAGAAGATTTTCAGGCTGAAAGAAAGAAAGGAAAAAAAAAACACATATCAATCAAACATAGTTTCTTGCTGAACCTGCACACTTCTCCATATAAACTACTCTGGATTTTGAGATCACGGTGGTTTCTGAGTCAACCACAGTATAAGCAGCACTCACCTTGAGATCACGGTGGTAGACGCCTCTGCTATGGCAGTAATCGACAGCGTTGATCAGCTGCTGAAAATACTTCCTTGCATCATCCTCTTTTTCAGCCTTCCACGCGAAGCCTAATCCACAGGATTGGTGCAAATTCATCACACGCTCAGAGTTGAGTGCATGATTCAGACAAGGATGAGAAGACCAGACACTCACGATTTTGTCGAAAAGTTCACCACCGGTGACAAGCTCCATGACTATGTATATCTTTGTCTTGCTGGCCATCACCTTCATGAGAGGACACACCACATAAGTGGAGAGGCACACATAGAAGTGGACAAGGACACAAAAGAGCGGACAAAAGGTAAAACAGAAAGCATAGTTCTCCCTTTTTGAAAAGATCAACGAAGGCATAGCTTAGTCCAACGTTTATCATCAGTTCATAGCCGATCCAAAGAAAATATTTATTTCTTAGTGGGAAGAAGTACAGAAAATTCAGTTTGGGGCCATTTTTAACGCTGCTCTCGTATATAGTTTCAGGTTGCACAAGCCTGAAAAATTCATTTATCCATCATCTTGCACAGAGGATTAATCCCTGGAAAAAACGTATACCTCGTACATCCGGATGACATTGGGGTGCCTGATGAGCTTCATGGTCGAAATCTCTCGCTTAATCTGCAAACAGCAACAACATGAGCGCGTTAAAAATCAGAAACTGGCCTCGAAGTCAGAGGAGAAAGCTGACCGTCCCAGCCAAACAACGACGCACACGTTCCACCGGAAGGCGCGCGACGAGGAAACGAGACTCCCGTGCTCGCCTGCTGCCTTCCTGCCTGTCTGCTAGCTAGTACCGTCAAAGCTCGCCAGCGGGTGTATTAATTCTAACTGGTGGACGGTGGTCCAACGTTTTCATTACTGGTGGGCTGTTATTTAATTTTCAGACGATTCCATTTTTCGTATGGTGGCGGCTCTAGAGAAATTTCTGAAAGAAGACAAATTCTGACGCAACGCAACGCAACTTGCTTAGCAGCGAAGAGAAGAGTAGTAGGGTGTGGAGTAACGGAAAGGAGCGTGAATTTAAGTTTCACCGGAGTTCCAAAACGTGTTTCCCCTGAAGATCCATACAAATCAAACAGGAGGTAAGGAACAGCTTTCACGTGATAAAAAGGAAAAAGACACGAGAACGCACGTCTCATATACAGCTCATCAAAGGAGTCATGATCTATGAATGGAGGAGCAAACGCATGAAGACAAAGAGAGAATTTTTTTTCGTCTTTAGAGGGAAAAAGGAGGAACCGAATTGAATGGAACAGGAAACACGTAAAAACAGAGCAGGAACAGAGAACGGTGATTGAAGGAGAGATCGATACAGGGTATCGATGTCATGTCATGGCATGGCATGCTTTACCTGGGCGATCATCTTGTGCTTGAGGACCTTCTCCTTGTCGAGGATCTTGATGGCGACATTCTCGCCGGTCTCGACGTTCCTGGCGAACTTGACCTTGGCGAAGGTGCCTTCGCCGAGGGTCCGGCCGAGCTCGTACCGCCCCACCCGGGTCCGGCCCACGGACACGCTCATCTCTCTTCCCGGCGGGCTCCGGCCGGTGGAATCGGCGGAAAAGACGGCGCCTTTACGGACGATCAGATCCGAAGGAGGTGGATTCTATCTGCCGGTGCGCGCGGCGGCGGCGGGCCTAAGACCTCTTCTTGTCGCAGGGCCTCCACTGGACGAACAGCTCCTGGTGCTCCTCGCCTTGCTGCCGATGCCGCATCAGGCCTGGCT
The DNA here is from genome assembly GCA_015844335.1 of Chrysopogon serrulatus. NCBI lineage: Eukaryota > Viridiplantae > Streptophyta > Magnoliopsida > Poales > Poaceae > Chrysopogon > Chrysopogon serrulatus. Next base: position 36,922 of record JADLZL010002727.1, on the reverse strand, counting down.
CTGCTCGCTCACTGGTGTGTCAGTGCAGCCGCGGCGCGCTGCGGCATGGGACGGCAGGGGATCGATCGGCTGGTGGCGAGGCGACCAGGTGGCGGGTGGCTGGCGACGGTGGTGGTGGTGGTGTGTCGGGTAGAGGAGGAGGAGGAGGCGAGGAGGAGACGGGAGCTGGGGGTATCTATAGGCGAGGGCGGTTGGGACTCGGGTGGGAGGATCGGGGAGAGGAGGAGAACGATGTGGGGACGTCAGGCGCGGCGTGGCGTGGCGCCTTCCGCGAGCCTTCTCTGCTCTCCCCTTATTTACCGCGTCCTCGTGGTTAATTACTTACTTGTAACCGTGTGGTTAATGCTAATGGTACTAAACCTGTAGGCCTACATTTTTTACATTTTATTTTGTATATTTATATTTATAGAAAAAATCTAATTTTGCGTGTAATTCGTTCCTTTAGGACTGAAGTGTTCATTAATTGTTCACAATATCACAATTATCGAAATCGAATAGATTATTTTAGTAATTCGATTCTCTGGAAAAGAAACACTCTTTGAGTGGGGGATAAGTTTGTTTAGGACTAATAATATAATCTTTTTTTAGAGTGACTAATAATATAATCAATCATGCGTGTGTGTACTCATCTGGAGCAAAGAAGCATAGTCGTGATCCGCTGATGGCGACGGTGTGGGTCCGGAGGGACGAAATTGTTGGGGGACACCGGGACAACTGTCATCTGGACAGCCGGTAGCTTCTGATTAGTTCTCCCATGGTTTCACAATTCACACCTCGGTTGGTCCTCCTCAAGTTAAAAACAAAGGGTAATAACAATAATGTAACAAATGGGAAATCATCTTTGTGCATAGAATGGGAGGTCATATTGAGGCAGTGAATTTCTAGGATGAGAACTGGTTGAATATTAGGAGATATAGATGATGTGTCTCCCACGTTCCTTTGAAAATGAGACGTCGGTGACATGCATGAGGTGCTGGACTAGTGTAGGCTCTTCTACGTACCTTGTTTTCTTCCCCTGTATCCGGCTTTGCTCAATGTTGGTGCTAGCATGATGCGCACTCGGCTTTACGTGCAAGCGGTTTGTTTTTTCAGGCGTGACATGTGACGTCTATTGGTTTTTTCGTCTTGTCTTGGTGCATATGCTTACTGCTAGCTCATAACATTGGATTATGACAAAAAAACATGTACATGGCTCGTCATCCGTGTCTTATATGTGTTTGTTTCTTTAGGCACCGAATGACTACCAACAAAATATCAACTAATCCTTCTTTTAGATTATTGTAAAACTAGCTTTTTCAGGGAAAATATGTACATTGTCAACCCAAGTTTTGTGTCCATATTACAATATATATTGCCATTGCTCTTGATTTTTCATGGAATGATGTGTAGTCACATTTTTTTTTCTTTTGGTCTTGGCATTACAACGACCTTTTCACCTTAAGCTTGTGTCAATTTATAGTGGCACGTAAAAGATGAGCATAACAAATATGATAGATGTGTCCTTGGTTTAGACTATTAAGTTACATGCTAACCATCGAGGTGTGTTACCTCTGGCTTTTTTTTTTCGACCGGTATGTTCGGCTGGTCACATAAGCCGACTGATAAGATAAGGTAATAAATTTGTTGTGAGATAAAAATACTGTTCGAATGGCTGATAAGACAAATGAACTGGACAAACAGTCTATCATTCATGCAGTGGTGTAGTGAAATGTTCGTTTCCTTGGTATATTGAAGGTCTACCTAGATTTGTTGCCTTAATCTATAAGTAAGGACACAAATTAAATAATTATATAATGTTTGGACTTATAAGGACCAAGGTATAAGATTTTATTAAAATAAAGTTATCTGAACCTCTCTAGAAATGAAAGTGATTTCTCCACCTCTAGAGTAAAGGTTTGAAGTCATCACTTTATCCAATATAAAGTAGTTGCAGGCAACTCAAGTACTACCATGCCATGATTGTTGGATGACCGGTGGATTTACTTCAAATGGCATATTATAGTGGTGGAGAAAACGTTATAAGGCATCACTCAATACAATATAAAGTAGTGTGTGAACAGGTTCAATTGTTGTTGGACCATGGACATATTTACTTGAAATTACCCATGGCATGGATTTTTTTGGACCAATACCATGTTGTCGAGTTCTTCCTTTTTGTAACGATGGTGAATTGCATGTCGACACGCATACATTCATGATGCCAATCTTATTAGAGTGTTGGATCTGCTCCAAGTCCAAAGTAAATAACTAAATTCAGTTCTTTTGTGCATGAGTGCAATGGATCTCATGGATTTCATGATATTTTGATTCTTAACATATAATCTGTTATTGCTTAGGAAAAATACAACAAACTAAATTAGGACATGAGTATTTCTTAAGGCATCCGACTATATTATTAGTATAGAGAAATATTATATTTACAAATATGGGGAAAATCATTTTTTTATAAATTTGATGGTTTGAAACAAAATTCCTCACTAGTAAGTTTGTTTAAAATTTAACATGCCACTCTAAGTATGTAACGTTTGAGTGGGATTTTTAAATTGGAGGACCCTAGTGCTATCATGATTGGCTTGGGTACATCAAAGCTTAGGTGTCACAATGTCGCTTTATCATTATTCTCACCATGTTTTCACTTCACCTCAGTTGATCCTCCATATATCAAATTATGAGAAAAAAATGTTTTTTATTTAGAGGATACAATAGCCATAAAAAAGATGGTGATTTCTTCCATAGGTCTTTGTGGTTATGTTGTGAGTTGTTTGATGATGCACCCCTTATGTCCTTTTTGAAATGAAATATTCATGACATCTATGACAACTTAGACTTGGCCAGGCTTTTCTATTTTGTTTGTCTTGTACCACTTTACTCAATGTTGGTGATTTGTTTTTCAGCTTGACCATGTGACATTGGTTATGTCATGGTTTGTCGTAACTTGTGTACTCAATACTAGCTTATAAAAATGTGAGTGAAATTTTTTTCATGTGCATCACCCGTATTTGTTTTTTTTTGCAACAAGTGATTGCCAGCAGAAAAAATGGACCATTGTTTTTCATGACAAGTAACCATATGGGTCCAATAAATTGTGTCCATTATATTGCCCATGACATATTATAGTGTGTTTTACAAGTTGCTTGGTTTTTTATCTTTAGCATGGTGTATTTTATTTGTATTTCAGTATGTATTGTGTTGTATATTTGGTATTCCAAAACAAAAAAAAATGTATGATAGAGATTGGTATTCCCAAAACAAACAAAACAAATATTTGCATTTGATTGGGTTACTGCTATTAATTTGTGGGCTAGTCATCTAGATATGTCCATTGCTCTTATGTCAAAAAGCCTTAAAGATGATAATAAGTCATCACCCAACATGCTAGAAGCCACTGCTCCCATCTATAAATTATTGACATTTGACTTTGCAAGATTCGATGTGTATCTTTAACCACTAATTTCTTCTAGAATATATTTTTGAAAACATTCCAATGTAAGAGATTTTGCAAGTATTTTGAATACAAATTGATGCATGACTTACTCGTTTCCATCAAACTAAGTCATATACTCACTCCATTCCAAAAGTGATAATATATTCTATTTTTTAGCTATATAACTTTTTGCTATGCACCTAGATATATATACACTATGTCTACTATAAATTTAGAGAAAAAAGGGAGTATGTAGTAGTTATTAATGACTGTAGTCTTCAAGGTTCAACCAAATCTTGTTAGAAATAACTAGTTTTAGATCTTCGTCTATTTTATTTAGCATATGGTGGCCTCTCAAACAGCTCATAGCGGCCTGCTATAGCAGCTAAATTAAACATGGACACAAATAGTTTGACCTGCCTTAAACTGTATAACTACAGTTATTGCTATAGATTTAAAATCTTAAACTCAGAATGCTTTCAAATATACTGCAACAATTGATCTTCTACTGTCTTTACAGTTGGACAGCTTAAACAGTACTACCATAGTATTATATATAGCGCTTTGGAGAGCGGTTCCCTTGCAGTTGCAGGGTAGTTAACCTCAGCAGATTGCACGTGCGGTGGACAAAGGTGGCTTTTCACAGACACGTGCACGTTCTTGTAGATGCCGCCTGAATTCGACGTCTCTTTTGGACCTGCTCCACACTGATGAAAACGTAAACGTAACCGAAAATTTCGTTTGTGACTTGTTCCATTTCTAATTATTACGGTAAACATGGATTTTTTTCTAATTTATTTCGGTACTGTATTGTATTTGTCACAGGTGAAATAGTTAAATTTTGGTATCAAAGAGTTTTTTTACTGATCCGCAATTAATCAATTCCGTATAGATGATATCGTTACCTACTGCTTCCGTCGACCGCTAGTGGGGCTTCAAAATCCAAATTCTAGAGGCATCAAACGAAGACTTGTCTGTGTAGTAATAGCTCTGAAAAAATTTCTATGCGACACCGTCACACTCCGCTTCCGTACGACACTACTAGCTTAATTACTGGCAGCTAATTATCCAATGGGATCAGTACTTGCATACGTAGCGTACCAAACGCTAGTAAATTATTAGGGAAAAATGTAGTAGCCAGTAGCTGTCAATTTGCCTTGGAATAGTATTGTTGAAAGTTGAAGAATTTGAAGATGAAAATTGGCATATCCGATCGAGACTTTTGAACACGAGAGTGCATACAATAGGTCCGGCGGCGTTCCATGCATAAGAGACTAAGAGCCAGCCAATCCCGAATCTATTCGTTGATCGTTCATATGTGTGGTGTGCATGATGGGAGGGTTGTGCTCTTCTTGATCTCTCCATGTTATTAATCTTATATTATTATCCTTAAAATTCTTATATTATTATCCTTAAAATTGCTTTCCCTTTTTTACTTTAAAAATAATTGAATTAAATAATATTTTTGGACCGGATACAATTTCAATCTAAGCCTATCCAACTAAGAGCCAGTTTGGGAGGACTTCTCCTATGAGCCAGAGCTCCTAAGGCGAAGCCATTTTACCGGATTCTAGCTCCTCCTAAAAAAAGGCTTCGGCTCCTCCCACTAGACGCTAGAAGAGTGTTCCTGGATCGTGTTGTGTTTGGTGCAGCTCTGGCCACACCGAGTGAACACTAAAGCATGGGCTGGGCTAGCACCACACCGGTAGACTAAATTTACTCAAAGTCTATGTTAATCTTAGGATCTATATATTTTTTCTCAAAATCTTAAGATATATATATATATATATTAATGTAACATGTATGTTTAAAAAAACTATGAACCTATTTGATATCATGGTCTAAATTAAAGTTAAAGACTAAATTTTTAGACAACTAAATTTAGCTACTAAAGTTTAGATTATGGGCTAAAATTTAGAACTAATAATTCAATAAAAACTTTAGATCATTTTAGCTTATTTTTATCGTCTAATGGTCTAATGTGCTTCTACTTCTAGGGTTACCTAAAGTTTAGATCTAACTTTAGGCAACTCGTTTATAGACTTTTAGATGTAAACTTCAGTGACTAGACTTTAGATGAAGGATCTATATCCTAGTCAAGAAACCTGTCTCACCCAAAAATGTTATTCAATTATTTTTATAGGCTAAAAAAGAGAAAGCAATCCAAAAAAAATAGGCCTAACTTTACTCAAAGATGATACTGGCACGTGTCTGTGTTGGTTCCATAGATTGCTGGGAGCTGAACCTGTCGGTTAGTTATTTCAGTTATTTAATTGATCACAGACCAATCACTGTGCCGACAAGTGGCCTGGTTAATCTATCAATCACTGGTGACCAAAGCTGATTCCGTCCTTAAATTATTCAGTCTCAATTCAAAATGTACGAGTCGTATCTTGTTTTATTCGCTGTCTGTTATGTTATTTGGAAACTGTCGCGCTTACTTACTCTTGTGCATATGTCTGTATGCGTCATCCTTAACCTTAACCGGCCACAAGAAAAGAAAAATCATCGATCATCTCGTAGCCACTCTCCGTCCATCGATCTTCGTATTTTAGGTTAAATTGTATACCCATACGAACACGACGATAAGGTTGTTGTACATATAGAAACAGAGGAAAAATTTTAAGCTACAAATGAGTACTGTGGATGGGTCAGCGGCAACTTCGAGCTCAGCGTCGATCGCTGGCGTCACCGGTGGCGGCGGCGACGAAAGACCAGAAGTAGCGAAGTCAAGAACTGCTGCTGCAAGTAGACGATCCAACGAGAGCCCAGAGCCCTACACGATGATCCAACGAGAACCCAGCTAGCCCTACACGATGTTGGCTCCTTCCATGTACAGCCTGAGTACGAACTCTCTGACCAAATCCCATCATTACAATACATTATCCTTACAAAACGCTAGTATCTAATTGGCGAAAATATCAATGATGAAATCCAGACTGCATTCTATCCAGTTTTGGTTGAGATGACTGGCTAACTAGTTCAATATATATATTAAGACAATAATTGTGCTGTAAATTATTTTAAATCTCTACGCGAATGTATGACTTTTGAAAGTCCATGTCAGCTGAACTATCATATTTCCACCAAATCTATAGCTTGCTTAATAATGTGCTGGACTATTATGGGCATGTACACTTGCCCGTACACGCACAAGCACTTTTGCAGGACAAAATGAAGTAGCGCCTCCATGTAATATAACATAGGGAGAAACCTATTTTTGAGCTTCAACTATCGCTCGACTCTGATTTCAACCATCAAACTTGAAAACCCGAAATCTCTAGCCATTGTACCATCAAAACCATTCACAGTTTTCATTTAGCTAGTTAATTTTGACTTTGGTTTTGATGATGTGCAAGCGATAGTGGGGCCCACTCACCAAACCTCTCTCCGGTTCACATGCAATCCCTCTTTACACTAGCTAGTTTCAGCTTTGGTTTTGCTGCCTTCACTTGGGCACCGCCCCTCCTCCGATCCCTCCTCTAGGCCCACGTCGACAACGAGCTCCAAGAAGAGTACAAGAATTGTCGCACATATGGTGGTGGAGCACTAAGAGTACTTTACCGTGACCATAACCGCAAAGCATGCCTGCACACCGAGTTAGGCAAGGCCATCGACATTCCTTAACTATTGGGTGCCTATTTTGCTAGCCACACGAATTTCCATGCTATGACTGACGACATTAAGGCCAACCATGGGACTTGGTGGCACAAGAAGTGTTGGAGGGGACAATATCAAGGTGGATGTCATTGTGGCACGCATAGATAGGAAGGTGCCTACACTAAGTACAAGCTTTGCGAAAACGACATTAGATATTCGATTCAAGCAATGGTGCATCGACGTGATCTACACAACGTCAAGTAGGGAAGAAGATAGAGGTGCACCAATGATGGTTGGAGGAAGATGGAGCTCAAGGGAAGGAGAGAGGAGCTTGCCACGGGTATGGAAGAACGGGAAAGGAAAAACACGAGAGAGAAGAGGAAAAAATAGGTGAGGCCGAAGCCGATGATTGAGTGGGTCCATGTTAGGGTAATAAGCCACTCTAGAAGTTAATTTAATTTGGGACAGAAGAAGTATTATCTATGGGGACTCCTTTTAGAGCATCCAGTTAATCTATGGGACTCTTGACATAATTAAGTTATTCTGTTTTTGTTCTAAAATAATTGCGCAATTTTGTAAAATAATCTCACTGTTACCATCATAAAAATACTTTGAATTAATTCCTTACAAGTATGATGTAGAGATTTCCGATTGCAGTTTTTAGCTCCTTAGTTTCTATGTATTAGTGCCTAGACCTGATGGTGTTGGTGTAAGTCATGTAGCGCCCTTGTTTTCCCATGTGGACATCCGTACATCATGTAACATAAAACTTTGGAGTCCTATCTCTTTTCTTCTTAATTGAAAAGCATAACTCTGCCACTATTCTTATGTATGTAAAATAATCACATCTTGCCATGCCAAATACGCAATCACTGTACCGGAGCATCACTGCTGGTGTGCTCGTGGTAAGGTGAAGATTTAGAAAATTGGTGGGAAGCCTATCACTGCGCTGGCTAAAACCATAAATTGACAGTGATATATCATTGCCAATTCATGGTATGGAACCGACAGTAATAAGTAGCATATCATTGTCGTGTTATGCTATGACCCGACAGTGATATAGCCCTACCAGGTTAAGCCACAACCTGAAAGCTCTGGTTTGGTTTTGTTAATTGAGTGCCAACCATATAGACTAATGCTTTTATTTAGTATGTTTGGCTAGAGTCCACTTGATGGTGATGAACAAGGTATAAGACGTGATGAAGATCGAGATCATGATCACACACATGTAAAGATTCATCAAATAGTGAGATGATGGAGCAAAAACAAGCCACATGGCAAAAGTACATGATTTGATAGGAATAACTAAGAATTAATTATCAAGGACTGAGAGAGTGTACAGAACCTACGAAACACGGATATGTGAGGATGGCCGCATATCCCGTATTGGATACATATCCACAGATACGCCATATATGAGTTATATCTGAATGTACTACGATAAATCTAATGATACTAATTTGATAACATAAATCTTAATATTTTTTTAGAAATTCAGTTAAAGTTTAAAAAGTTTGACTTAAATCACTTCCTTTAGGAACAAAGGGAGTATTGTACAAGTATTGCTTTTAATTTACGAAGAATATATAATACACTATCGATCTTGCATAATAAATGAACCGGTCTTTTCATTATTATGTATATGATGTTATGACAAGCTTTCTGTTTATTTTTGAACTAATTAGCCCCTTCTAACCCCTTCTAAACATCATATGTTTAGAAATGGATAAACCAAGACTCGTCCGATGTATAGTAAAATATAATTTCATATACATGCCCCCTAGTTAGCAAAAAAGTTTGCATCATCATAACAACACTTCTTGAGACAAACATTGTACTTACATGTATTTGACTTCAACGCATTTATATCTTAAAGGCTTACTTGAAAATGACCACCCTTTTAGGCTCCTAGTAATAAGCAAGAGCAATCACACACATGCATCGGTGTGACGGTGTGGAGGGAGAGAGAGAGAGAGAGAGAGAGAGAGAGAGAGAGAGAGAGAAGCAAGGCACGCCACTTCGCACCTTGTTATTTCCTCGAACTTAAACGTGGTCCAACAATGACAGGAATCAAAGTTAATTTATACTGCCTTATTTGAAAAAGTTCATAATTAATCTCATGGGTAGCTTAATTAATTTTAGCAAGTCATAATTAATCATTCGATCCAAATCTCGGGTACCTCTCATCTGTTCTTGTGGCGTGCTACTGGTCGATGCGACCAAGCTCGCGCGGTACACGAAGAATATTCCGGAGCAGGTTAGACACTGCCTTCTTCCAACTAGTCTCCTCAATTTGCAACAATCATTGTACTGAAAAACATCTACTAGCTATATGATAGAAAAAGGTTAGGTTCTCTAGGTCTACACTGCCGGAGCAATGCAGAGTATTCTAGAACACCGATGCCCGGTTTCTACATTCTAAGTGTTCAACTAGACTTATAAACCAGTTAATTTGCTGTGAAAAAAATACTTTTTAAACAGCTGATATGTCTGACCGATAAGACAAGCGAACGTAACAATTGTTATATCCTCCGTGTAAAAAATAACTGCACATGTCATTTTTGATGAATTGTTTTTTTAATTTTGACTAGATTTATTTTAAAAATATTATCAATATATCTCTCCTAATATGTTGATTATAAAATGTATGTTACATTATTAATCCCATTATAGATATTAGTATTATATTTATGGTCAAACTTTAAAAATTGGCTTCTTTAAAAGCGCAATATTTATTTATTTTTTTTTAACCAAAGGAGCACTATATCATTAAGCTATTATACATCACTCTTTGATACTGACTATTCACCTAATGAAATAAATAGAAGTTGACTTAAATTTATTTAGAGATATAAATATTACATTTATTTTTATAAATTAAGTCATATTTATAGCATGAACACCTGAAACGTCTTTCTTTTTTTAGGGATGAGGAAAAAATATATATATATTGCCCACTTAGTTTTTTGGGTCTTGCACCTAGTGACCTAGCTAAGCTACACGGCCTACCCCGGCCGGGCGAGTTGGTGCTCCAATATCCGTCAAGCTAGCACACTTTAGGGAGTATATTCCTTTAAGCACTAGGCAGTGACCAAGTGTATTACTACTATACTGTATATTATTACAATACGGACGACGAGTCGACGAGAAGTCCGTCGTCTAATTAAACATCATGCATGCATGGCTAGATACTCCTGCCTGTGTAAACTGGAAGTCTGGAACAAAGAATCTGGCTAGATAGAGTAGATATATAGTACTACTCCAGTTGTCAGTGTATAGACTGACTTGCATTGGTCGGAGCTCACTGTTAGCTGGGCATCTGGTCATGCATGCATTGGGTGCATGCATGTATCGATGCATGTGACAGAATATATTCTTTCGATTTAATTTGATCGGTTGGTGTTTATCTAATGTGGCATGCATGCATGGATTCTTTTAATTTCCTCCTTTGGTTTGATTTCTTTGTGCATATGTACTCACTCTTTATCTTAGCGTAAACAGTAGGGAAGGTATATATGCATATAGACTATACTTTCTCCGTCCTATTGAGTTTGTCACTTTAAACTTCGTGTCATTTTATTCGATCATTTGTTTTATTCAAAATTTTATATAAATATATTTATTATATTATAACTTCTTTTTATCAACAAAGATACTTTAATATTGATTTATTTATTTCATTATTTGTATAAATATTTTAAATAAGATGGATAGTCAAACATGAAGTCCAAAAGTCAAAAACGATATTCTCCATGGACGGAGGGAGTATATGAGCAAAATGAGGTATGGTGCTGCATGTGGTGGGAGAAAAAGGGTATTGCATGTCACTGTTTCGTTGGCGTTCATATATTCAGAGATTGAATATTATTGCTGGGAGAGTGTGGGAGATGGACGATGGTGATTCTGTGGGGGTTAAAGATTTTTTATAACATATATTAAATATTTTTGATAACACATAATTTCACGGGCCTGTTAACATATAATTTCGCGGGCCCGTTAAGGTACAGTGATGTGTATCGGGAATTTTTGGACCCTTTATGAGTGCTTGTATACAGAATGAACTGCAACAGATTTTGATCGTCAGATGTAGATCTGAAGGCTGTCAGCCATCTCCTGAGAAGAGGCTATATTTCAGACACCTGTTTAGATCTTTATGGACTAATTATTAGTCAACTAGTTACTACTCCCTCCATTCAAAAGTCTTCATTGTTTTAGCCTCATGCACAAAGACCAAGGAGCACTGGAGGATCGATCAAAATCATTTAATGGCGGTAGTTTACTACTCTTATTTGCCTGTTCAGTTTCCCAACACTAACGCATACAAAACTCCGTTAACACTAGCCCACTCATTCATCACTCGTGCAAAGGAGCATCAAGGTCTAGATGAATACCGGCGAACGAAGCTAACGGGGAGTGCGCTTCGTATTCATTTGGTGTTGCGTACTCCATAGTACTCATATTAGTTGACGTTTTGGACAAGGTTTGGGTCAAACATTGGGAACATAAACTAGCAATAACTTTTAAAATATTTAGTTTGAAAAGGTAAAACTTATATGTATAGATTCACCTTGAAGCCTACTTTTATAAAAGTAATTTTATTTTTAATTTTTCTTATATATTTCAATAAAAACTGATGGATAAAGTTAGATCTTGAAGACCGTGTCGTTGTCCAAAACGTCAACTAATATGAATATGGAGGGAGTACGAGACAGCACGTGCACGTAGGCCGAGAAAAAATGGGATGGAGGGAATTAGACAATGGAGACTTTTGAAAAAAAAAAGTATTTTGTTCAGACGATGGAGACTTTTGAATGGAGAGAGTAGTTTATAGTCCAAACAGGATCTTAATTTATTTTTTCATAAAGCGAGCTATTTTTAGCCCTCTAGGATTTAACTAGGCCCTAAATATTGGTCATATACATGTGGACCAATCACCGTGCCGACAAGTTTGGCCGCGTGATTCTATCTAGCTATAGCTAGTTATGCCTCGACTGTATTATTGTCTATTGTATTTAAGAGCATCTCCAACAGTTTGGCATTTTTTCTTTGCCATTTGTTGGAGTTTGCCAACTCTCAAAAGCAAATGGGGAGGAGAAAAACAAGACATCTCCAATAGTTTTGCAAATCTGACTTGCCATTTACCAAAATGTGGACCCAAATGCCGAAAGTTTTTAGCGCGGGGGTCTCGGTCCGTTCGCGGGCTTTCTTCGCGCTGCTCAGGAAGTCCGCCGCCACTCGCGTTGAGGAGGTCCGCCGCCCGCTTGCTTCGCCGCGTGGCTATCGACGCTGGAAGATCGATCGGTAGCTGCTCCCTGGAGATCGGCAAGTCCACGGTCGCTGGAAGAAGTGCCCTGGAGATCGGCAAGCAGTCCACGATCCCCTAGAGATCGGCAAGTACTCCACCTATCGCCGCTGGCCGATGGACGCTGATCCACGATCGCTGATCCATCTTGCTGCTGCCCTGCAGAGAAACAAGCTAGGTCTTCCAGGTTGCGATCCCCTCCTTCCAGCTGCCGGCGTGCTGCGGCGTCCGCGATGGCCAAGTCCCGGACGGACTCGCATAAATGCCAAGTCTCCCCTGGAAATTGCCAAGTTTCTAAAAATGCAAAACCAATATGCTGTTGGAGAGGTGTTTTCGCGAATTTTGGCAAAAAACAAGAATGCAAAAGCAATATGCAAAACTGTTAAAGATGCTCTTAAAACGGGATATTGTGGGCCTGATGATGGCAGTGCCTGTGCATGAGACCCATCCAGATCGACTCAACTCCAACTACGACGTGTGTGCCGACTGCCAATAGTACATACGTATCGCGATCGAGACCAAGACGCAGTGGCATGCAGCAGTGAGTGCCACTGTGTAGCGCAGCGACGTACGGTGCATCAGTCTCAACAGTAACGTGCGTGTCGTGTACGTACGTGACGTGCGACCAAACTAAGGGGGTGAGGTTCGAGAGACATAGTCAATGTCACATCATCGTGTTCGCATATTAACTAGAAAGATATTACATGAGTTAATTATAAAACTAATTGCACCGTCATATAGTACTTAATTCATCACTGTGTTCGGATATTATCATATTAACAAGATGATTCTATTAAACCTAGTTAATTCATCGATCATTAGCAAAGTTTATTGTCGCACAATATTATCAAATCATAGACTAATTAATCTCGTAAATTAGCCTTCAGCTGATAAATTAGTTTTATAATTAGTCTTTATTTAATACTCTGATTAATGTCTAAATTATTGACTAATTAGGTTTAATAATTTGACATTGACAACTATACACAGTACATATGCAGCATATTCGACTGCAAGGCGGGGTTTCCATATCTATCTATCTATCCCATCCATTCAACCTGTCTGAATCTGAGGTGGCGTGCGTGCATGCTTCGTCTCGTTTATTTTGAGACGCAGGGAATATGTCTGCAATGCAACTGCTACAGGCGCCGCACTGTTGCAGGATTCAGATAGGCAAGCGGCTCCCACTCCAGCAGTGCAAGTTGGACACGGACGGGGCGTCGGCTTGCCGCTTGCAAACATCAACATGCATGCATGACTGATCGATCACTGATGGACGAGGACCACGGCACCACCACTGGCACTGGATAGTATCGAAGAAAAGCCGCGCAATAGTCAAGGATGGCAACTGCTATGACCGGCATGCATTTTGTGCAGCCATCCAGCGGCGAGAGCTTGTTTGGTTGGCTTGCAATTTTTATGTAACAAAATTATGCATGGCAAGCAAAAATTTTAGTCATCAATTAGTTATCTACTAAAAAATTTAGCACATCAATGCTTATGATCAGAGATTTGATAAGTTTCTAGAAACTTCTTAAATCGTGAAAGAGAGAAAAAAGTATTTTCTACCATTGTTATGACACTCAACCAATTGTACACCTACGTTTTTTGCTCTAACTTTAGCGAGCCCTGATTTTGACAAGCCTAAGTTTTGGTTTACTATGATTTTAGTTGGAAAAAAATTAGAAGCCAAGCAACCAATTGATCTGTTAGACCTTTTACTGATTTAGGTGCGGTTTTAGATTCACTAATGCTACTAGCTAGCAATTAGCAGACGAAGGCTGCCTAATAGATCTTTTAGTAGCTAACCTATTAGTTAAGCTTGGATTCTTTATCTAATAATAGTTAGTTGGACTTTGTTCACGAAAGCCGGATAAATTACCTTTACATCAGCTAGATAGTTCGTGATTTTGAGCTAAGTTAGACTATTTGCTAAGATGTTTGGAGAGTAAAATTCACTGTTGGTCCATAAATTTGACCGACAAGAAATATCTCGATCCCGAACTTTGAAAGTAACACCATTGCCAAGTTTAGGGACCGACGGTGATCACTTTGGAAGTTCATGGACTTTTCTTATCGTTAGCTAGTTTAGGTAGGAAAAATAAGATATCACTTTGAAAATCCAGAGACTAAGATGACACCCTACCACTGGCCAAGTTTAAGGACCGATGGCAATTTTAGGGCGTATTTAGTTCAGTTGGTGAAAAAATTTTGCGTGTCACATTGAAATGTCGGAGGGGTGTCGGAAAGGGATTTTTGGATACTAATAAAAAATAAATTACAGAACTTGCAAGAAAACAACAAGACGAATCTGAAAAGTATAATTAATCCATCATTAACAAATGTTTACTGTTAGCACCATATTACTAAATCATGGACTAATTAGGTTTAAAAAGATTCATCTCGCAAAGTTATCGCAATCTATGCAATTAATTATTTTTTAGACTATTTAATACCCCATGCATGTGGCTAAACATTCGATGTGATAGGTGAAAAAATTTTACGAAGTGAACTAAATAGGGCCTCGATATTTGGATCCACTACTGCTAATTTTAACGGCTAACACAATTAGTACTGATAGACTCAGATAAAACCTTACTATATATAGGTATTCTTTTATAGTAAATTGGATTTATCTATGTCATTTCCACCGAATCCGTATGAAAATTCATACCATACAATGTCACGCTTTCTAGAACAAAGTGAGGTGTGCATGATTACTCATTGGTAAGAGTATAGTATTAAGAACAAATTAACTAATGTTCTGTCCATTTCCCCATAATAATCAATACAAAATGTGAACACGTTTGTTTTCTTTCTCCAATTGAGCACTCCACCCTCCGAAACGAACACTTCAAATAAATCTACGATGGAGGACCACCAACTAGCCCTTGAGAGAAAATACAAATTAATAAACAACATGGCACACAGCAGATCGAGAAGGGCACGACCCCCCTTCCCTGCTGTTTCCTTCCATGCACGCACAAAACGTGAGAACTGATGAAGTCCGCGTCAACTTGGTACAAAAGCCCTAAAGAACTATAAAAGAAGACAATGAAATTAAACATCTGAATAACTATATATTACCGTTCTCAAATACATGTCCTTTTAGATTACGTGTTGTAGTTAAATTTCAATTTCAAGAGATTCCTCGGACAATAGAATATTACTACTATTTGTCATCGAATATATTCCCGTACCATTTTTACAACAACGTTTACTAGGAAGTACACTCTGTAGTTATACAAAAAGATAACGATATGACATCTGTGTAAAAGAACGGTTCAATGTCCTAAATGACAGGTAAAAATAATAATGAAGGCTGTGGCAGGTAGTTGCGCAATGCATGCGAAATCTGCACATGTGATTCCTGAACCACTGAATCAGTATTGTGTGTGGAACCAGAAAACGAGACTAAAATTTCAAAGGGTATGTTGTTCCAACTTGTCCGATCAATCGACAATTTCCAGCAGTAATTATATCTATAAAGAATTGTCCTATAGTGGAAAAACATAGCACGACAGGAACGGAGTCAGTTTTGAAGCCTACTGTAGTGCTTGAGATTTGAGAGTAGTCTGCAAATGCGCTGATGCAGACAGGTCTACCTACAGCGCCTTCTGCTTGTATTATATAACTAGCTAGCGTAGTTGGTTTAAACTTATTGATTGATCCAAATAATGCTGATATCTGCATTTTAACTACCCAACCACCCGGTTTACAAAATGCTCATAATCTGTTGCCCCGACGCATTACAGCGTATAAAAATGATGGCGGACCCAGAGAAGACCCTAAGTTAACCCTTGATCTAATTTTCCGTCTTACGTACGTGTCACAGGGTGATACTATAGTTAAGGTGTGGAGTATTGTGTGGACATCCTCATCTTTTTGCAAATAATGCCAAATGGGACCAAAAGTAACACAAAAAGTTCTTGAATATGCAGACATCATAGCAACAAGGAATCAAAGGAAGCACTATACTAAAATTAATGCTATCATATATTTGTCAAATCAGAAAAAAAAAGTGCAGAACACGATTGCAAGTTGACATGATTGGAACAATCTACAATATATTCAATCATTTCTTCAGAAATGCTCTCAAAGCATTATATAGCACGATGTTTGAACGATTTAACATGACTATGTTGCAAAGATCCAAAGTACGGTGCATATCTTCCTCCTCAAACTGGAACTCGACACACTGACCAAACCAATTGAGATCTTAGTTGACCTTTGAGTCTCTAAGATGACTCATTTGGCTCCACAAGGACAACATCGATCGGTACTTAACAACAAGAAGATAAGATCAGACCAGGTCTTGGAAAGACATATATAAGTTATATGTTTAGTGGAAGCCACATCTTCAGCAACGAAAGTGACCATGTCGATGAGTAATTTCTAGATGTGAATAATAATTCATTTTAACCAAATCATTTTACAGTAATTATACCATGTAGGCCCAACACTATCATGCATGTGCATGGTCCATCTGGAACATCGAAGGCTGTAGCAATTTCATTAGTTAGTAAGCTAGCTTAGGCCATGATTAACAAAAAAGCTAGCTTATTAGGCCAACCGCAACAACATTTCAACTGGTTTGTTGTAGAAATTTGGCAAAGGTGTGGCGCAAAATTTTTGGGCCACTACCTTGCACGGCACCGCAGGCGCCCCCATGTGACGGAATGTGTGTATGAAGCAAACATGCCCTAATTCTCAAATTTTCACCAAAACCTTTCAAATTTTATGGAGTGCTCATTGCTTCTTACACGGATGTGGTCCATCTGCCACATTGAAGGGTACGGTGTACCAATTTTGACTAAAATATTTTTTGAAATATCTTATAGTTATGCAAATAGAAGAGTATATCACTAGATTTGTTATCGAAAGCACTTTAAGCATGTCGTATATAATATCTACCTATTTGTATTAAATGTTCGTTGAAAAAATCAATATGAGCCAAACATTGAGCTGTGAATTTATTCTGAACTGGACACTAGCACACCTAATGACCTACCAACCAATTTCTCCTTCAAAAATTGACCTATTATGATCGCTAGACACTACAAGAGGATATGCTGTTACTGTTGGCGGTATATTCTCCCCAAGGGATTGGACTAAGCATCCCATATACTAGACCACAACAACTATACTAGGCTGTAATCACCAAGAGGAGGTTTTTCTTTAAACCGTGTCAAAACTCAAGAGTTGAAGTGCATGCATCCAGTCAATGAGGCACGCTACCTTATCCTGCTACAAAGATTTGTTTAACTGTTTTTGCAAAGGTTTGGTCGCTGCAGAGCTACACTACTGCCGCCCCTCTCTGAATGAATATTCAGAAACATACGCATGAATGCGTACACAGACACGCGTCATGCATAGAGAACAGCATTAAACTAGTGCCAATGATTCCAACATATTTTAACTGCCTTATGGATTCAGTACCGACCTTCCCCAGGTGCTGCTGTGTACATCGATCGAGCGAGCTTGGGTGCGTTTGACACTTGGAGCTAGGCACCGTGGAGGTTAAAATACAGTGCCATGATTGACCGTTTTATAATCTCCCAGTTGTAGTAACATGCACGCTGGCTGGCTCTATCTTGCTTGTCTGAATGAATCTTATTATGTGTAGGGATCAAGTGTGGATGATGCAAGTAATTAAACTGTGAAGCATATGTCGTCAGGTGGTTAATGAGCCTCTTACACGCAACTGAATGGAAAGTACCAACAAACCCCCGGGACCTCGGCCTTTTAATTGGCTAAACAAAAGTGTGGCCTCCATTAGATCTTGGGAATAAATTAAGAAGACAGATAGAGAGAGCGCAAAGCAAGGACGAGGGAAGAGGGGTAAGTGAGGAAAGAGAAATAGCAAGGGCTAACATTTAGCTTATGATCCAAACAGGTATATGTTAACAACAACTAGTTGGCTAATTTTTGGCTAGCTATTTTTCTAGTAATTCGCTAGTCCTAGTCCATGCATCAAAACATGGCCTAATAAATGAACTGCCCGTCGTTGTTTCTGTCATTGTCTTATACTACATCCGTCCCTGAAAGCTACAACTCCTAAAATCCGTGCCAGTCAAACTCTTTTAACTTTGACCAACTTTATAAAAAAGTGACTTGCTCCGGTACTCCTTTTTCTAAAAAAATGCACAGATCTCAAAGCAACTCATTTAATCAGTTATCATTTTCTTAATTATTTTCCTCTTAGGTCCAGCATGGGTCTGGCCCGTCCAACCCAGCCCGATTTCAGCGCAAACCTCTAGATCCCCTTTGTTCGGAGCCTCTCCGTTAGTTGGACGAGACCACGCCGCCCTTGCCGATGAGCCACAGTCGGCGGGCTGAGGAGCACGAACCACGAAACGGCAACAAGCAGGCCAAGCGGACTGCAGCACTCCCATCCTCCTCGTCCGATCTCATTTGCCGGCGAGTATAATCTCAATTGAATCACGATAAGATTCAAGCTCCTAGTTTCCAGAACTATAAGAAATTCTTGTTATCTTTCTCAGACAACCACTATTCTTCGTTGATAGTAGTAGAACCCAACATCCAGCCAGGTGGTCGATCAGTATAATTGAATATTGTGTTGTCAGTCACTCTCTTCCCATGCTGAGACCACCATTGAACACCTGATCAAAACTATCAAAGCCAGGAATATCACCATCAGGAAGGGGCACCGCTGACAGCCCTATGCCGAGGTACCCAATCAAGGAGTAGCGTTGGTGAGCGGCACCCCTAAGCACGTGATGAACCCGGCGAGTTCCGACGGTGGCAGCTCGACCAACACATCCGGGCTGGACCTAGACTCATCCTGGGTTGGACGGGCTGAGCCCATGCGAAATCTAGGAGAAAAATTAATAATTTAATAATTAATTAGGTGTGCTGCTTTGAGATCTGTGCATTTTTTTAGAAAAAGGAGTACCGGAGCAGTTCTCTATAAAAAAAAAGCATCAATATCTATGACATAAAATGAGTGTCTTATAAAAATATATTGTATGATAAATCTAATGATACTAATTTGGTACTATACATCTTAGTATTTTTTCTAGAAATTTAGTCAAAGTTTAAAAAGTTTGACTTAAGACAACTCCAGAAGTTGTAGTATTCAGGAACAGAGGGAGTATATGACATTGGGCCTTTAGGGGTGCAAATAAACTGGTTGGTGTAGTGCATAATAACTCGACAATCATTGAAATTTAGTTTGAACTGGCAAGCACTTTATTTAGGTTCAAACATAAATAACAAGCTGTTAGGCACGCACGTGGCGTTGGGGTTGGAGTGGTAGCCATCACCTGCCAAACCAAAGGATTGTGATTGGTCGCATGAGATTCAGATACTTTGCGCTGGTCACATCGTACAGGCACGAAAGATCTCTCTACCTACCACTACCACAGTTTGCCAGTAGCAGTCTAGCAGATATGATGAACGGACGTACGATAGGTACTTGTAACAGATAGGCGCTGCAAAATATTTGTTCACAAGCGGTGCATGATCGAAGAGCAAAGCACAGGTCGATCAGAGCGGATCGTCGTCGGAGGATCGAGTGGTTGCATGAATAATTAATCGAGATTACTTCTTAAGATGTCCATGCATATCGCTGCACATGTATATGGAGATTCAGGAAATTAACTCGGTTTCTTATTTGTCAGTTGCATGCACAACTGAACAACGATGATGATCTCTATCGTCATGCAAGGTCGTCCTCGCTCCCAGAGACTACGATTATCGTACTCGATCGTCATGCAGGAATATATACTAGCTACTCGTGTGCCCGTCTGCCTGGTTAGTTGAAGATGCTGAATGAGGTGGATCTCATGTGCCCGTCGATCTGCCTGGCATTCAGGCACGCACGTACTCGATCGGTATGTCGATGCGTCGTACGAACTGATGATGCATGCACATCTCTTCTTTTCTGTTTTTTTAGAGAGAGAGAACCGAAGGGGCCGTGGCCCCTATAGGGATTTTATCAGAGCAGACCAACAACATGCACACCTGTAAATAGTCTGCGCTTAGTACTTGATATGCATGCAAGTGCAATGATGCAATGCAATGCAACGACGAGCTACGAGATATGGCTATATGATCGATCTGCACACATGATGCCTGCAAATAACTTAAGGCGATAGTTACACGTCCCATCTTACATCGTTCTCGATCGCGAGCTCCCACTCGATGGATGCTCCATTGGCCTCTGATCTTGAGCCCAAGCCTGCATGTTACTTGCTTTGGTCAGGAACGTGCATGAGATAGGGATCGAGAGGCAGCCACTCACTCCATCAACTAATTAATTCTTCCCTCCTTCTCAATGCTCATGCATGTGCAGAAATATATACATGCATGATCGTTATCCACTTGCCACGTTGCCATCGATCGATCGGTTGCTGTGTCAGCGTCAGGGAGGCCCCAATAAATAGCACATCAGCGAATGAAACTCGACACGTACTTACATATACATACGTTCGTCAGATATGTATATATATGCTGCACACATGCATACAAACGGTACGATTTCATTTGGCCAAGTCCAGTGAAGGCGTGCTTCTGTATACTCGGTTTGTATATATCGTCGATCGGCCCAGAACGAAAGTTCCAAAACAAGCTGTTACACTATACTACTCCGTGTCAACACCTAGAGCTCATCAAATTGAACTATATCCAAGGTGGGCCCCTCTGACGACCCTGATGTGGAGAGCCTGTCTGCCTGTCGCCTCAGCTTGCCGCATGTGGCTAGGCAGCAGCAGCCACGCACCGTCTCTGCGCTGGTGGCATCGATCGATCGTCCTTGCCGCTAGCTACAGATAGATGGTCCGACCATACCCCGGCAGGCAGACGAACATGCCCACATGTATGCCTCCATCACTCGTGGAACGAAACCGATCGAGCTGCTTCATGCTTCCCTGATCTCGTGATGCGTGGGGTTTTGGTATATATATTCACTGCTTCATTTTTACAGATAATTTTATTGACGAACGTGGTCACAAAATGTATATTTTTTTTGCAGGGAGGTCACAAAATTTCTCTCTCTTGTCGACACATAGAACCACGACATCATCTTATATATGACTTTGGGCCATTGGGGTGCAGGCCATTGGGGTGCAAACAAACTGTTCGGTATAGCACATATCTTTTTTTAGAAAAAGCGGCAAGAGCTTTGCTAAATTTTTATTAGACGAGAAAAAGAAGAGAAAAAATAAATTACAACAATACAAGAGAACGACTAGAGCTAGAGCTCCGCATCTAGACTCTCTGAAGTACAACCGGACTAACTATCCCCAAGAGCAGCAACCGGTAGCCTGCTAGCAACTCCAGCAAAAATGGCAAATAAACATACAAAGGCCCAAAACAGGTGAGCAAGAACATAAAATTGCTACTCCACTTGTACAACATGAAACGGTCTCGTTATCTGATGGTATTGCTCTATATCTTCCTTACAAAGCAAATCTATTTGAAGCGCCTTTAATGAACTGTTTTAAACATTCTTCTGTTTCGCTCCTTCCAAATGCTCCACAAAAAATAGATAATAATTTAACCATCAAAAGTTTCCCTATGATCTTGCTCTACACTTACGGCAATATGAATGCAGAGAGCCCGTCATTCTAACTATATATGTCAACCACTGAAAGGCCTTGCCATTGCCTTGTCTTGCAAATGTGTGCAGTCCTTGCAAAGATATACCCAGTTTCGCTTCAGCAAATTGTTTGCGGTTAGATTTTTTTTTTTTTTTTTTTTTTTTTGCAGCAACGTCCAAGCCAAAACCGACATTTGGCTTCTGTCTTTGTTTTCCAAACCGGCAGTAGTTTGAACTGGCTCAATGTGGCTTCGAATTGGATGGCATAGGCACTTTTTGTTGTGTATTCACAGTCCTCCGTCCATCTCCATCGGATCGATGCTATCATCCATGTTAATTTTCTTGCAGCTGGAAGTGGCCCACGTCAGCCATGTTTGGTGTAGTACATAACTCGACGATCAAATGAAATTCAGTTTGAACTGGCAAGTGCTTTATTTAGTTTCCAACATATATAATAAGCTATCAGGCACGGCGTTGGGGTTAGAGTGGTAGCCATCACCTGCCAAACTGAAGGATTGTGATATGGTTGCATGAGATTCAGATACTTGTTGCGTTGGTCACATCAGTACAGGCACGAGATCTCTCTACCTCCCCTACTACTCCATGATGCCAGTAACAGTCTAGCAGATATGATGAAGGGACGATAGGTACTTGTAACAGATATATAGGAGCCCGCGCGCTGCATATATTTGTTCACAGGCGGTGCATGAAAAGCAAAGCACAGGATCGATCAGACTGGATGTCTGGATCGGAGTGGTAGTTGCATGAATAATTATCGTTGAGGTTACTCTTCTTATTAACAAACGCTGCATATGTCATGCATGATCATCTGCATATCGTCGCTGCACATGTATATGGAGATTCAGGTAAATAACTAACTCGGTTTTTCTGCACAGACGAACAACGATGATCTCTGTCGTCGTCGTGCAGGTCCTCGCTCGATCAGCCAGAGCCCAGAAACGACGATTGACATGAACGATACAGTACACATTCCAGCAGGTTATAATTAATTAGTTGCATGAATAGGAATATATAGTACAGACGTATCCAGGTTAGTTGAAGATATGCCGAGGATGGATGATCGTCATGTGCCCGTCTGCCTGCAGCCTGGGCTTGAGGCACGCACGTACTCGTGCCTGGCTAAAAATATCATGTCGATGCGTCGTATCGTACGAACTGATCGATGCATGCACACCTGCTTCGGTCTGCAACTGCTACTTGATTTATAGAAAATACGTATAATATTTATATCTTTAAATAATTTTGTTAAAAAACTAGATCCAAAGATCTTTCCGATGACACTAATTATGATACTAATCGATGATATTTATTATTTATTAAAATTGCCGGTATTTGTGTCGCCGTGGGATGCGTGCCACAAGTTTAACTTGATTTATAGAAAATACGTATAATATTTATATCTTTAAATAATTTTGTTAAAAAAAACTAGATCCAAAGATCTTTCCGATGATACTAATTATGATACTAATCGATGATATTTATTATTTATTAAAATTGCAGGTATTTGTGTCTCGGGAAGCGAAACGACAAAAATTTTTAGGGACGGAGGGAGTAGCATGCAAGCAATGATGCAATGTAACGATCGAGAGAGCTGGAAGATATGGCGCGCTATGATCTGCAGTTCCGCACGTACGATTGGCATGCGCATGCCTGCAAATAAATTAAAATTAAAACGATATGTAGTTACACGTCCCCGTCGCATGTACGTCGTTCTCGATCGATGGATGCTTCCTTGGCCTATTGAGCCCATATGTATGCATCCTGCATTGCCATATCGATGGATCGGCTGTTGCTGTGTGTCAGCGTCAGGGGGCTCGGCCAGAGGGGGGCCAATAAATAATAGCACATCAGCTAGCGGCGAATGGAATTCATCAGGTATGTATATATGCTGCACGTACGTACAATTTCATTCAGTGCATGCCCAAGTCAGTGTATGCGTGCTAAGCTGTACTAGGCTGTATAGCTCGATATATCGTCCATCGGTCCAGTACATACTATGTTCCAAAAGAAGCCGTTAAAACTCCGTGTCAACATGTAAGCAGCTCATGTTGTGGAAAGCCTGTCTGCCTGTCGCCTCAGCTTACCGCAACAGGCTAGGCAGCAAGCAGCAGCTAGCCACTGCACGCACAGCCTCAGCTGGTGGTGGCGTCGATCGTTCGTCCCTGCCGCTCCAGATATATCCAGGCCGGCAGGCAGACGAACATGCCAATGTCTCCGTCACTCGTGCTAATTCTCTGATCTTGCATTGTGATGCGTGGGTTAATTTTCGTATATTCACTGACAAGCCATGCATGTCAGCGAAAACCACCATGAAACCAGGTAGATGACCATACATAACTAGATTTAATAGTTATTTGGTGGCTAAATATTTCTGGTTTTTTAGTTCAATCGTCAAATTGTGATGTGAAAATGTATGAGACCATGTTTGGTTCCTAGGAATCGAGAGAAACTGGAATGTAATCTAATGACAAAATGAGAAGCACTTTCTAGATATTGGTTTGAGTAAAATGCATGAATAGTCCATTAACTTGTAACACTGTGTCGATTTGTTCCATTAGGTTTGAAAATGCATTTTTGGGTCCATAACCTTGATTTGTGGTGCATCAACAGTCCAGATGACGTCATCAAAGTTTGAAAATGCATTTTTGGGTCCATAACCTTGATTTGTGGTGCATCAATAGTCCGGATGACGTCATCAAAGTTTTTGTCGCCGAAGTCGCGGCGTGGCAGCCGAGGTGGCCCCGCACAAGTCGCGCGGTACATGTGCTGCGCTTGGAGGCGGTCTTTTCGCAAAAAACCTCTGAATCATGCAAGATAATAGTAGACACGTGCGTTCATGCATGCAGTGCAGCACCTGCGATCATCAGCTAGCTTAGCTTAGCTAGGTGAGCCGGCACGCCGCCGGCTTCCACGCGGAGACGGAGTAGAGCGGCTTGCGGTGCCAGCAGAAGAAGAAGGCCTCGCCATGGGCGTCGTGGGCCACCTGGTACGCGTAGTCCCCGCCGGCGCCGGCGCCGCCCCACCCGCAGCTCTGCAGCAGCTTCCGCGCCTCCATCATCCCCGCGTAGCTGAGCCCGACGCGCTCCATCCCGGCGGCCTCCATCCTCCTCGTCCACGGCGCCAGCCGCTTCGCCTCCATCCCTGTTCGCTGCGCCGCCGCCGCGCTCCCAGGCAGTCGAACAGCGACGCGTAATAGTTGAGCCTCCTCGAACCGCTCCCAGAACGTCGCCGCGTTGTGGTTCGCCTCCGGCTCCACCACCACCATGATCTTCGGCGACAGCGCACGCACCGCGCGCAGGAAGCTCCCCAGCTTCGGCGCCGCCGGCCTTTCCGCCCTCTGCTGCTGATGGTGCTGGTGCGCCGGCGACAGAGACGACGACTGCGATGGCGAGATGGAGAGCACCGCCGACGATGAGTCCGGGCTCAGCTGCAGCCGCGTGTTGAGCTCCCGCTCCAGCAGCTCGCCGAAGCTGCTGGGGCTGGACCGCGCGATGATCTGCACGGGGTCAGGAAGCTGCTGCCGGGGGACGTGGCCCCCCCCTGCCGCCCGGGCGGTGTCGCCGGGCTGCCGGGAGGCGGTGCAGCTGCGCCACGGCGCTGACGGCCAGCGCCTCGCCAGACCGCACGTGGGAGGACGTTCAAGAGAGAGAGACAGAGGAGAGCGAAGCGAGAGAGGAGGACCTATCCGGAGCCTTTTTGCGAATATACCGCGTCCCCAACAAAGATCACGTGCGCCGCCCATGAGCTCCTCGCCGCCTCGCCTGCCACGCGACTTCGAGCGACAAAAAACTTTGATGACGTCATCTGGACTATTGATGCACCACAAATCAAGATTATGGACCTAAAAATGCATTTTCAAACTTTGATGACGTCATCTGGACTATTGATACACCACAAATCAAGGTTATGGACCCAAAAATGCATTTTCAAACCTGATGGACCAAATCGACACAGCGTTACAAGTTAATGGACTATTCATGCATTTTACTCTATTGGTTTTAAATCAATCAATAGACCCTAAAAATTTTTGGCTTTAAATCAATCAAATAGACCCCGCCTTTCGTTCGCTTGTATTATCAGTCGGACTTATCTACCATTTAAACAGTATTTTTCTCTTACACTAAATCAGCCGGCTTGTCTTATTAGCCGGCTTATACCACCAGCCGAACACCTTGAAATTTGTGGAAGGATGTATATGATGTTTACCCCAATAGTAAAGTTGGCGACAAGACCTTAAGTTATATATATGGTAATGAAGGCCGTACGCAGCACGAAACAGCTACGTCCGCTAACCGTTAACAGAAACAGGCGTCTTAACTCTTAGAGAGAGACCATCTCCATTAACACTCGATAAACATAGTGCTTGTTTTAAGACATGCGCTACTAATGGAGACAAGCCACGTAAGCTAGTCACCCGCCGCCTCCGCTAGTCTTTTAACAGAGAAGGCGTCCTAAGTCGCATAGCTCCATTATTCGTTCATTACCAGAGCTGATCTCCTTAAGACGAATGCCTCCATTAATGATTAAATAAGGCGGATGGCTTAACGCGCCAACCTATGTTAATGGGATTAACGGAGGCACTCACGATGCGTGCCCCAAAGCTGATTAATAGTGACCCTTTGCCAAAGACGAACATCATGTCCACCTCCCTTTGCCAAAGACGAACATCATGTCCACCTCCGACTTGTCTATATTTATTGTGCCTTTGCTATTCATTAGCTCAACCCACGATGATTAAATGCAAACTGAGTGTTTTTATTCTACTCTTTGGTCATTGCGCCAAAGGCTTAGATGAAGGAGATAAATAAATGGAAGGAGTAATTGATTACTTTAATAATTTTTTAACCTTTTATTTACATGCATGACATCAATGAGCAAGTTTACAAGTGGAGGAGGAGTAGATCATGTTGAACAAGTCAAGACGACAATTGACCAAGTCAAGCAAAGGCGAAAGAACTTAGTGATCAGGCGAGTGAGGAGAAGTGGTGACACACATCGAGACCATGGAGGAGTTGTCTTTTGGTAGTTTCTGCCTCAAAACCATGGACAAATGGTTTGCCAATTTTGGACCTCAAAACTCAAGGAGTATTGTGGGGTAACACATCGCATTATTGGAGAGTTCGCGTTGAGATGAAGCTACTAGATGAAGGGCTAACGGCCGCCAAATGCATGGATCTCCATTTGGACCATTACACCCTTAGAGATAAGTGGTTCAAACAAAATATCTAAGAGTAGACTTGGACTTGTGTATAGCTCTATAAATAATAGGAGGGTGCCAGCTATCTCTTCTAGTGCTTTGTTTTGGTCTCTAGGTTTTAGTTTGCTAAGCAAAGCCAGAGTTTTCTCCTCGCTTGACTTGATGTATATATTTAAAATAAAATCTATGTGCCAAATTGTGTGCAATTTTATTGCCTCCTTACAAATATATCTAACCTTTAATCCTAAAAAGGGTAAAATAAAATCAAAGAGACCTTGTTAAAGTGGTAGAATCACATGGACAAACATGTATTTTCGTCCTTAGGCTAACACTGTTTCATGGATGTATGCATGGCACCACTATAAGCATTAGCACCCTAACGAAATTCAGCTCACAGGTTAATATTAATAGAAAAATAAATAACTGATATGCAGATTCTTGAATTTAAGATTTTAATACTCCAGTCGTAGACAACAAAAAAACAGTCACACAGTTCTGATCATAAAAGAAAATGGTGCAAATCCTCACTACTCATCCATAACTTATCACAAAACAAAACTGTGCAAATCCTGATTCACTTCTCACCAAATCCTAGCTAACTCACTACTCTCCAAAAAATGTCATAGCAGTGAGGATGAAGGATCCCCAACCACTACAACCCACTATGCAGTTATGCCGACAGCACGCTTATACTCTAAAATGGAGTTAGCGTGCAGGGCCTCCGTCTTCTTCAGATGTAGGGTCATGGTGGTCATGTTCCTGCAGAGATCAGAGAGCACCGACGCCTGACGAGAACTAACGCCGCCGGCGATGGTGGGAGAGGAGATCGGCTTCAAGGCGCTATTGAAGTCGCGGTAGGGAGGTTGGGTGCGCGGTGGATGAGCGTGGGTTGTGCAGAGGACTGAGACGAGGGGTTAGGGAAATCTCTGGCACGCGGGACCTATCTTATCTTATATATTCATTATACTTTGGGACCATTTGGTAATCAGGAATCGGGTTACATGTATTCAAAACATTGTTTTTAAGATTTCTTAGACCTTTGTGTGGTTGGATTTAATAAAGAATAGCTATACGCATTAGTTGATGCAGAGGCTAGGATATTAATATATTCTCTTTTCTAAATAAAAAAAGATATGCTACCTACTCAAAATGACCTTGTTGTCGAGTAGGGGTGATTAATTGTGTGGTTTGCAATTTTGCTGCCTAAGTTTCAAGATTATATGATCTCTCGTTTCTAAAATTCTTGATGTTTGAGTACTTTCTTAGAATAGATTAGCGATAAATTGAAAAAAAGTACTACCCCTATAATCTTGATTCACGCGAAAATAAGAAATATATAAGCTACTTGTTAAAAAGAAACTCATGGCATATACATATATATCAAGTTTAATATGGGTTGCTCGCTTGAACAGGCAAACTTAGCCGATTAAACATAAATGGTATACCGTTATGTAGTGTTTAAACATTATTGTAACCCAGCTACACAATTGTTTATAGGTAAACAATATTAAAAATAATGACAGAGAAAAACTACAAACGCCAACAAAGATCTGCGCCACCAACAAACTCAACACCGCTATCATCAACTAACTCAAGCAACACAACTTTTTCATTGCACATGCCTTAGAATAACCTTTATTTTCCCTTTATACAAAAAAAATAAGGCAAAACCTCCCTTTTTTGTTTATTTTATTATTAACAGATGGATCATGGAACATGTGGTGTGTACTGTGGGGCGCAATGCAGATTCTCTACGACGAGTACAACATGTGTACGGCGCAAGTCATTTCAACGAGGATGCTAGGTAGGGACATCTCAATTCCAAGTTTTCCAACTTGTCTCTGAAGATATTTGAGTTCGAAGGTACCGTGACTCACTCTCTTGTACCGGTCTAAATTTCGAGCCCCATGGGGCTTTTCTTTTTCCATTCACTCACTATCGCCATTACTACAGCAAATCCCAAGCACAACAGTAGCATCAATCATGAGAAACATACTCACCATGGCTTGATCAGTGATCATGTTACTCGTAGCCTCGTCATTCTCCATGCCCTGTCTCAAATTCTTCACTAGCTAGTACTACTGTACTAACTGTTAGTACTATGGCCAGTCATTTTCTTAAACACGGCTGGACCTGCAACACAGATGAGAAACAAAGAGCAGGCAGTGTCGACGTTCCAGCAGCATTTGAACCTACCGGCCGTGTCGATCGGGTCGACAATTCGACGAGCAAAGGTACTACAACTCGAGATCATCACAACGCAAATGCAATTTGGCTCGCATTAGTGGTTGCTCCTATTTGCATCAACGAACATTTTAGGGATTGTCAGAGTGAACTATTATGCAGTAGGTATTGTCGAGTGAACTATTATTTCAGGGGACCCCATGACCCAAGCCCTATGTTGATTGCTTTCATTTTGTTCTTTAAATAGCGCTTACAGATATTATGTGTCAAATGGTGAACCCTATGACCCAAATAAGAAGGAGAAAATAACAGTCTCTCACTCTTCACTTGTATGAACATCTTCCAACTAACTTAAAAAAGTACTAATTATGTGTCACATGTGTTTGATTGTATTGTTTGTCTTTGGCATGTCATTTACATGCAGTACTCGAGGCAGCCTCCTAGAACCGTGCTTTGTGGCTACTATGTGTGTCAGTGGATGAGAACCAATGGGTGTTACTACAGTAACCCTCAAGACGTAAGTTGATCTATCGAACCATATCATATATGTGCATATGTTCATTATTATGAATCTATCTAATAAGTGTATCCCATTTGTTTTGTGCAGTAGCAATAGTTAAGACCAAACTCCCAAATTTCCTAGGCCGATATTCAAGAAGTTTAAAATGATTTTTGCAAGTTCTTGATCCGGGCGATTGTTAAACCAGGGAGTTTGTCCTTTGATCCTGATTCGAGTACGCAACACATCCAAGGAAACATTGCATCCCTTCTTTCATTTGTGGGGGCCTAGGCTCAAGTAATGTTACTTATTTGGCTGTGAATGTATATGTTTTTGAAATTGTGCTTCGAATGCTCTGTTGACATGATAAGTGTATATTTGTTAACTATGCACACTAATATCTATGTATGAAGTTAATTTGCATTGACTCATTTCTGATCTGGTCAGAAATTTGGTGGGAAAGCATGATTTAAATATGGCAGTAAATTTTAAATTCAAAAGTTTGAAATTGCTTTTCAGAGACGGTTCGCTTTGCCGCCTCTCAAAATACATTTTCAGGGGTCGATTGTATTGGAATCGCTAGCACTGATAAATGATTTTTACAGACAGTTCTTTTATACCCACCATTCTTAAAAAAAAAGTATTTAGAAGCAGTTTCAGTATCACAACCGCCCCTGAAGATGTCTTAAGGCAGGTTTCATATTTTAACCGCTTCTGAACATAGCATCTTCAGAGACGGTTTTCTTACCCCCAACCGCTCCTGAAGATCATTTCTTCAGAGACGGTTTGAAGCCCGCTGCTGGAATTGCTCGAGCTTTACAGACGGTAGGTTAGTAGCGGTTGGTTTTGCCGCCTCTGAAAATCCCATTTAACCGCTCCTGATGTAAATTCCTGTAATATATTCATCGTCGTCGTTGGGTTCGTCTTATCTAATTAACTCCATATTTGTGGCATGCATGGGTTCTTTTTCCTTTGTGTTTGGTTTGTTTCCTTTGTGCGTATATACCTATCACTCTTTCTTAGCGTAATAAACACTAGGAAAGGTATATATTCACAGACTATATATGAGCAAAATGAGAGGCTGTGGTAGAAAAAGGTTTTCGCATGTCACTATTGAAGTTGGCGTTCATTCATAGATATGGACACTACTGCTGGGAGTACTGGGAGATATATAGATGATGATAATGGGTTAGCTAGCTAGCTCTATGTAGGTATTAATTACTGGTTATATGTGGACCAATCATCGTGCCGATACGCGTGGCTGGCTCACTCGGTTCACCGGTTGTATTGCCTACTGTATTTTAACTTAAGGATAAGGTTCTTGAGATGGAGGAGGGAAATTATATACTGCTCCATTTGATGGAAAAGATGATGAGTTGGTGATGGAAGTGCCATCAATGAGCCCCATCCATAGTCAACTCCAATTAATTGCCACGGTGTGTGCCGATATATGTAACTAGCAGGTACCCCCGTGCGAAGCACGGGGCAGGAAGCCAGAAATATAGAATGTTATATGTTTATACATGGAAGAAAAAGATTAGTAAAATTAGTTACAACAGTGTTGGAGCTGGACATGGACATGGAGACTGATGTTGCCATGTGTAGAGATTTGAATGTTTGGCGGAGTTGTTGACCTGGCGAGTGAGGCTTGTCATGCTATGTGGTCCAGTAGGCTGAGCATGATCGTGAAAGATGATTAGATAAAGGTAAAGGAAAATATACAGACCTTGGAACTGCACAGACAGACAGAAAAGTGAGTATTGGTAGGTGGATCATAATTTGCATGTATCATAGACCTGATATGGATTCATCTACAAAAAAAATCTTGATGCAAGTAGGAATTGTATAGAACATGGTTGGAAATAGAGACATCATAGGCAATAGAATAGGTGTACTTAAAATATCAAAGATTCACTGAGCAGGGAAGTTTTTAACATGTAAAGGAACTTGGCCTCCTTGTGGAACTGATATAGAATTTACATATTTTATTCCTTACAAACTGCAGAAAAGTAGAATTAGAACAGAAATGGTGGAACATGTTCATTTCTTTTCTGTTAGAACTGGAAGTTTACTTTTGGTTAGGCAGGTTTCATAAGGCAGTATTTTATACCAAAGAGGACAAAAGAGATCTGAAATTGCAAGTGAATAGCAAGACTGTAGGCACATTACCTGCAGAGCTGCAGTCCATAAGGAAGGTAAATGAGTAGAAATTGCAAAGGAGGTCAATCAACTAAAGGATATCACAAAACATAGTATCTAACAGTTTTTGTTTGTATACATCAGCTCAGCTTTGTAGCGTTTGTACCATGAGGAGATTCCTTCTTGCACTCCTATCCATGAGTATGACCCCGAACAACGTAAATGGAATCTGAAATGATCATGGTTATAAACAAAGTGTTGAAATCAGTAACTTTTACCGCTGAAAGTAATTCATCTGAAACCTGAATAATGGCAATCAAGATAGTTGCAAGTTTTGCAGGAAATCCTAAAGTTATGGTAAATGCAAAATATTCATAAAGGATTGTTAGAAAAAGGCAACACAATATTTGAGACATTTGATTATCGACAAAACTGTAGATATGTCCTGCATTGGAAGCAAGGCCATTTATCCCTCTGAGTTGATGAAAAAACATCAAGGCAACACCCACCTGTGCATTATAAGATCAGCAGTTATATAACTGGCAAATATTCTGAAAAGTTCCATATGATGAAATTCGAAATTCAATGACAAAAAGAGATGCATATTGTGAAGGTATGTTATAGATACTTTGCCAAAACCATGTTTAATCAAAGTAACTCACAAACTGATGACTTGGTCAGGGATGACGTGGCTGTGTGTAGGGAAAAAACTGGCCTTTGTAATTTTAGTCGACGTTCAGGAGGACAGCTGGTAGGTCACATGAGCAATAATGCACCAAATGAATTACATGGGAACCTTAGCTGCACACCACACAAAATTTTTACAGGAAGTGAGGTCTGAATGTACGCATATGAATGTGAAAGGAAAGGAAGGTTCATAACCAAACCAATTTATTCTTGTCGTTGAAAGGGAATAGATGATCTCCACTTTCTGCACCCTCACTATCATCCAAACAATGTCGTAGAAGAGGAATAGATGACCTGCACTCTCTGCACTCGTCAGCAGCATCCAAACAATTAGAACCTGAGGCATGGTCTGGAAGGAAATTACAACAATTAGAATTTGTTGGCCATATGTAAAAGAATAAAAAAACTCTGTCTAACCTGGTCCGCCTCGTGCCGGGGTGTTCGTGACCACCGAACCCTCTGGCTTTGCTCTCCGTCTGTAACTGCGAGAAGACCGGATCAGGACGATTCATCTGCAGGAGACATCTAAAATTGATGTGAGCAGGGGCAGGCAGGGTGGAGTTAAAGGCGTCCTAATTACCTTGCATGTCCGGCGTGGGCGTTGGCGACGGCCGTGAAGCCGACAACGGCGTGCTGGCCCGGCGACGCAACAGCGAAGCCGGCGTCGGCCGGAGGCGGCAGAGGAGAGCGGCGCGGGCGTGGTGGCACCGGGCTGCGCCGCTAGGGTTTTGGCCGGCGTCAGTGGCTTGGTGAGCTCGGGGAGGGGGCGAGGGGCTCGCAGTACGACCGGCGGCGCGGCGTCGCCGGTGGAGGCGCCGGCGTAGGGACGTGCGGCTGACCGGAGGAGAAGCGTCGGCAGGAGAGAAGCGAAGCTTTTTTTTTTTTTTTTTTCCCGGCCGTCGTGTTTTATCGCACAAAAAGAAAGGTAAGGTTCGAGGAGGCCGTCGCAGGTGCTAGGCGTGTGCGTGTCAAAGGGTAGGAAGCGTCGAGTGGTTCTTTTTTTTTTTTTTTTTAATGTATCGGCGGCAGGTTTTTTTTTTTACTGGGCCGGCAGGGTGGACGGTAATCCTGCACGTATAGCAGGGAATGGACTATCATAGTTTTTGCGGTGACGTGGCCTCCTGAGGTACGTTTTTGGTATACAGCCATAAAGGTAAAGGTTAGACTCCGTCAAAGATTCCGCGGCTTCTCACAGCTCCGAGCATTGTTCATGGGCCCAACATTGTTCATATGGGCTCCGCATACACAGTTTGATTTCTATTTTTATTTTTTTTATTTTTTGTCAGTTTTGTTTTTTTCTCTTTAAGCCGGCGCACTAACGCCTAATCCATCGCACGATCATCGCGTGATTGTTAAGAAAAGTCCTCCATATGTATAGGAGAAATTCACCATACCGGACTCCTCCATGCATCTATCTTCTTTGTCGCCCCTAAAAGTCCTATTGCCACCATATTTAAAAAGATGATATATATTATCTTCAAAAACAAAAGGCTATCCATTGTAAAACACTAGTACAAAAATCATTTTTCTTGGCACCTTATTTTTTTTCACAGGTGGTTCACAATTTCATAACGCCAGTAGAAAAAAAATTCTGTGGGCCTATCAAGAGAACCGCTTTGTGTACACAGGCGGCTTACAATAACAACCGTCTGTGTAAAAACAATTAACACAGGCGGTTTTCTATACAAACCGCATGTGAAAATTGCACTATTTACACAGGCGGTTTGTATAAAGAACCGCATGTGTTAATTGTATTTACACAGGCGGTCGTCATTGTAAACCGCCTGTGTAAATAGTTTGAAATTAATTTTTTTTGAGTTTTTCAAATTTCCTTGGATGAAAAAACTCCCAAAATAAAAAGTTGTAGATCTCGAAAAGTTATAAAACTTTGTAGTTCATAACGTTTTCATTTGAAGTCATCTTTTTATGGAAAACTACGACCGAAATTTTCAAATTTGAAATTCAAATTTTGCAAATGACCTCGGATGGAGAAACACTCAAAATGAAAGTTGTAGATCTCCAAACGTTATGAAACTTTGTAGTTCACCACTTTTTCATTTGAGTTCATTTAGACCCTCAAATATTCAATTTTCTACTGGGTTTGTATAATATGTGGGGAACAAAAATGATATCTAGGCACAAGTGAGTGTGTGGTGCAGTAGTAAAGGGAGGAATCGCGCGAGGCCGAGCTCACGGATTCGAATCCCACCGGCCACGTGGCGCGTGGTTTTACGCGAAAAAATGCGCGACTTCGATAGAGATGGTGTGTGTGCCTCTCCCGGTTTCAAAAATATTTTTTTCCTTTTTAAAAATATTTTTTGCTATTTTTTCATGTTTTCTAGGCAACGATTTTCACGGGCGGTTAACTTAGTCGGCTGCACGTGTAAATGTATATTTACACAAAGCGGCCGACTAAGTGAACCGCCTCAGAAAATACATTTACACAGGCGGCCGACTAAGTGAACCGCTTTGTGAAAACCCCGAAAATTCACAGGCGGCTCACAATCCACCGCCTGTCTTGTGGTCGATTTGTACGACCCACAGGTACAGGCGGTGGGCTGTGCCTGTGAAGATGCTTCTAGCACCGCCTGTAAAAATGTTTTCTGTACCAGTGAAATTCACTAGCTTCTACCATTCGATCGTGGATTTTCCTAATTTTGCGTCGGTCATTCTTAAAGATAACTTTAAGTAGTTATTGCTGTCTTTTATATATAGATGCGTATACCATACCTAAAAAAGGTACAACCATATACACAGCTTTAGGCCTATTATCGTTACAAACGAACGAGCCTTCAGAACACCAGTTCACCACGACATACAGGCGTGACCACCAACTGCACGCGCGGCATTGCGCGCGTATCCTCCTAGTATATACATGGCATGACGCAGATGCAGCGCCAGCATCAGATGAGTGCCACTGTGCAGCATAGCAACGGTGCGCATCAGTCTCAACAGTAACGTGTGCGTGTCGTGTATACAGTCAGTATACGTACGTGATGTGCGAGCAAACGTGCAGTTCGACTACTACATGCAGAATATTCCACTGGAACACTGGAAGTGTTCCCATCCATCCATCCCACTTGTCTGAGGTGCATGGCGTGTGTACTTTCAAGTCGATCACCGCGCACTGTATCTGCAATGCAACTTGAGGCGCCGTACTGTTGCATTGCAGGATTCAGACGGCTCCACTTCATTGTGCAAGTTGGACAACGTCGTCTTGCCGTTGGTATAGTCAAGGATATGGCAGCTGCTGTGGCCGTTGGTACCACGCACTGCTACAGAAATCCTTTGTACAGGCGGTGGTAGACCCATTTACACAGGCGGCCAAGCCCACCGCCTGTACTAGGGGTCGTACTAATCGGCCCACGATGCAAAGCGGCGGGATGTGAGCCGCTTTGTGAAAATTCGATTTTCACAGGCGGTTCACTTAGTCGGCCGCCTGTGTAAATGTATATTTACGGGGTGACTAAGTCAACCGCCTGTGAAAAATCATTGTCCGAAAAACACGAAAAAATAGCAAAAAATATTTTTAAAAAAGGCAAAAAATATTTTTGGGCACCGGAGAGGCACCCGCCCGCCCGTCTCCGTCGAAGTCGCAAGTCGCGCATTTTTTTTTCGCGTAAAATCGCGCTTCTGCGGCCGTGGGGTTCGAACCCGCGACCTCGGGTTCGCGTACCCCCCCTCTACCACTCCACCCACACGTCACTTATGTCTAGATACCATTTTTGTTCCCCACATATTATACAAAATCCGACGGAAAATTGAATATTTGAGGGTCTAAACGAATTCAAATGAAAAAATGTTCAACTACAAAGTTTCATAACTTTTCGAGATCTACAACTTTTATTTAGAGTGTTTCTCCATCCGAGGTCATTTATAAAATTTGGATTTCAAATTTGAGGAATTCAAATGCAATTTTGGGAGCCTATATGATTTCAAGAAAAATTTATAAACTACAAACATTCATAACCTTTTGAGATCTACAACTTTCATTTTGGTCAAAATTCCATCCCAGGTCGTTTCAAAAATTCAAAATAATAAATTTAAAATTATTTATGCAGGCGGATGTCTTAGAGATCCGCTTTGTACAAATCGATTTGGCTGGCGGATGTCTTAGAGATCCACCTGTACAAATATGTCGATTTAATACAGAGCGGTTGTCTAAGACATCCGCCTGTACAAATATCGATTTGTACAGGCGGATCTCTAAGACATCCGCCTACAAAATATGTCGATTTGTACAGGCGGATGTCTTAGAGATCCGCTGCACAAATCGATTTATCTGGCGGATGTCTTAGAGATCCACA
>JADLZL010002726.1:0-22373 GCA_015844335.1 Chrysopogon serrulatus | reverse complement strand
GTGCAAGATGGACACAAGGATTTATACTTGGTTCGGGCAAGAGAAGGGCCTACGCCCGGTGGGGGGGAGGATGTCTTGTATTATCTTGCACCGGAAGTGCTTGTAGGTAGGGGTGTACAAGCGAGTCGAGAGAGAGAGGGAGCAGTCCCAAGTCTCATGGTGAAGAGTGTGAGTGAGCTTGAGTGCTCGAGTGTCCGCTAGGCGGGTGAATTCCGATCGACATGTGTGTGTGATTTTCCTCTCCCCGGGAGGGACTCCCGCCCTCCCCTTTATAGCCGCAAGGGGAGGTACAGTGCTTATAGTACAGTGTCTAAATAGAAGAGATGTTGGTGGGCGCCGCCTCGTCTCGGCCGAAGCCTCGAGCTCCTCTTCTGCCTTGTGCCGAGGCCACTGGCGTGGGGCGGTGGTCTTGTCTTGCACGGCGCCGACTGTCGATGGCGGGCGCCGCCTGTGGAGTCGGCTCCTCGATCTTAGCGATGGAGGGACGTCTGCCCCAGCCGAGAGGTCAACGGGGCGCCATGGTGGCGTGCC
This sequence comes from Chrysopogon serrulatus, assembly GCA_015844335.1. Taxonomy (NCBI): domain Eukaryota; kingdom Viridiplantae; phylum Streptophyta; class Magnoliopsida; order Poales; family Poaceae; genus Chrysopogon; species Chrysopogon serrulatus. The sequence continues at coordinate 21,842 of JADLZL010002726.1, read as the reverse complement.
GGACGCTGCGGCTTCTTAGCTTTGACCCGCCGCCGGGTCGAAGCTCAGGGGCCACGGGCGTTGCTTGCCGTATACAGCACGACCGGGCGTGGAGATACACCGCATGGGGGCCGTCTCCGCCTTGCCACGCTCGGGAGCCCGGGCGTCTGATGGTCGTGGGCCGGGGCCAGACCCGTCCTCCGCATAGGGCGGCGCCGCATTTCGGCTCGACGCGCCGTACTCCGTATTTGGACTCCCAGGATGGGACCTCATAAGGTTAGTCATCATGGCGCCCTACGATTGTCGGCATGGCCGTCGCTGTAGGGGTAGCGTAATCATGAGTGTAGACGTAGAGTGGCGATGGGACGGCTCGCCAGGGATAGCGCCCCGACATGCACCGTGGGAAGGCGGGCGGCAGATATACGTCAAGTCAGTGGCCGGCTTGACTGAAAGGTGCGGCGCGTGCCGCCCCGAGGCCCCGGCATGGGGGGGCTCGCCGGGACGGAAGGCGGAAGCTCGTCCGAGGCCCTATTGAGGAGGGCTCGAACGAGGTGAGAAAAGGAGACTTCGCCGAGGCCTCGCCAGGGACGCCCAGGCGCCCTCATCCGTAGAGGCTGCCTCATCCATAGAGGCTCGGGCGAATCGGAGATTTGGTCCTCCGTAGAGCCGCCTCATCCGTAGAGGCCGCCTCATCCGTAGAGGCTCGGGCGAATCGGAGATCACGGTCCTCCCGTAGAGGCCGCCTCATCCGTAGAGGCCGCCTCATCCGTAGAGGCCGCCTCATCCGTAGAGGCTCGGGCGGGTGGAGATCCGGTCCTCCGTAGAGGCCGCCTCATCCGTAGAGGCCGCCTCATCCGTAGGGCCCCCTCATCCGTAGAGGCCACCTCATCCGTAGAGGCTCGGGCGACCTCCGATCTGGGTCCTCCGTGAGGCCACCTCATCCGTGAAGGCCGCCTCATCCGTAGAGGCCGCCTCATCCGTAGAGGCCTCATACGAGGGGTGGAGAATTGGCCCTTCGTGGACCTTTGGTCTAATTTGCATTTGTTTTGGGCCTAGTTAAGTCCCTAGTTTGAGGGTACCCTAATTTTGGTATCCGACAAGTAGCCCCCCGAGCCTTCGAAGGAGTGTGTGCACTCGTTCAAGGCCGAGGCTTTTGCCGGGAGTGATGTTAAGTGCCTCAGTCCTCTTTCTTGGTGCGGCGAAGCGCACTCCGGCGGGGTGTAGTTCCCGAAGCCTCGAGGAGTGTGAGTGCTCATCCGAGGGCTTGTGCGTGCTCTAGTGGTGAAATGATCCGTGCTACCGAGCCCCCCCTGGCCCGTCGGCTCGTCCGGGGTTCGGTTGAGTGTCGGGCAGCTTTCCCGAGCCGGTTCGCGCATTGGGGGGAAGTCCCCCCTCGTGGTGACGAGGGGGAGCCGGTTGGTACTCGTCGTTAGTTTTACGCACCTCGGCGTCCCTTCCGCAGGGAGGAGGGTGGACTTCGTCGTGCTATCGTCGGCAGTGTCGAACACGACTTGGTCCGGCGAGCTGTTAACAGGTGGATCAAGTGAACCGCCCTGTGCCCGTTCGTTAGGGGTTGGCTGGGCCGGAGGCGCGGTTCATAAGAGCCGCCGCGGTATGCCCGAGGCGGGGGCTGGGTCCCGTCCCGCCCGGGTCTGAGGGCTCGATGTACTCCCACGCTGGATCCCCCTACTCGGCCGCCATGCTAGCCTCGGATGCCTAGCTGCGAGGACGGCCCCGCTTGGGCCAGGCCAGCAGGTATGAGGCCGTCCGAGCTGCCCCTGCGACTCTGTTGCCACGAGGTGGGCTGTCAAACCTTCTCGTGGGCGACCCTACGAACCTCCTGGACCATAGATGGGCTGCCGCCCGACGCACTGTAATCGAACAAATTATTTTGTTTCGAAATGTTTCAACAAATTTCAGGTTTTCAATTTTTTAGTTGTGTAAGACGTCCTTTGCATTCCACCCCTTTGCGGTTGTAAGTTTCGAGAAATTCGAGGTACGGGCGTAGGCTCCTCGGTTAGGCTAGTGGGCGGTGCCTTAGCCGCCGGGGCGTGGCGCCCGCAAATCCATCTAGCTTATCCCGGAGGCGCTTTCCGTGGCTCTCATATCCGAATCTTATCACGAGAGGGGGGTCGGAATACGGAGGGTTTTTGCTTTTATCGAAAAAAGTCGCTGCGCTTCAACCCTCTTGTGCCGTAAAGACCCAAAAGCTCAAGGCAAGGGCGTAGGTTCTATTTGGGCTAGTGAGCGACGCCATAGCCGCTGGGGCGTAGGCGGTCGCAAATCCGACTAGCCTCACATAAAACCGTGTTCCTTAACTCTTTGCTTCTAGATCTTTTGACTTTTTAGTTGTGTAAATCATCCTTTGCATTCCACCCCTTGCGGTCGTAAGTTTTAGAAATTCGAGGTACGGGCGTAGGCTTAGGTTAGGCTAGTGGGCGGTGCCTTAGCCGCTGGGGCGTGGGCGCCTGCAGTCCGTCTAGCTTAACCCGGAGGCGCTTCCCGCAGCTCTCATATCCGAATCTTATCGCGAGAGGGGGTCGGAATACTGAGGGTTTTTGATTTTATCGAAAAAGTTGTTGCGCGTCTACCCTCTCGTGCCGTAAAGACCCAAAAGCTCGAGGCAAGAGCGTAGGTTCTGTTTGGGCTAGTGAGCGACGCCATAGCCGCTGGGGCGTAGGCGGTCGCAGTCCGACTAGCCTCACACAAACTGTGTTCCTTAACTCTTTGCTTCCGGATCTTATCGCAAAAGAGGGTTCAGATGCGACTTTGTTTCTGAAAATATGCATTCCTATTGAAAATTGAAAGGATGCTAGTACATTTTATTTTAGAAACGCAATTTGTTTTTCGCAATGATATATACAACTTGGAAGGATCTAAGGTAGAAGCGACTTAGCTGTCCGATGTTCCAAGCGTTGGTGCGTTGTCGTCGGAGTTGTTGCCACCGAGGAGGTAGTTGCAGGCGTTGGGGAAGTGGTGTAGAGCCCCGGGCCATCGAGCCGGAGATGTCGGCGCCACCCCAACTATCGGCGTCTTCGTCGAAGCTAGCGGTGGAGGCCGCCTCGGTGGTCGCTGGCCATTCCAGAGTCCTGATGGGAAGGAAAACGAAAACACGCAGAGCGCCCCTACCTGGCGCGCCAACTGTCGGTGTCAAAACTGGCGGCCTTGACACCGACGAGTGAATTTATGCTGCGTGCTCCCGACTCCGGAAGGTGTGCAAGATGGACACAAGGATTTATACTTTGGTTCGAGCAAGAGAAGGCCCTACGTCCGGGGGGGGAGGATGCTTGTATTATCTTGCAATCAAGTGCTTGTAGGTAGGGGTGTACAAGCGAGTCGAGAGAGAGGGAGCAGGTCCCAAGTCTCATGGTGAAGAGTGTGAGTGAGCTTGAGTGCTCGAGTGTCTGCTAGGCGGGTGAATTCCGATCGACATGTGTGTGTGATTTTCCTCTCCCTGGAGGGACTCCTGCCCTCCCCTTTTATAGCCGCAAGGGGAGGTACAGGCTTATAGTACAGTGTCTAAATAGAAGAGATGTTGGTGGGCGCCGCCTCGTCTCGGCCGAAGCCTCGGAGCTCCTCTTCTGCCTTGTGCCGAGGCCCTGGCGTGGGCGGTGGTCTTGTCTTGCACGGCGCCGCACTGCCGATGGCGGGCGCCCGTTCCGTGGAGTCGGCTCCTCGATCTTGGCGATGGAGGGGACGTCTGTCCCAAAGAGAGGTCGGCGAGGACGTCATGGTGAGCGTGCCGGGACGCCGCAGCCGCCAGAAGCTTTGACCCGTCGCCGGGTCGAAGCTCCGGGGCCACGGCGTTCTTGCCGTATACGGCACGACCGGGCGTGGAGATACACCGCATGGGGGCCGTCTCCGCCTGCCCCGGCTGCGGGAGCTCGGGCGCATGGATGGTCGTGGCTTCGGGAGACCCGTCCTCCGCATCTGAGGCGGGTGCGTCGGCGCCGGCTCGACGCCGCATTCGTATTTGGACTCCCGGATGGGACCCGCCATAAAGGTTAGTCATCATGGCGCCTACGCTGTCGTGCATGGCCGCCACCGTAGGGGTAGCGTAATCATGAGTGTAGACGTAGAGTGGCGATGGGACGGCTCGCTGCTTAAGGGATAGCGCCCGACTGACATGCACCGTGGGAAGGCGGGCGGCGGATATACGCCAAGTCGGTGGCCGCTTGACCGAGGAAGGTGCGACGCGTGCCGCCCGAGGCCCCGGCATGGGGGTCGCCGGGACGGAAGGCGGAAGCTCGTCCGAGGCCCTATTGAGGAGGGCTCGAACGAGGTGAGAAAAAGGAGACTCGCTCGAGGCCTCGGCCGCGGGGACGCAGAGGCGCCCCCTCATCCGTAGAGGCCGCCTCATCCATAGAGGCTCTGGGCGAATCGGAGATTTGGTCCTCCGTGAGGCCGCCTCATCCGTAGAGGCCGCCTCATCCGTAGAGGCTCAGGCGAATCGGAGATCTGGTCCTCCGTGAGGCCGCCTCATCCGTAGAGGCTGCCTCATCCGTGAGAGGCCCCCTCATCCGTAGAGGCCGCCTCATCCGTAGAGGCTCGGGCGAATTGGAGATCTGGTCCTCCGTGGCCGCCGCCTCATCCGTAGAGGCTGCCTCATCCGTAGAGGCCCCCTCATCCGTAGAGGCCACCTCATCCGTAGAGGCTCGGGCGAATCGGAGATCTGGTCCTCCGTAGAGGCCGCCTCATCCGTAGAGGCTGCCTCATCCGTAGAGGCCGCCTCATCCGTAGAGGCCTCATACAGGGTGGAGAATTGGCCCTTCGTGGACCTTTGGTCTAATTTGCATTTGTTTTGGGCCTAGTTAAGTCCCTAGTTTGAGGGTACCCTAATTTTGGTATCCGACAACAACATTTGATCAGAATTTGATTAAATACAACTTAACTGAGTTTGTGGAAGCCAGAAGAGAACTTTACAGCCGGAAGATATTCAATCATGCCAAGCCCACTGGTATGACCGAGGTTAACTTTACTAATCAGCACCTGCAACAGGGGTCAAACAACCCTGAGTACAAAAGTACTCCGCAAGACTTACCCGACTAAAAAAATAGGAGAAGACTCAGGAATGCTGGTTGCTAGGAATCAAGGGAAGGCTATAGCAAGAATCAAAGACACCTTTGCAGAAAAGCGACTAATGTTGATCCTTACTATTCATTCTTATCGGATATTTTCATTAAGCATTAAGCTATCCATCTAGGTTATCCTAGTCTAGAGCAAACACTTGTCAACCATGTATCGGTTTCAAAACCTTTCTTCCATCAACTTCCATCATTACTACGATGCTGACGCTTGGTCAAGTCTCCCATATCGTGGAGCAACGACGATTCGAATCGCTTTATATACCCGGCCGGGGCTTCCTAGCCACACGATGTATGCAGGACCGAACATCTTACATACATCAACTCACACTTGCATTTCTCCGGACCAGAACGGATCCTAGCCACGAGAGCACAGTACACCATCTCCCTACGCCGTCAGTCACAACCGTCGACGGTGCGCTCGTAGTGTGGGTACACGCTACTTCCCGTCCCGGTGTCCCTTCTCGTAGGGATCGTACAAGGGAGCTTACCGCCATTAGCATGCGACTAGTACTATCCAATAACCCTCTTGACCACAGGATCACCACAACGAACGGTCCTTAACCGACACAAGTGGACGACACTACACCAGGGCACTAGCCCTTCCTGATGCAAGTCACTCCACCGGTGTCTCGATTTACTCATCATCATGTTCTTATTGAGTATCCTTGACCCGATCGAAGTAAAGGATAAACAATAAGCAACATCGTTTTTTCATAAATGCCCTCAACGGGGATATTGTTTTCAAACTTTGAAAACATTTTATTTGCAAAGCCTATGCTATCGCCAAAGACTAAGCATATACTAAATATTTTCAAATCAAAACAGGTTTCGAGGATAGTATATCAAGGTACGGTAAATGCATCAAGATAGGATATCACTCAACTCCTACACCTAATGCATCATATCATCAACATAAAATTATAAAAGACTTTCAAAATTCAAGGAAGGGTTGAATGCATCTGGGGCTTGCTGCGTTGCGAGAGAAGGTTAGGATCCTCGGGAGGATCACACAAGTCGATGGCATCAACACCTCTCGGACATCTTCTTCCTGGAAACACCTTCTCCGAACTTGATCATCGCGATCCTTCGCTCTCACGCACTATACGTAATAAAATGATGTATGTTTAAATGCCATGCTCGACATGATGGATGATGCAGGATGCAAAACATACAATCTAAAGAACGTTGAGTACAACTTTCCTTCACGGTGCAAATGCATTTAATTATTCAACAAGCATGCTTAATGTTTGAATGCCACTACACATGCATTTCTGAATGAAAGGAAGGGTTAAACATGATGCATGATGCACATACATAAAAAGATAGCTAACCTAATGGCATAATTTAACTTGAGTACAACTTTCCTTTACGGACAAGTTGTATTCAAGGGTCCATGGTTATCGGCTATGACAACCTCGGATAACGCAACACAATCACGGCGAAGGTCATTAGGGTTAATGACCTAGGGTCATCACTCAATCCTAAAGTCAATCAAACCTATGGTGATTAAGGTTGATTACTAATTTATTAACCATTTTTACAGTCGTTGAAAGCCGCTAATTAAACTTACTAATTAATTAGCTATTACTACACATGTGATGATAAACACTATTTCTAGCACTACACAATCAAGTCATGAATCACTAGGGTGATAATGACTCATGGTCTTCAACCAATGTTACAAGTTAATCAACAATTAAATAGTTACTAATTAAGATAACAATTAAGATTAATTAAACAAAATGTTGATTAAGGCATTATTTAATTAAGGTATTAACTAAGCACAAAACAAAAATTATCCAAATTATGTTCAAACTTCATAATTAAGTTCATTATCATCTAATTAGCACTCCAAACAAATTTCATGATTTTTGGACCTATACTTTATTTATTAAAAATCATGGAAATTGCGGTTATTAATTAATAGAGCAATTTTTAACACAAATAAAAGTTACTGAAAATATAAGTTTAGCATTTTTCCTAAATAGAGCATCACCCAAAGATCACATACCTATTTTTTTATATTTTTAACTGCCCAAGTTATTTAATTATGAAATTATGAGAAACAGGAAAACAAATTGCTTTTATAAACAAAGGTAAAGTTGTGAGTGAAATTTAGTGATATACACATACACATGCGATATGATGAGAGAGCGCAACCAAACCCTAGAATTTGATAAACTCATCCTAGCTATAAAATGCTTATGCTGACATGTGGCAGGTTTAGGTTAACGTAACACCGGGGTGTTACAACTTGTGGCTTTACTTCTTCGAGGCCACCCTGTTCCTGAAATCTCCGCCAGGGGCGGAGAAGGAGAAGGGGAAGGAGAAGGAAAGGGAGAAGGGGAAGAGGCTGGCGGTCCGGGCCGGCAGCTGCACGCTGCAGCTGCGGTCCAAGCACCGCGGGGAGTATATCCCGGCGAAGCTCGCCACCTCGAACCGCTGGGCCGGCACAAAGAAGTGGTTCTACCTTCGCAACGATTACGACCACCTACCCGCCTACACCGGAAGGTGTTCGACTCGAGCCGCCGTGCCGTGGCGGAAGGAGCTAATCGCCGAGAGGGTGACCCCGCTGAGGAAGGTATTCTCCGCCTTGGCGCGCTTGACCAAGGTGGGTCTGGACGCCTCGGCGGTGATCGCCGGCTTCCACAAGCGGCGCGTGCTGCCGCTGATGCATCGGCAGTATGCGCTGTATGACATGCGGCCCAAAGAACGCCTGGGAGGGCACCCGATGGCGACCGAGGACCTAGGTACGCCGAGGTCCCTCGACCGACGAGGCAAAGCGGCGCCGGTGGAGCACTCGCAAATTGTTGCCAAGATCCCGATGCGGCCGGGACAAGGACTACATCAGCCTGGTAAGGCCCGCCCCTCTGCTCCGACGTGCGCCCGTTCTTCTTCTTTTTCCCACGCTAACCCCGGTCATCGTGCTTGCAGGGGTTCGCGGAGAGGTTGCGGCCGCCGGCCCCGGCCGCCGCGGGAGAAAGAAGGCCAACCGCGACCGCGCGGAGGCGCAGAGGAAGGAGAAGGAGAGCACCGCGGCGCCGTAACGCCCACAAGCGTAAGGAGAAGGATGGCTGGCCTCGGCTGCGGCGGCCCAGAGCGTGAGAACCTCCCTCGGGGGGAGACGCCGTCCGAGACCACCGAGTATGGTGATGACGATGACAACGGCGGGGAGGAGTGGGACGAGGACGAGCTGAGCCACTGCCTGGGGTTGGATCCCCCCGAGGTGACGCCGCGCCCCAAAGGGCGGGCGGCTCGTCGATGACGCAGACGTCCGAAGGGGCCACCGGGAGAGGCTCGTCTCCGGTGTCACCGGACTTGGGGCCGCGCGACACTTTCGGCGCTAGGACGCCCCTCGGGGAGGAGGCGCAACGCCGCGGGGGAAGGAGACGCCGAGCCCTCCCCCGCCGAGGCCCATCTCCGGAGCGGCCCGTGCGGCTAAGAGCGGGTCGGAGAGCCGCGGCAGACGCCCCTAAGGCGCCGATCGGGGCCAAGCCCGACGCCCTCCCCGGGAGGGTCCCGGTCCGTGCCAAGATTAAATTGCGCGGGTAGGTGGTGTTCGGTACCTTGTCGTTGATTCCGACGCCTCCGCCTGCTAATTTTTACCTTAGCCCATCCGCAGCCCGAAGCGCCAGGGCCGCTGGTGGATGCGGCGCCCGCCCCCTCGGAAATGCCTATAGCGGGGGGCCGGGAACGCGAGCCTCTCGGTTCCGCTGCCGAGACGACGGCCGGGACCGAGGAGAGGGAGAAGGCCGCCGAGGCGCCGCCAACCGTGCAGCAGTCCTCGGTGATGGAGACGGAGGCGGCGCAGCGCCCGCCGTGGGAACCGAGGGGTGCGACCGTGGCGCCATCGGGTCGAAGGGGGTGCCCCGCCCGGCGCCACCGGCACGGCGGAGGCGCTCGACGAGGAGGACGACGTGGTGATCTTGGCCGTGTCGGCCGGGGGGTGGAATCCCTCGGTGCCAAATCGAGGAGACGGTAGAGGGAGCCCGCAAGTGGGTTGCCTCTACCGATGTGGCCCCGACCGAGGCGGAGCCGCCTCGCCTCCCGCCAAGCCATGGCCACCGAGGCGGGAGTCGCCTCCGGAGGGGGAGGCCGAGGAGGCGCAGGAGGGAGGCGCCCACCGTGATGCCGCGGCCTCGGCCGGAGTTCCCCGAGGCGTCCACCAGGAGTACCTACCGAGGCCGGAGAGCCACCGCCCTGGGGCCTTGGCGCAGCGGGGGGCCTTCGCACCTGACGACGCCAAGGAGGTGAGGACTGGTGAGCGTGGACGCAAAGGCGTCGACCGCTATGAGAAGGCCGCCCGGACCATCGTGTCGGGCCGGCCCCAGAACTCCCCCTGCTTCGGTAAGTGGCTGCTTGTCCTCATTCCCCTTGGGGCCTTTTCCCGATTGTCCGACCGAAAGAGGGTGTGTCTTTGCAGAGTTGGCGCGGACATCGGGCGAGAAGTCGGACCTCCCTCCTCGCCGGCCGGCCTCCACGACCAGGTACCTTCAAGAAGGGGCTGGTTGCCCAAATTGACGACGATCGTGTCGGAGAGGGATGCTGAGCTCGAAGCTCCGTCTTCTCATCTCCCAGCTGCAGTCCCGAGGCCTCGACGGCGCGAGGACGCCTCCCTTGCCATGGAGATCGCGACGGGTCATGCCAAAAGCCTTGACCAGCTCCGGTGGAGAAGGAGGCGATGGTCGCCGAGGCTTCGGCCGGGGCGGACTCCATCAGTCCCCTGTCGAGAGAAGCCGGAGGCCTCCGAGGTTGAACACGCTGCGTCCTGGCCGGGAGTATTCAAGCCGAAGGAGGCGGTCATGTAGGGATCGCCGAGGCCACGACCCTCCGCGACCACCGCAAGGTAAGCGCCGCGATCGTTCTTCGTGCTCGTGTTATGTCGCCCGAGAACCTAACTCTCGGGTTGGTGCAGCCTACAGGATGTGGTGACGGGAGTTGGAGGAGAACCTCTCCTCAAGCCGCAGCCTCCTATAACTCGGGCGCAGATTCCAGCTCGAGACCCCGACGCTGGGGGAGGCTACGGGCGTCCTGTGGCCGCCGTGGAGGCGGAGGACGCCGGGCTGAAGCAACCCGTGGCGCGGGCCGGCCATGGTACCGCAAGCGGGTGGAGGCGCGCGCCTTGGAGGCCCTCCGAAGTCGGCGTATCTCACACGCCAAGGCGACAATGTCCCACTACGGCTCGACCTCCCTCGGATCGCCGAGGGACTCGTCGGGGTCGAGAGGAGATGGGGCGCGAGAACGAGGTGCTAGCCCAACTCGTCGAGGAGGCCGAGGCGAGCGGGGCTCTCGCCGCGTTGGCGGCCACCTTTGCGCCGGGTCGTCTCCACCCCTCCGGAGGAAGCGGGTGACGCCGAGGCCGCGGGCGCCGAGGTCGCGGGCCGCCGGCCATGGGCCCCGACGCCGTGGCTCCCGGCCGCAGCCACCGAAGCCGTGAGCCCCGGTGCCGAAAACGCCCGAGACCGTGGAAGGCTGCGGCTCGAGGCTCCGAGGTTGTGGGCGTCGCCGCCCGCGCGCCTTTGGGCGGCCCGACGCCCCCAATAGACCACAAAAGCCGGGCCCGAGTGCCCATGTAAATAGGAACTTGTGTTGGCGTGTGTTTGTGGAACACTTTATGTGAATCCCGCCGAGGCTTTATGCTTTTTGTACTAGCTTTTTCGTTATCTCTCACATTCCCTTCCGTTTGTATTCGCTACTTGGTCTTGCGAGGACGCTTTGCAGCCCAGGGTCGCTCTTTAACCAAAGATAAGGATTGTGCGAGTAGATGCCTCGGCCCCGTTGCCCTTCCGTGTCGAGCGACCTCCTCGCGGCACTTGGAGTCATCCTTTTGGCCGAGGGTAGCGGGTGGAGGCACCGTGGCGCTTCGGGCGTGGGTAGCCTCGCGGCCCGGCCATCCTCGGCCTTGGGATGACTTCGGTCATGCTTTTTCCTAAGTATGCGAAACCTTCGGAACGTAGAGTTTACGAAAAATAGCCGAAAACGAAAAAGATTTTTGAGGGGTGCTTTCCGGGGGGGTTCCCCCTTTCTAGCCCCCCCGAGGGAGGCTTGGTTTTGGTGAGCCAAAAGCAAGTCTCACTGAGTCCCACTGGGGACAAATCTTTGTGACTTGGGAGAAACGCCCAAGGACTTAGTTTTATTTAGCCAAAGGTACAAAGCATATGTACAATGCTTGGAATTTCTAAGGGTAAAAGCGACGTAGGCTGTTGGATGTTCCAAGTGTTGTTGAGGACTTCACCGGCCTCATTGGCGAGCTTGTACGTGCCCGGCTTGAGGACTTCAAATGATGATGAAGGGCCCCTCCCAAGGCGGTGTGAGCTTGTGGCGTCCTCCTGTTGTCTGGCGGAGACGGACATCAAATCGCCTTCCTTGAGGTCTCGGGTGCGGACCCGTCGGTCGTGGTAGCGTCGGAGGGACCGCCGGTATCTTCTTTGAGTGTAGGAGGGCGGCGTCCCCGGCTTCCTCGAGCATGTCCAAATAATCCTCCCGAGCCGCCTGGTTGCGTGCCTCGTCGTAGGCCTTGAGCCTCGGGGACCCGAACTCTAAGTCGGTAGGCAGGATGGCCTCGGCGCCGTACACGAGGAAGAAGGGCGTAAAACCCGTGGCTCTGGCGGTCGCCGTCCCCGAGGCTCTAGAGGACCGAGGGAGCTCCTCGAGCCACCTTTGCCAAACTTATCGAGCTTGTTGAAGATCCGAGGCTTGAGCCCTTGCGGTATCATCCCGTTGGCCCGCTCTACCCGCCCATTCGTGCAGGGGTGCGCGGCGGAGGACCGGATGATGCGTATCCGGTGCTTATGGCGAAGTTTCAGAACTTCACCCCGTGAACTGGGTGCCGTGGTCGGTGATGATAGAGTTCGGGACTCCAAAGCGGTGGATGATGTCGGTGAAGAAAAGTACCACTTGCTCGGACCGAATGTTGGTGACGGGCGCGCCTCGATCCATTTGGAGAATTTGTCGATGGCGACGAGCGGATGAGTGAAGCCCCCCCGAGGCGCCTTCATGAGGGGTCCTACCAGATCCAAACCCCACACGGCGAAAGGCCACGTGATCGGGATGGTGCAGAGCGCTTGAGCCGGAAGGTGCGTACTACCTCGGTGGCGTCGGCCCCGACCGCGGTCGGCCAAGAGAACCCCCTCGGAAAGCGCCGCCGACGGGGAGCGGGGGCGGCGTGGTGGCCGCGGACACCGGCGTGGATCTTGTGGACTAGGGCGAGGCCCTCCTCTACCGTGATGCATCGTTTGCAGGACCCCGAGGGGCTTCGTTTGTAGAGCTCGTCCTCGATGACGACGAAGGACTTCGCTCTTCTCGCGATGCGCCTGGCTTGGTTGAAGTCCTCGGGGAGGACCCCTCGGATGATCCAATCGAGGTATGGCTTTCTCAATCCGGCTTGGGGTCGGCCTCGGATCCCCCTCCGTCGATCTCCATGACCTCGGCATTTGATGCCGAGGACGTCTCGGAAGTCGAGGGGGTCTCGGATGTCGAGGGGGCCTCGGACGAGCCCCGGCCCCGAGGGGGGGTCGGGACGATCTTCCGAGGCCTCCCCTGCCCCCCGAGCATGACGGAGGGAGCTGCGAGGTCTTTGGTGAAGACGTCGGGGGAACCAGGGGCCCTCCCAGCCCGCAATCTTGGCGAGTTCGTCGGCGGCTTTGTTGTGCCTCCGGATGGCGTGGTTGAGCTCGAGGCCGTCGAACTTGTCCTCCGGGCGCGCACCGCCTTGCGTGTCTGCGTCCATCTTGGGGTCGTGGCAGCTCGAGTCCTTCATGACTTGGTCGATGACGAGCCGGCGAGTCCCCTGGACGTCGAGGCGCTTGGACGCCAAGTTCGGACGGCGATCTTCAACCCGTTGAGCGTGCCTTCGTACTCTGCCATATTGTTTGACGGGAAGTGAAGGCGGATCATGTACCGCATGTGCACCCCGGGGGAGAGACGAAGAGGAGGCCGGCGCCGGCTCCGTCTTCATCGGGGACCCGTCGAAGTACATCGTCCCAAGATTCCGCCTGAGCCGGGGCGGCGGTAGGCCGGGTGTCGATCCACTCCACGAGGAAGTCGGCCAAGGCTTAAGATTTGATGGCCTTCCTTGGCGCGTAGGAGAGGGTCTCTCCCATGAGCTCGATGGACCACTTGGCGACCCGCCCCGAGACCTCCCGATTCTGGAGAATCTCTCCCAACGGGAAGGAGGAGACCACCGCCACGGGGTGGGCGTCGAAGTAGTGCCGGAGCTTGCGCCGAAGTCGGGACCACCGGATAGAGCAGCTTCGGATCTGCGGGTAGCGGATCTTGGTCTCGGACAACACCTCCGATGAAGTAGACGGCCTCTGGACCGACAAGGTGTGGCCCTCCTCCTCTCGACGACAATGGCCGGGCCGACCACACAGGTGGTCGCAGCCCGCATAAGAGGCGGGGGTTCACCTTCGGCAAAGCGGGGCGAGGATCGGGCACCGGTGAGGGCAGCCTTGAGCTTGTCGAGGACCTCCCCGGCCTCGGTGGTCCGTGAGAAGCGCTCGGACTTTCTCGGGAGGCGTCTGAGGGCGAGCCCTTCTCGCCGAGCCGTGAGATGAAGCGGCCGAGGGCCGCCAGATAGCCCATGACTCGGCGTATGTCGCCCTTGAGTCCTTGATCGCCCCCATGCTCGTCACCGCAATCACCTTCTCCGGGTTTGGCTCCATGCCGCGTTTGGAGACGATGAACCCGAGGAGCATGCCTCGGGGCACCCCGAAGACGCACTTCTCGGGGTTGAGCTTGACGCTTTTGGCCTTAAGACACTGGAAAGCGATCTTGAGGTCGAGATGAGGTCGTCGGCCTTCTTAGTCTTGACCACGATGTCGCCGACGTAGGCTTCTACGGTTTTCGCCGATGTGGTCGCCGAAGACGCCCAAATTGCACCGTTGGTACGTGGCCCCCCCGCGTTCCTGAGCCCGAAGGGCATTGTCACGCAACGGTACATGCCGAACAGGGGTGATGAAGGACGTCGCGAAATGGGTCGGACTCCTTCATCTTTATTTGGTGGTAGCCGGAATAAGCATCAAGGAAGGATAAGAGCTCACACCCCGAGGTGGAATCAACTATCGATCGATCACGCGGTAAGGGGAAAAGGGACTTTCGGACATGCTTTATTTAAACTAGTATAGTCTACACACATCCTCCATTTCCCACTCTTTTTCCTAACCAAGTACAAGATTAGATAACCACTCGAGGTGAAACACCTCCTTGATGAATCCGCCGCCAAAAGCTTGTTCACCTCCTCGCCGATGGCCTGCGCTTTTCCTCGTCGAATCGGCGCGGTCGCCGCTTCACCGGTGCGGACCCGGCCCGGATATCAAGGGAGTGTTCGGCGACATCCCTCGAAATGCCCGGCATGTCCGAGGACTCCACGCGAAGATGTCGATGTTCGCGCGGAGAAAAAGTCGACGAGCACGGATCTTCACCGCCTTGCCGGGGACGAGGTGGAGGGGTCGAGTGGGACCTCCCTTACCCCGTCAGACGGCTCGAAGGTGCCGGCGTTGCGCTTGGAATCGAGAGCCTCGGAGATGGCCATGGCCTCGGCATGCTCGATGGCCTCCACGTCGCAGTTGAACGCGTGCTCGTAGGAGGAGCCAACGGTGATGACGCCGTTGGGGCCCTTCGGCATCTTGAGGAGGAGGTACGTATAGTTCGGGACCGCCATGAATTTTGCCGACGACGGGATCCACCACGGCGGGTATCTCCCCATCCCGGTTGGACACGTAGAGCGGGTGGTCGCCGAGGCCATAGGTGATGGCCTCGGCCGACCACGGCGGGTATCTCCCGCTTGCTGCGTGGCGGGGGGCACACCGAGAATACTTCTCGGCGCTCGCTTTGATCGACACGGAGAAAGGTTCGCCGGGAGGCCTCCGGTGATCATGAAGACATCGTGGACCTTCGGGAACCCGTCGTCCTTGTCTTCATCCTCCTTCTCCTTCTTCTTCTTGTCCTCGGGCGGGGCGGCTTACGGTAGAATCGGCCAAGTCACACTCCCCATGGTGTGCTTGACGGGGGAACTTGTGGAAGGGGCATGGCTTGAGCATGTCGTCGAGCGCCCCGGGCCCCAGGGGGCCTCGGGGGGGTTTTGCGGTCGGCCGCGGTGACGAGATCATCCTCGGAGTCTTCCTCCTTCTTGCCTTGCTTCCCCCCCCAAGCTTGCCCGTCTTGTTCTTCTTCTGTTTGCGGGTTGCCTGTCCCGCCCGGCTTCTTCATTCTTCCGCTTGTCCTTGTCGTTGGCGCCGTGAAAGATGGCCCCCCATCCCCCTCGCCGGAGGCGAAATTTGTGGCCACCTCAAACGGCTCGTTGGCGGTGGAGGGCATCTTCCGACCCGGTTCGTGGACCAGCTCCTTGCAGGGGTTGTCCCGTCGAGGAACGCTACCGATAATGGCGGTGTCGGCCACGTTGGGCAGCTCGGTGCACTTCTTGGAGAAGCGGCGGATGAAGTCGCGGCGACTTCGTCCGGGCTTCTGGCGGCAGCTACGGAGATCCCCTGGAGTTCCTAGGGTGCACGTATGTGCCCCGGAAGTTTCCCCACGAAGACCTTGACCAGGTCGGCCCGGTCAAAGATCGTGCGGGCGGGAAGGTGCTTGTAACACCCCCCTGTTACGTTAACCTAAACCTGCCATGTCGTCATCATCATTGCATGAGCATTCATAATTAAAGAACGCTAATGCAAACAACCAAAGTGAGTTTATTTAATTCTAGGATTGGTTGAGCTCTTTTATATCGCATGTATATGTGTATATCACTAAACTTCACTCACAATTTTACTTTTTGTTTATAAAAGCAATCAATTAAAACCAACCTTGTTGCTTGCAAGTGCTTGGCTAACCCTAACTCACATCTCAAATATGTTTTACAAGTTAATGATGCAAAAGAAAGAATCAAAATTTGAAATGGGAATTCAAATTCTAACCCTAGCTAGAAATGGCTAAGTGTTGGGGTTTGAATATCATTTTCAATTTTGAGGAGCTAACCATAATTAATTTTCTAAATAAAAGTTACCAAACTTTGGTACCATTTCAAAGTATGAACCTTGTACTTTGAAATTGTGTCATTGGTTGGGTTTGAAAAGTACCACAACATCATTAATTAATTGCCCAAAGTTTCAATTTCAAATACCTTTTCGAAAACCATAAATTCCAAAGTGTTTTGCCCCCTTTACAAATTTCATCTCAAAATATTCAAAATTTGGGGAAACTCTAAAAATACAGTTTGTGCATCTCTTTGAGCTCTACAACTTTGGTATATAAAGTTTTTCAAGTTTTTGAATAAAATTTTAAATAATTTCAAAAGTCCTTTAAATTGGAAATTGTCCCCTTTTGATTTTTTTTAACTCCAATTCAAAAATTATTTGGTTTCACGAAAAACTTTCTAAATGAAAGTTGTAGGTCTTGAAAAAATGGAACAACTTTATTTTTGGAGATTTTCATCTTTTATTCAAAAATTAAAAGTAATTTTGAAATCCTTAAAATTAAGGTTTTGCCCTCTTTTTGAATTTGAAATGCAAATTCAAAATCTATTTGAAATCTGACAAAACTTCTTAAATAAGAGTTGTAGAGAATTAAATTTTGCACAATCTAACAAAACTTCTTAAATAAGAGTTGTAGAGAATTAATCTTTTGGTTAATTAGGGGTTTAATTAATCTTCAATTAGCAAGTTAATTAGTGGCTTTCAACGACTGTAAAAATGGTTAATAAATTAGTAATTAACCTTAATCACTATTAGCGTTGCTTGATTTTGGGATTGAGTGATGACCCTAGGTCATTAACCCTAATGACCTTCGGCATTTCATGTTGATTGTGTATCGTTAGTCCGTCGTCGTCGACGCTAACTATACCTTCTTAGTGCAACTATGCCGTGAAGGAAAGTTGTACTCAAGATAGGTTAACAATCGTTGCATCATTATCGCATGCTCTTTTATTTACTGCATCGTAATCATGCATCTCAATCGTGTAGTTGTGCCGTCTGAGGAGGGGGTTGATCCGACTCCCGTTTCTGAAGAAGGTGTTCATCGTGAGAAGGTTGGGACTAATCTCGGTGATTGGGTAACTGCTCCTAACTTGCCGAGCCCCAAGGCAAGCCCCGGATGCATTCAGACCCTTCCTTGTATTTCGAAAATCTTTTATATCGTATGTTGATGATGTGATGCATTAGGTAACAAGAGTTGTGTGATATCCTTATTTGATGCATTTACCGTACCTTGATATAAACCCTGGATACTTGTTTTGATTTCGAAAATGCTAGTGTATGCTAGCCCTGCAGAAAGCAAAGGCTTTATGAAATGTTTTTAAAGATGTGACAACAATATCCCCGTTGAGGGCAATTACGAAAACCTGATGTTACTTGTTGGTATCCCTTCACTTTGATCGGGTCAAGGGTACGCAACAAGAGCATGATGATGAGTAAATCGAGACCGGGTGGAGTGACTTGCACCAGGAGGGGCTAGTGCCCTGGTGTAGTGTCGTCCACTTGTGAGTCGGTTAAGCACCGTTCGCTGCCTTGGCCCTTGGATCATGAGGTTATTGGATAGTACTAGTCGCATGCTAATGGCGGTAAGCTCCCTTGTATGATCCATGCGAGAACGGACAACCGGAACGGGAAGTAGCGTGTACCCACACTACGAGTGCACCCGTCGACGGTTAGACTGACGGCGTAGGGAGATGGTGTACTGTACTCTTGTGGCTAGGACCCGTTCTGGCAGGGAGAAATGCAAGCGTGAGTTGATGTATGTAAGATGTTTGGTCCTGCATACATCGTGTGGCTAGGAAGCCCCAGCTGGATATATAAAGCGATTCGAATCGTCGTTGCTCCACGATATGGGAGACTTGATCCTTGCACCAGCATCGTAGTAATCATGGAAGTTGATGATGGAAAGTTTTGAATCCAATAACATGGTTGACAAGTGATTGGCATAGTAAGGATTGGCTTAGTCTCTTTTTGGGCAAAGGTGTCATTTGATCTTGCTAAAGCCTTACCTTGATTCCTATTAGCCAGCATTAGTCTTCTCCCCAATTTTTGGTCGGGTAAGTCTTGCGGAGTACTTTTTGTACTCAGGGTTTGTTTAACCCCTGTTGCAGGTGAACCGCGTGAGCAAGTGTGTTCTGACCCTTGCCGCATGACGGTCGTTGAAGAAGTATCGATGAGGAATAGATTGTGTGGCCCGTGGGCGGGCGCTTCGTTGTGTGTTTGTAATAAAGTTATGTAATGATACTTCCGCTGTTTTGTAATAACGCTACTCTAGTTTGTATAAGTTTGATAAAAGTTTTATAAATTAAGTTATTGTAAGTCTTCCGCTACTCTGGTATTTTGTATGAAAACTGTTGTAATACTGTAATGTCTCTGTAAGTATCGATCCTAGAGGAATTGTGGTTTATCGGGGGTTCACCTGACGGGACATTCTAAGTTATGTGGTGTACAAGCATAGGCGATGAGGTCTTTGGGACAATGTCGGTGTTTGTGGGCCATATAATTTAGAAGGTTCTGCCACGAGGGGTATCGAGCGGTACTTATAAAGATACTCACGGTATTACTTTTCAAAAGCTTCAAAATATTTTGGATTCAAAAAGTTAATATGTGGTTTGGTCCAAATTGCTTCTCTCCGTCTTAATTCTTTCTAGTAGCCTTTCTAGGTGCTATTTAAAAGAGTCTTAAGCGAAGTATCATGTTGCTTTCTTTTTGCCCTATATTATTAAAAAGAATGCTTATGTTACTTTAAAAAGTCTTTTGCTTGATCCGTAGGTTCGATCATGCATCATGTTTAATTCACATGTTTAAACATGTATCCCCGTTAAAAAAGTGGTTGGGCTAAGTAAAATCAATCCTATTCTTGCCAGCCCTAAGAATCTCAATCTTGTAGGTCATATCTATTCTTCCTACGTAATAGCATGCTAGTTTGTGTGATGATTGTGAATAAATATGATCTTGTCTATAACGGATGTGCGGTAATACTAGCGGGTTCTTCACACGAGGGAGGTGCGGTCCCGCATGCACCACCAAAGACCAGTCCTTGGTCAAGCCGTGATGCTTTAGTAAATGCCACCACCGAGAATTCCCTCATTTGCGGGGAAGTGGGTCGCCAAAATCGAGAATGCACCATATGAGAATCGTGGCGTCGTAATCACGGACGAAATCACATATGTGGACTTTACAGAGACCCGTCCGCCAGTTTTCACTAGGGGTGAGGAACCCTTAGAGGCTAATGATTGGCTTCGTATTATAAATCAAAAAGTTTGACCTGCTAGAGGGTTGTCCGCACTGTTAAAACCTAAGTTTACCGCGACAACAGCTTGAGAGGCCCCATCCGCATGGTGGGCAAACTTTCTCACCTCGTCACCCGGTCGGCCCGCAAGTTACTTGGGCCACGTTCAAGATGCATTCCGTCAAGATTTCATTCCCCGACGGAGTGATGCAAGCAAAGCCGAAGAGTTTCTAGCATTAAAGCGGGGTGGTCGAACAAGGTGCAAGATGTGAATATGTTCAAATCTATCGCAGTATGCACCCGAGCATGTGGACACCGACAAAGAAGAAGAAATATTTTGTTCGGGGGTTTAAAGAATGATATTGAAACTCACCTTATCGCTAACCCAACCGCCACCTTCTATAAGGCGGTGGATATTGCTATATCCTATGAAAGATCCATGCTTAAAATGTAAAAAGTGAAGAGCGACGTGCTTCCTCTAACCCGTCCCGGGTGGAAATCGAAAACGTCGAAGGTTATATTCCACCCTACTCAAGATACCCACCAGCCATCCCGCTATCCACAAAGACCAACAAAGCCACCAACCCTATTACTACCCACCACAAAGCGGAAGAAGCCCAAAGACAACAGGTGTATACTCACCCCTGCCGTCCCAACTTATCCACAACAGCCGAATACCTGTGGTATTCGAACTCTCCTCCACCGGCTCCCCAGCTTCGCCTAATCGGTAGAGGTCACTTGCTTTAACTGTGGAGAGTCCGGACATTTCATTCAACATTGTCCTTATCCAAAGAGGAGTGATCCCAACTTCCAACAAGCACCTGGTAGCCAGTAGTACCAGAATCAAGGCAGGGGTAAACAACAGCATGTCCCAAAGGTGAATGCCGGGAAGAAATCTGGGCGTGTATATCATGTCCAAACTGGGGATGTTCTTGCAGGAGAATCCGTTCTAATGGGTATGTTCCCTGTCACCAGTCATCCTGCACTTACATTATTTGATTCTGGTGCATCACATATATTTATCAACCGTACTTTCATTGAAAAGCATGAAATCCCCATAAAAGAAATCAAAGATGAATTTACGGTGCACTCACCGGGAGGGCGTATATGCACACGGGAAATGGTGTATCAAGTTTCTATATCTCTTGGGGGTTATCTCTATCCCACAGATCTGATAGTACTGAAGGAACAGAATATAGATGTGATCCTTAGGATGAATTGTTTACGCTCATTATGGCGCCGTGATAGATGCACCGAATAGAACCATTAATTTTTTTTTTACCGACAACCGGTCCCCACTTCTTATCAATTTTCAACTCCCAAGAGAGCAGCTTGAGGCGTCAATGTAACCTCAGTGCAAGAAATCAAGGATATACCTGTGGTCTGTGAGTTTCCAGATGTATTCCCTGAGGAATTCTTGAATGGGCATTTCCCGGAGTTTCTTCCTTCCTTCTCCTAAGCCACGATTCGTTTCTAAGAATTGTGACTTTCTAAAAACATGAGACTTGTAATATGAACCCTTCTACCTCCCTTATGAAACCATGTAAGATGTGTTTGCTTGACACATTTTCTTTTCCATTACTTAGTCCTAAGCTTTGAATCTCGGGACGAGATTCCTTTTAAGGAATATAATGTAACACCCCGGTGTTACGTTAACCAAACCCGCCATGTCATCATCATCATTGCATGAGCATTCATAATTAAAGAACACTAATGCAAACAACCAAAGTGAGTTTATTTAATTCCAGGATTGGTTGAGCTCTTTTATATATCGCATGTATATGTGTATATCACTAAACTTCACTCACAACTTTACTTTTGTTTATAAAAGCAATCAATTAAAACCAACCTTGTTGCTTGCAAGTGCTTGGCTAACCCTAACTCACATCTCAAATATGTTTTACAAGTTAATGATGCAAAAGAAAGAATCAAAATTTAAAATGGGAATTCAAATTCTAACCCTAGCTAGAAATGGCTAAGTGTTGGGGTTTGAATATCATTTTCAATTTTGAGGAGCTAACCATAATTAATTTTCTTAATAAAAGTTACCAAACTTTGGTACCATTTCAAAGTATGAACCTTGTACTTTGAAAGTGTGTCATTGGTTGGGTTTGAAAAGTACCACAACATCATTAATTAATTGCCTAAAGTTTCAATTTGAAATTCCTTTTAAGAAAACCCTAAATTCCAAAGTGTTTTGCCCCCTTTACAAATTTCATCTCAAAATATTCAAAATTTGGGAAAACTCCAAAAATACAGTTTGTGCATCTCTTTGAGCTCTACAACTTTGGTATAAAAGTTTTTCAAGTTTTTGAATAAAATTTTAAATAATTTCAAAAAGTCCTTTAAATTGAAAATTGTCCCCTTTTGATTTTTTTTTTAACTCCAATTCAAAATTATTTGGTTTCATGAAAAACTTTCTAAATGAAAGTTGTAGGTCTTGGAAAATGGAACAACTTTTATTTTTGGAGATTTTCATCTTTTTATTCAAAAATTAAAAGTAATTTTGAAATCCTTAAAATTAAGGTTTTGCCCTCTTTTGAATTTGAAATGCAAATTCAAAATCTATTTGAAATC
>JADLZL010002725.1:0-72716 GCA_015844335.1 Chrysopogon serrulatus | reverse complement strand
ACTGAAGCGGTCACTATGTGTTTTTTTACATAGATAAAAAGGAAGCGGTTAAGATGTCAAGCTCATATCATTGGATGTGAAAATGCCTACTAATCAGACACATGGGATCAGGGCATGAGATGCAGTGTTAGCCGAGTGATGAAGATTTCTTCTTCTCAGTGCACGCCACATTGACTCCGGTTTGACTGCTTTTATTTTAAGCAGATCATGATGATGCAAGAAACAGTCCTGAAACATTTTGATATCCTACATTTGTACAAATTCCTCATGCATGGACCAGTCAGTGCTCATTATCATGCATGATTTAGGGCAAGGACTGGGACTCTCCTTCTGGTCAGTGCAGTGCAGTGCAGTGCTCTGTGGGAGGGCCCGGGCCGGCAAGTGGTCCCGTCCAGCCACTGCCGTTCTTCCTGTTACTCCGTCCTCACTCTTCAGTCTCCAGGTACACTACTACGGTCCTCCTACCCTAATTGCTAGTACGTAGTAATAATCTAGTGTTAGCAGAAGGAGATGGGTGCTGGACCAGACAAATTGTGTGTTAAAAAGGACTAACCCGCAGCAAAAAGTGGCTTTCCCATCATGTCACTCACGCGGTCACGCTCCACAGCTCCACATGGTGCCTAGAGAAGATAGCCATGCCCAAGTGCGGTTCCAAGAAAAGATGAGCTGAAACTTAAAGGGCAGCACCATGCAAGAGCCTGTGGATCGGAGCAAGTAAACAATGGCCCCCCAGATGAGTAGTGATCACTCCAGCAGTTTTTTATGTCAGTAGCAACTACTAGCAAGCAGGCTTCAGATCACCCAATTGGTTAGCAGATGAGTAGTGGCCACACCTGCAAAAAGATGCATAATACTATGGGTTAATTAACAGACGCAAACCTTGCTTATGTCAGTTCACTTCTTCTGGTTCAGCTGGAACCCAGAGCAGGGTAGGGTTAGAAATGGTCTTTTCAATCAGCGGCGCTGTGGAGCGTGGGGAACGGGGTGGAAGAACGGAGGGCGAGGCGGCCGACAGCCACGCACGCGCTGCCGCGGGACGGAGGAGCAGCCGGGTCAGGAGGCGGGACCCACTGCATCGTTGGGCCCACATGGTATCGACGGCCCGTGGGCCCGGGCCGGTCTTCCTGGGCCACTGCAGATTCTCACTGACGCCTCGCGTGGTGCTACTTCGTGTGGCTTGCGGTCTTGCGGTGACGGCTGACGGGGTATTTAGCCACATCTTACTATTATTACTAATTAGAGGCTCAATGGAGGCTCCACGTTAATTCTCACCAGAAACGTTAGAAAAAAAAATAAATGTTAGAAATTCTCACGTTAATTAGAAACATCTAGCCATTAATCGAAAGACTCCGACTATCCTTAACCGTTAGATCTATTTTGTTTTTTTTTAAGTTATCCACCTCCACAATTATAGCAAACGGACTAAAATAGATTTACAGTAAAAAAAACAACTTTAACAAAGTACGGCAAGATTTTTCTTCCATGAAAAAAACGTA
The DNA here is from genome assembly GCA_015844335.1 of Chrysopogon serrulatus. Taxonomy (NCBI): domain Eukaryota; kingdom Viridiplantae; phylum Streptophyta; class Magnoliopsida; order Poales; family Poaceae; genus Chrysopogon; species Chrysopogon serrulatus. The sequence goes on along the minus strand of JADLZL010002725.1, from coordinate 71,220 downwards.
CGGGAAAACTATTGTACTCACGTTTATATAACTAAAAATATACCAAAAAATATCCTGTGTACTCACGTAATCACGTTCTATCCTTGACCATTAGATCGATCTGCTTTGTTTTTCGATAACAAACCCTCATGTAGATAACAAACAATCTAAAATTGATTTATACAGTAGAAAAAACTTCAACGTACGGAAAAATCCCTCATAAAAAACGTACATGAAAAAAATCTCCTGTAGTCACGTTTACAGAACTTTAACATTCAGAAAAAAAAATCTTCAAGAAAAACATGTACAGGAAAATTATCATGTTCTCACGTTCATATAGTTGATTAAAAAATGACCATCACATCCATGTAGATAATCTATTAAGCTATTAATAAAAAAAAAAAAAAAAAATTATTCTAAAAAATGAAATGGAAGATTAATCCATTAATTCATAAAACATGAGATAGAATCTATAAACTCAAAAAATAGATATATACATGTGTGCATATAAATAAAAAAACAATACAACGTTACATGTCTTATCATCACTATGTAATATTTTTTATGAAGTGAAGGAAAAAGATGGAGGTGAGATAAAAGTTGTTTCGCCAAACAAATGTTTTATATAGACAAAAAATTAGGACTTTTTTTAGACCCTTATTACACCATTATATGAGTTGTTGTTGTCATACGACCTACAATTTAATGTTTGTTTAAGCACAAATTCAACATTAGGTGTTACTACGTGACAACCAAACGACAATCGATTTACATACTGTCTATTGAGCTTCCTAAGATTATGTTATATTCTCTATTTCATATTATAAGATGTTTTGGCTTTTCTAGATACATAGCTTTTGCTATGCACTTAGATATACACTTTATCTAAATACATAGCAAAAATAATATATCTAGAATAAGCTAAAATGTCATATGATTTAGAATAGAGAAAGTATTATATAAAACCATCTATTAGACTAAACTAATGTATTTACTCTAAAGAGGCCCGACAGTAAAAAACAAAATGATTTCGTCAACTATACGGAACCAGGAATCTATCTATTCAGTATTCGAACGGTGTTTTCATCCTTCATTCACTAAATATAATTCAGAACAACTCCCCAAATATATAACTAAACCATACCTTAGCCATCACCAAAGCAACTCAAAATAGTCTTCTAATACATTTTATAAAATACCCATATTTGTTATTATGAAAAAGATTTTTTAGAAAAAAGATACAAACTAACCTATGTGCATTCAAAATACCCATATATATATATCATTATAAAATATAATATAAAATTATACCTTTTAGTCTGTACCAAGTTATCAACCTCAGCCTTCATAAAAAATAAATAAAAATATCTCTCATATCTATATGCAAATACCAGTACAATATGTTAGAAGTAGTCCAATATCTATAAAAGTATGTTATATATTTCTAGACCCTTCAACACTCACCATGTTTTTTCATGTAGAGTACATAAACTACATACATTTTGGATAAAATATCTATTTGAATAGCTTATCGAACCTGGAAAATAGTCTTTTAACAAAACGACATAGCAAATTATGCTCATAATTTACTCTAAATATATTAACACGGCATGACAATAAAATTCATAGGTTGTTATTTTGAATAAGTTTATAATGTTGACTTAAACATTATGTCAAATCAATATTTGTATTTTATTATTGTTAGGTTCCATATTTATAAAAGAAATACTACTACAAATATAAATTGATATAACAAATTCAACATCTGTAGTGTCGCAATACAAGCTAAAAGGACTATATAGACCATTGTAATAACTAAGATGGTAGCCTATATGATCTAACATCTATTCTTAAATAAATTAAAAATAAAATTGTAATCATAAGATGGCATAATAAGTTTTAGTGGTTTAACTTAACATGTGTTTAAACAGATGCAACAACTAGATTAAAAGTTGAAAGTTAAAATATTGATTTATCATGTTACAAAATGGGATGCAACGAGATTGTAACATAAGATTATGTAGTCTAAAATTGTGTATGTCCCGTGTGGGGAGCACGGGTTTGTGGACTAGTGATAATTAACCCGTCTATACTAGGTAAAATTATATGCTGATAATAAAAAGATTGCTGTATATGACAAGAGAACGGTAGAACTAATAAGAAATATGTATCATATCTTTATAAAGTTAATATTAAAAGTAGTATTATTCATCTATTACCTCTCTAAGCTTATTAGTCGGCTTATCATCAGTTGTAACATTGCTTTTCTCTAAAAAAATCAGTCGTTTTAGGTTTTAGGTTTAAAGTTAGGGTTTAGGCGAATAGAACTACCCGTCCGTTCTTTTCCCATACCTCATCTCTTGTCTCTCCAACATCCCTTACCCATTTTTTCGCTCTTATAGATGACAAACATATATCCAAGGCAGGAAGATCTAGACAGCAAACAATGTAGACTCATAGGGGAAGGACCCGGTAGATTGTATCCTTCTCCAACATAGTGTTGGCTACAATTTAGAACTGCAAAAATATCGTTGGCATTCCTCAGCCTAAGCCTGTTGTATTGTGTCATGTGCACCCACATGTAGTTTGATTTCCACCTTTTTTGACCTCACAACAAGTACACACAGCGGCCACTCATTAATAAGTTAAGGCTTACACTTAGCATTTCTTATAATGAACCTTGAAATTTATCTAATTTAGATAAGATTGGCCAAGCCTAACTAAATCTGATTAAGGTAGCAGGCTCATTATTATTGGTGTGTCCTGACTAAGCAAAAAATTGTACATTTCGTTACAATACAAGAGCATGCTGCTTGCTAGTGGCTATTATGAAATACATAGCTTGAAGTGAGGAAGAACAAAACATGCTCCTCGCTCGTATTCACTAGCATTATCCACTGCAGCTATTATAGAGGATCCATCATGCCGACAAGCTTGACTGAAAAACAAAAGTCGTGGGATGGAAAATGGAAGGTTGACAAGTTTAAAGAAGGGATCAAAAGAAGCAAAACCGCAGAAAGTTTGTGGAAGGGTGTGAAAGCCACTGTCATGTAGCTAGTGTCATCTGTGTGTCCTTTCGCCGTAACATCGTTCCTTTGCGAGGAAACAAGTAGTCACTTTGGCACGTAATAGCCGGGCACGAAAGGCTCCCTCGCTTTTTGTACGTGCTGTCTCATGAATTCAGTGCGTGTGCGCCGTTCATCATGCACCAACTTGGAATCGCCATCTCTGGACAAGCTTGCTCGACCGGTATATATGCTGAAAAGGCATGCAATAGCTTCAACAAATCAAAGCAGTACACCAGGTTCAATTTGGGATAGCCTAGTTGTAACTAAAAAATGTTAAAAAAAAACACACCAAAAAGCAGTACACTAGGTTCAATTAGAACAGTCCATCAGCTTAATAGGACGCACCTGATAGGCTGATACTAGCCGTGACACAGCGACAGAGCTAAACTGGTAGGAATGATAAGAGTGAAGCATGCGCTTGGCAGCAATCCAGGAGCTAATCCTAGCCACTTAAATTCAGTGCTGAACTTTCCCCGAAAGCGCATTGGTTCCAGTAACTTAATCGCCTGCAGGTTCTGTTAAACAAACCACACCAAGGCAGCCTTCCATGTGTTCCATTACATGAGCAGCTAGCGTGTGACCTCGTCATGCCTTGTAAAACCCTAACATTCGGCTCGTGCCTTGCGCCAAGTCTATCGTGCTCGTGCCGTTAGGGATCATCATGAAAATGGGTCAGGAATCAGGGCGAGAATAATTGTTTCTTAATTCTGATATGTCCTTCTTGAGCAATAATGTAAACCTGATGGCTTGATGCTACGGTGGCAAGGCTTGTTTTTTGGTTGTACCCCTCATTGTATTAGAACTACTTGTAAGAGTAAGTCCTTGTTCATGCATATAATAAAGCATGAGGAGAAAAAAAAAGGTAATTTTATGAATTTTCATTGCCAAATTTTAGCAATTAGTCATAAACTCTGATGCTCATTGGGTTGGGCAGGAAGACATTAACTACGGTCTCTATCAAGTACCATCAGACATTGGCATGCTGCTGTCTTTTATCTCCCCACACACTTGTGCTGTTTCCTTTTTCAGGGTAAAGCTTAGCAAGAGCTTCTTTCTTGACCTCAGAATGTTCCTTAAAGCAGCCACACTCGTTGCCTCATTGGACATTGGGCACTGGGGGAAAAAAATGGAAATTCAAAAGGACAAAGTTATGTGGCTGCAGTATGCCATCATGTGTTCTTGTTGGAGAAGAAATCATGAAAATAAACACAGAAACCAACCATATTGGGGGAAATAGCAATGCCATTTTATCAAACTGGGCATGATGCTGAAAAAACAGCAGTCTGGTCAAAAACCGAAAGCGCATTTCAGGCCTACCCATACCCATGATCTACATGCTGCACAATCATGCTCAAGCAGTGTTCAAAATCAAAAGGGCATACACATTCCACAGACCAGCATAAAAGTCCAGCCAGCAAAAGCGCCATGGAACATGCGTCTTGTAGCCGTCAGCCCCTCGCAAAGCGCAGCGCCCGAGAGCGCCGGATCGATCGATGCACAGAGGATGGCCAGGCAGGCTTGGTGTCGATGAGGCATTCGACCGCTTTCGTCAGGAAAAAAGACGGCCCACACAAGCAGCTGTTCATGCATGGGCCCTTGTGCTGTGCTCTTTTGCCGGATGATGAGCTTAGACATGGAACCCCAAAAGGCAGGGCACTTCGATCTTGACATCACAAAGGCATGGTTGGTCTGGTTCATCTGTTGGCCTCCGAGACCTCTGATCCATGCACATTCCAAGCTATCAAGTTGTGACATGGAGAAGGGCCCGTCTGTTCATGAGACAGCAGTTCATGATCGAGATCTTCTATAGCAGGGTGATGAAGAGGAACGCAAATTGTTTCTGAAGTGGCATGCACATATGTGCTAGTTATGCATAGTTTCGAGATGGAACTTGCTTGGCTAAATTTAGTTCAAGTTCAAGTTGCGTATTTGTTTCCAAAATGCAAATTCAGACACTAAACTTGCTTTTTTCACCAACTTCAGGAATGCAGGCAGTCGTTCTCAAGACTCATTTCTTTGATCTTCTCTAACAATTCCTCACCCCGGATCGTCTGGTGTTTAGCTTATTTAGAGCATCTCCGGTAGCTTACAATACAACTTCAATAAGATGGTATTGAGGTATTATTAGAAGCTCATCTCCAATATAGAATCTGACACTTATTTGTCGCTATCTCTTTTTGTTGTTGCCCTTCGTTCCCACATCTTTCTCCACCGCCCGCCTATCTCTGCACTTTCCACAAGTTTTAGAGTCTGACATTTAGTCGATGCATATTTAAATGTAGCCGCATCAGCTTGCACACATGAAGTAGCCCACTATCAATACCGAATCATAAAAAAATAATCAATTTGCTCAAATTTATAAACGCGAACACACGGTTTTAAACTATGGGGGTTTGGTTTTTGATGTGGGTCTCACAGGGCCCTGTTCATTCGAATGATTTTGGATGGTTTTTTATGGTTTCTATGAGAGTGAATAAGCTGAAACAAGCCAAAACAGTCGAACAAACATAGTTGCGGACTGTTGAAATAAGTTATTTTTAGCAAGTTTTGGCCAATTTCACTAAAAGCTTTAAGTTATGAATGCGGGTTTTCCTTTTAGGGTCTAACTTTGACATGGAGCCCACATGCATATATAACACATATATGTGTAAAATTGTAATAGGAACTAGTAGGTCAACTCAAAGCAATGGGTATGAATAAGATCAATTGATTACTATTATCTAATATAATGGGTATGGTTAAGATTGGGGAGGGCAAAACATGGATAATGATTGATGATATGGATTTGGACACAACTTTTGAGCATTTTTAGGTTTTTTTTCTAACACGGTTTGTGAGTTAATGCAGAGGCTCAATTTGAGCCTCAAATTAGTACTCTCTGTTTCGAAATATAAGGTATTCTACAAATTTTAAGACAAACTATGGAGCAAAACAAATGGCATAAGTACGTAAGCCTCCTTAATTATAGAAAGATCTTGCAGTGATTGGTGTTTTGCATAAGTTAATTCACATAGAATGTATTACATTATGACATTTCTCGATGTTTTAGTGCCTTATATTTTAGGTTGGAAGGAGCAGTGTAGCATAAGATGTAGCAGTAAATTTTTAACTACCTTTTCTAATGAAGAGTGCGGAAGCAGGTGAGCTTTTTCTCTTAAGAGAAGTGAAGGTAAAACTTGTACTTAATTCTTCATATGTGAATCAGTAAAACCGTGTGTGTGCATGGCAACCACTTTGCATATCAAGCAAAGTGGAAATGGTTCTTGGCGAATATCACTTGGCAATTACAGATGGAAATATAGTAGTTAGCTTGCCAAACATGTAATTGGGCCTTATTGATAGACCGGGCCAGATTACTAGTTTGGACTTTGATTCATGCTAGAATACCTTGAGCGCCACGTTTGGGCTTCGACGACTAACTTACAAAATGCCATTCAAACCTTTGTTTTCACTAGCCAATGCCCGTTTGTAATTCCATCCAATGTGCTCTCATAAGAAGGGTCAAAACAATTTTGACACCAATTATGGAGAGCTAAAAAAACAATTATCTATTAATGTGCATCACTGGTATAAGTGGAAATGAAACATTAGTCAAACCGTATAGCAGTTCACACCTTGCAAAGACACGTATAATATCAACAAAACGCAACCTTGGTCGAAATCCACCAAAATGGTTCAAAGCACAACTCTACGGCAGCAACAATAGCACTAATCAGCATTCCACGAAACGCACCATTCTCGAGGAACCTTATGGTTTGCTAACACAAATGACCTGATTTTCTGTCGCCCTGGATGTTTTCCCCTGTCTGTCTCACCATGGCCACAGCACCACGACACGGACTACGCATTTACTCCATTCTGCAGAGAGCAACATCCAACTCAGCCACTGAATCTTGTAGCCATCCTTCTCATTCACCATAGGAGTCACGAGGCCGGTGGGCAATTAGGGCGTGAAAATTACACTATGTTATCAATTGGTCAAGTGTCCCAATTTTACAGATAGATGCTGATATGAAGAATCTTGGTGAAACAAAATTGAGTAAAACAAATGGCATTTTTATCAAGATACAAATACAAACACCAATTCTAACATTAAAATCATGTTTGCATCTAATCCTGCGGACCTATCATTATAGTAGGAGATAAGACGCCAAAGTCATGATTGCCCAGAAAAAAACTTGATGATGTTTTCATGTTAGTGAAATAATTCAAGGCTGGTGGATTGGTATATAGAAAAATACATGGGACCCTGTTCAACCTGGCATGATGCAACACTTTCTTGCTACTCTAGATGAGTTCCTCCAAATAAAAGTTTATATCTCTAAAATCTCTATACTCCATTACAGTACTACAGGGACACGTTTTGTAAAATAAGCAGAGAATGGCACATGCATGCTTTTTAGAGAAGTCTTATATTTTTAACAAACCTGGCTAATGCACTCCTTAAAATAATAGACTTTGAAAAAGGTATAAAAATTACTTTTTGAAATTTGTAAATATTTATATTTAACAGACATTCATTGATTAAGTTTGATCATTATATTAGCAGAATAATCAGTGGTTTGTCTAAGTGTTGCAATAATAGAGAGAAAAAACTGAATTTGTATAATTACTTAATGGAAGTTATCAATCCTTTCTTAGGGCAAAACAAGCATCCTAAGTACTCATTTTCCAACTGCCGACAACCAGGTAGTGCATCCAAAATAGGCCTCTTAAGTAGATCACTACAAAGGCATATGCACTAACCAAGTAGCAGGAAAATTGGTCTTACGTATTTACATGGCTAACTGCATTGGTTAGAGTAGACTAACCAAATAACAACTTAACATTATAGTATTGTCAAATAGCATCTTGACACTTTGTAAGACAGGAGAAAAGCACCCGCTGCTACTCTGAAACAAATTGCAAATGTCAATACTGAAGACTGTATTACAGTACTGTCACGCAAAATATAGCCTTCTTCAGTTAAACAGACCAAACTATTTCAGCATATCATTCTGCTTACAGTCTTGTACTATTGCAGAGAAATAGCAACGATTGCAAACAGACCAATATAGCATGTGAAAACAAACTAAGCTCCAAAACTGTAAACTGCTAGCTATTGAAACTGAACTGCAAGTACATGCAAGCCATTTCAACTATTCGGCTATCGTTACTAAAAAGAAGTACTGGCACTCCATTTATCACAATTAGTCACGAATTAGACAAAATGAAATTAAGGGTTCAGCTAAGCAATTACAAGCAATTCTTCTTTTCCCCAAATCCCTAACCTTAACCCTGAATAAATAAATAAAAAAGGGCGAAGGAGATATCCTTCGTGGATTCGAAGACGCGAGGGTAGTAGCCACTGCAGCACGCGTGCAGTTGGGACCTACGGGCCTCCATGCTGGTTCGCCGTGGCCGTGGTGTTCGTGCGGTTCGCCGTGGCCACCGTGGTCGTGGAAGGCATGCAGGAGCAGGCTCAAGCTCTGGTTCTGGTCGACGGGGCAGCAGCTGGAGGATAGGGTTAGGTTTGCGGCCGTGGAGGGGAGGTAGGTAGTTAGAGTGGATGGCGGCGCCGCGCCGGGCACGAGATGCGAGAGCGAGAGAGTCCATGGAAGGAGCGAGGGAGACGCGAGCTGTGACCTGGGGCTGACTGCCTGCAAGGAAAACGCCATTCCGAGCGACGGGGCGAAGTCTCTTTCCAGTTTGGTCTTATTAGAGTAGATGGTTCCATGCATTCGTTCGCTTATTCTGCTCGGTTTCTCAAAGGGAAGCCGAGAACTGGTCCTAAACGAAAATTGAAACCTGGTCTAGGGATGTTGAACAGACGATGGCACATGGCAGGTTGCCTAATAAGCAATTTGCCCAGAAAAAAAAAAAAACTTTTGATGATTTCATAAAGTATAAGCAAATTGCCCAGAAAAAAAACTTTTGATGATTTCATAAAGTCGCGCTGAGTTATTTTGCAATTTGCTCGCAAAGGCCTCGCTAGTTGCCTAGCTGGTTTGATTGGATTTATTTTTTCAGGGAGTGGTTGATTTGATTGAGTCAGATGATCGCTCATGCATGCATTTTTCAACGCCGTTTCATGGCTCACGCGTGGCGTGCCATCGATGTCGAACCGCTGGTAATAAATTCAAATTCTTGTTTTTATGTGAAATATAATAGCAGGAATATCCTCATTTTATGGTTAATATACTTAACAGTGTGCTGCATATCTCGAACTGAGACCATAAGTTCAAACTGACATAGCTCGAGAATCGAGTGTTCAGTGATAAAATGTTAGTTGGCATATCTCTGTTGATCAGATGTTTTACAAGCGTCCATGATTGACTCTCCATGAGGGCACTTTAATTTAGCCGTCTGCGGTTCGTCCAACGCAATAAACCTGACGTTTAAGAAAGAACGGAGGTCGAAATACTAGCAATGATTAAACTACCGAGTGATGTCGATCTGGAGCGTGTATTCGCATCCATCCTTGTAATGTGCACACATATATTAATAATTTACGAAATTTGCAAGGAAGCTTCTCGTTAATGAACAAATGATTCGATGCCACAAGGCAAAATAAACAAGTAATGTTGATATGAGACAACAACATCATGCTAGCTAGCATAGTTGAAAAAGAAAAAACCGTTAGATTTGCACACAAAATAGGCGGAATATAGGGTAATAATAATGGGTTTGGATTTGACAGAGAACATAAATGAAGTTCAAGCGCAGTGAGTTGAAAACCAGTCACGTTGTATAGTAGTCGCGACTCTTCGCAAATAGGAGAAAAAAACTTGTCGCGAGTCGAGACTAAGAACCAGGTTTCAGTACTCAAACACTCATATATGTTCAGGTAGCAGATGAAAATCTCCTTTTTGACTCAAAACAGTGAGAACCATCGAGCCGGTTCTAGCAGGCACTTACTCTGTAAGCAACGTAGCCAGAGACTTACGTACACTTAGTTCCTTACTGGTAAAAGTAAACTAATAATAGCAGTAAGTTCCTTTCCACAAAGGAAAAAAAAAAAAAAACAAATCAGTTATCTCGCGATATTCTTCTAGCATGAGCTAAGCAGTAAGCAACACACACGGCAAATTATGCATATATTTTCAAGCATGTCTCATTCAAGGAAGTCCATGTCCCATTTTAACTCAATCAAGGAATCAGTCCTGAGCGAGCACACTGCAAAACACACGAGCAGCTGATACAATAGTACAATGTCGACGACAGACCATGACATGGCTCTCGATGCCGTGTCACAAATGTCAACCCTTCTCGGTTTCATGCCGGTGTTCGTCAGAGTCTTCTCTCTCACGATCGCCACTTCATCACTTCACAAAATGCACGTCACATCCATCGATTCTTGAGTGTACACCCGGCCCCGCCGTGATATATATCCACCAGTTTTGCACCACCTAGTAGATCATACAGATAGCTAGCTAGAACTAGAAGAACACGAGATCAAGCAGAGGCACGAGATCGAGCAGAGGCAACGACCAAGATGGCTAGGCCATCGTCGGCAAGCAGCAAGGCTCCGTCGTTGGCCGTCGTCGTCGTCCTCGTCGTGGCCGTGGCGTCCGTCGCGCAGCCCGGCGCGGCGGACCTGAAGCTGAACTACTACGCGAGCAGCTGCCCGAACGTGGAGTCCATCGTGCGCGGCGTGGTGCAGCAGCGGCTGCAGGCCACGATCCGGACCGTCGGCTCCACCGTGCGCCTCTTCTTCCACGACTGCTTCGTCGAGGGCTGCGACGCCTCGGTGCTCATCGACTCCACGCCGGGCAACCAGGCGGAGAAGGACGCCTCCGACAACAAGTCCCTCGCGTCCGAAGGCTTCGACACCGTGCGCAGCGCCAAGGCCGCCGTCGAGGCCGCCTGCCCGGACACCGTCTCCTGCGCCGACGTCCTCGCCCTCGCCACCCGGGACGCCATCTCCATGGTATCTATGGCACGCAGCTTCCTTCCGTTCCGTACATGACAAAGCTCGCAGCTATATATAACCTATTAATTGTGCATGATATGCATGCAGGGTGGCGGGCCTTTCTTCCAAGTGGAGCTGGGCAGGCTGGACGGGCTGAGCTCCACGGCCAGCAGCGTGGCAGGCCAGCTGCCGGAGCCCAACCAGACGATGGACCAGCTGCTGGCGGTCTTCAAGGCACACGGGCTCAACATGTCCGACCTCGTCGCGCTCTCAGGTGCGCACAGCGTGGGTCTCGCGCACTGCAGCAAGTTCGCGAACCGGCTCTACAGCTTCCAGCCGGGGCAGGCGACGGACCCGACGCTGAACCCAAGGTACGCGAGGTTCCTGGAGAGCAAGTGCCCCAACGGGGGGCCGGACAACCTGGTGCTCATGGACCAGGCCTCGCCGGCGCAGTTCGACAACCAGTACTACCGGAACCTGCAGGACGGCGGCGGACTGCTGGGCTCCGACGAGCTGCTCTACACCGACAACCGGACGCGGCCCATGGTGGACTCGCTGGCCAACAGCACCAATGCCTTCTACCAGGCCTTCGCCGACGCCATCGTCAGGCTCGGCCGCGTCGGGGTCAAGTCCGGCAGGCGGGGCAACATCCGCAAGCAGTGCGACGTCTTCAACTGAGACGGAAACACTGCATCTGCGTCTGTGTGTGCACGCACGAAATTGTGTGTACTACATTGACATTCGTTCCAGGGGGAGGCAGATTCGTTTCATTTGGGTGTTTTGTTTTGTTTGTAGACATATATCGTCATGTTTGATTCGTTGCATTGCATGCGTTGATTGTTGAAAGGTGCGTGTTGTAATAATAAATTGATGCACATAAGATGTTCCGCAATTAATTGTACAAAGCGATGAATTAATAAAACATTGTCCAGAATAAGTATTGGATTATCATTTTTTTGTGTGCCAACCACCAACTGATGAATTACCTGAAACTTGCTGCAGTCAGGTACTGTAGGTGGTGCCATAGTTTTTGTCGATACATGCAGCACTCCGGCATGCAGCACAGTTTGATCGTGTTAGACTATTATCTGGGGTGTTTAGTGATGGAAATGGAACCATGATCGATCGCTCCCTAGTCTCAAACATTCCTCATTCGAAACCACGTGCGTCCTGCGGTCAACGTAACCTCCGTGCTGAACCTTCTATCTTCCAGAGGAATTATTGGTAGGGTCCTGAATTTGTCAAACTTATGAGCAGTCATTGTCGAAAGTCGATGTCCAACACGGTGTTTCGTCACCAAAGGTAAAATCTCCCAACAAAATTTTACTTCGTACAGAACAATGCTCTTTTACAACTACTGGACACTTGTTGGTGTCGCCTTACGTACAGCTCGCACAAGTTGCGCCTATAAGTAATCTTATTACTAGTAGTATTGATTAGAGTTATCTCCTGGAGCCTTGTCATCACTCATCAGTTCTCACGAGATACGTTTGAAGGAAAGATACCCTGTACTTCTAAAAAAGAAACATAAACATTTGGCTATCAGCAATGTATCCTAGCCATACATAAATATATAATAGTTGATAATATTGCTATCGTGTCAAAAATGTTTTATAAAAAAATCAACCAAATCAACCACCTCTACCGTATGACAAATAGTGTGAAATAGCCCCATAAATCTATATTTGAATCACGAACTGGTTACGTTCCTTGTCGTGGAACCTATTTGCCTGGGTTTAAGTCATTGACTTAGCACAGGTGCTCACATTTTTCTAAATTTATTTTAGAATTTAACAGCGTTGTGCTTTCAGAAAAAGATGTCATTCCCGTCAACAGCGAGACGCCTGTGGTGATTTCGTCAATTTCGAGATCTGTCGGCGTAGTCTTACGGAGATGCTTATAGGAGTATGGTTTGGTGCGCGTATTCATATGAGTGAGTGCGTGTGTTGTGAGCATCCACTATATTTGTACCATGTAATTCACAAAATAATAAAAAAAAAATCTATATTTGAATCATCCACCTCTACCATTATTTTAGAAACCAGCATAATCCTTACATCATCATCTACATATGTGCATCGAGAAAAAAGAGTCTAAAATAAAATAACTCCCCTACTAAAGTTGCATTTACATTGCCCACCAAAAGTCATTACCAAAAATAACCTAATATAACCCTAGATCTCTGCATCCCAAAGTACAATTGTTTAAACTACCCGTAAGCCAATATGTTAATATAAATAACTCAATATATGTATGCATCATGCGTGTCACCATGTGTAGCCCATTCACCATGTTCTGCCTATTTGGTGAAATGCCTTTTATGTTGAATGTTGGAGCCTGGAATATTTCAGTCTTAGTCTAAAAAAAAATGCATAGCCCACTTACACAGGAAGCACGTAAGGCTTCGTTTAAGCACACGTCAAACAAAAATTGAAGTGCAGTACATAGGAAAAGATACTGAATTACTGATGAGGATGGTAAACTACACAAAGTAATCTAATTGAAGTTTATTACAACCTATTAAAAAAGCTTAAGCCCTGTTTCGATGCCTAGCATATATTAAGAAACCATTATTGTAATGAGAAACTGCAGTTCCATATATAGACATGGACATGCAAAATTATGGTCTAGAAAAGAGGGGTCTATATTAGAGTGTTTAAAACTCCATAAGACTATAGTTTTAACAAGACTGATGATTTAAAAATCATACTTTTGTTGCACCCAAACACTTCATATATAGCACTTCAAAACCATGCCTTCTAAAACTCCAAAAACATCTTTGCATCGAAATAGGAACCTACATGTATTTTGTACGTGTTAACATGCATGATTGCCATAGTCTAGTTCAAGCCCTCAGTTTTCAAGCTTTTCGAATGCTGTGAGAGAGACAAAGACGAGCATCCAATTGCTTTTGGGTGTCACAAACCGTGTCACAGGACCGGTTCATTGAGAACACGCGGAGCCGCCGCGACAGACAGCTTCGCGCACGCACCAGCAGTCCAGCACCAATCGACAGAGACCAGGGGGTAGCGTTCGCTGAAACAGCTGGCTGCGACTGCGAGAGCCGAGAGAGCATGCGGGGGCGCGGTGCCGTGGCAGACCTGGCGCTACGACCCTTCACGTTCACGCCAAGACTTGGAAGCCGCCCATGGCCATGGTGGCCTACTAGCCGTTTCCGCTTGGTAGGGACACTGCAACTACCCGGGAAATCGACAGCTGAACCGAAACACCCAGGGTCGCCACTTCACTCGCCCCTGTTCCATTTGATTAGCCTTATCTCGTCCTGGACAAATTAATTTCCTAGGCCAAGCCACATCCATCGCGTAACGATCACAGGCCGTCACGTGTTTATCCAGTTGATGAGCAACTTGGGTTTGCTAAATTGCTATGCGACAACGATACCACCTGATCCTACTTTTTTTTTTTTTTTTGAGAAACCTACTGTGCGCTCGTGATTAACCAACTGAACTCGATTCGATTAGGAAAAGGTTGGACACTCATAAACTGCTGGATTTGTTGTTGCCCCTTTTTTTAAAGCCCATCATCAACTTGGGGTTACAATAATGATTTCGCAAACCATGACCTGGCCCATCAACAACATAACAATTTAAAGCCCATTTAAGCAGATTCCTAAGTTATCGATAAACCTCTTTTTCCCTCTCATTTTCTGTCAACACCTGGCCAACAACGGAAGGCGAACCGGGTTGAAATTGTACTGTCACCGTCACCGCTACTTGGGCCGTGGGCCTGATCGAGGCTCCGCTACTGATGGGTCCCCATTTTGAGCGTGGCCGAGGCAAGGAGTGATGGACCGATCAGAAACGGCGGCTCAGGGGTTAATGATGCGATGTGGCTGGGGCGCTGAGCCGCTGACGTTAGGTGCCCGTTAATCGCCACGAAGTATAATCCAATCCAATCCACCGATGGCGAAAGACAGCGACGGCAGGTGCCCGCTAATATCAGCGTCAGGGTTATCCAATAATCCGATACAGTAGCCGTTGACGCCTCAGCTTGGGGTCTCGGATAAGTGGATGTCAACATCAACGCCAACGTTCAAAAAGACCGTCATTTTCAATTCCTTCGACCGTTGCACGGAAATTACTACCAGCCGCACAAGTGCGCCCGGGCTGCTGCTACTAAATTTACAACAAAATGACCGAGACGAGGAAGCAAATGACCGAGAAGAGGAAGCGTACTATATGTCGTCGCCGAGGACATTAATAATATTAACCATAGTTAAATTGGCCGACGCACTTGAGGCAAGTTGTTCTTTTTTCTTTTTGATTGCAGAATGCAGACGCGTGGGTCTGGAAAAAGAGGACGCTGATGCTACGATCCAAGGCGTCCAGGGCCAGGGCCAGCACAATGCCGGGCGGCTAGCCGGCTACTGGGGGCTACCGGAGGAAGGTTGAAGAAGCAACTGGGCTCCTTCGGGTACATTCCACTTTTTGCCGTGAACCGCCATGACCGGACCCATAGGGCACACCAATTATCGCTACTGCTAGCACTAGCAGCTACCCTCGGCTGATTCTGGACGACGTCTCCAACTCGGCAACTCCAATCATAAAAACCTGCCCGGGATGCAGGCCAGACGCCTCGCCTTGGACGCACTCCACTTTCCAGATGAGCAGAGAATTCCTCTCATCAGCTGCCGCTGCATTGAGTCACGCACGCATCGGCAATCGGCTAATTAACGAACGTGCACGGGACCGCAGCGGCGCGGCGGTGACCATGCTTCGCGTCGCGTGATACATGTGCAGTCTCTTGCGCCCGTCCGTGTTACCGCGATGTCCCATGATCTACAGACCGAGCTTTTGTTTTCAGTTTGTCGGAGCTAGATCAAGCAAGTCTTGTTTACAGCTTCCGTAACGGTAGAGCCATGACACACGTACATTCCACCTTTGGTTGTCTAAAAGAAAACAGTTCCGTAAAGAAAGCCTTGATTTTGAACTCACAGTTGTTGCCTTTTCTTCTCGTGAGATGAGATCTCTGTGAATCTCTGAACAAGCATGTCCTGCTCATTTGGCAGTACTACCACCTGCTATTTGTGCCGCCGCTGGAGTACTGACTAGTACTACAGTAATGGCATTGTTACTTGTGCCTCTGGCCGTCTGCAAAACGCAAAACCCCCCAGTGGCGCACCAACCGCGCCATGTGGAGGTTGCGATGGCACACATGTTCGCGTCGCCGGCGGCCAGCTAGCCATGCCGCATACGCCCACCGGACCGGACGGACGGATTAGATACGCAGGGCAGGCGGGAGCATGTGTCCGCACGGCACGGGCCATCCCGCCTCCGCTTCGAGATTCCGCCTCGCCATCCACGGCCGCGCACGGATCACGGCGCGTGCCTCTCCAGCCGTCGATGACGTACCGCGCGCCGCCGCCGCGCCTCCGCCCCGCCTCCGCCTCCGCGCCGCGCGCATTAAAACGCTCTCGCTCGTCATCGCCCCTGACTCCCGAGGAGACTTGGCTTCTACTGCAGCATCGCCATCGCAATCGCACGCGGCAGGCACTTGCCCCCCGATCATAACCTTCACCGGACGCCACCAGCTGCAGCCACAAAGCGCAGCGCTCGACAGCCTCACCAGCCGCCATCACTCGCTGCTGTACCCGACTGGGAGTGTTATAAGCCGCCGCTGGCTGGTGCCGCGCGCAGTGCGACGAGACGCTCACTCAGCAGCAGCAGCCAGCAGGGGCGACCGAGCTCTGCGTGCGGGGGCAGCAGGCAGCAGAGGGACGTGGACAGCAGCGGCATGGGCGCCGGGATCAGGATCCTGGCGACGTTCTTGGCGGCGCTCGCGGCCGCCGCGCTCACCGGCGTGACGGCGCAGCTGCGGACGGACTACTACGCGGCGGTGTGCCCGGACCTGGAGAGCATCGTGCGCGACGCGGTGTCCAAGAAGGTGCAGGCGCAGCCGGTCTCCGTCGGCGCCACCATCCGCCTCTTCTTCCACGACTGCTTCGTCGAGGTGCGTTTCATGGATTCGCCCGTTCGTCCTTCCCAGAGCTTCGATTGTGGATCGATCCTGGTGGCGTGCCGGGCGGCGCGCGCTCGGTCCCATCGCATGTGCGCTTAATTGCTTGCCATGTGAGTGTGATTGGAACTGCGACTTACCGCGATGAATGAACTCTCGCGCAGGGCTGCGACGCGTCGGTGATCCTGGTGTCGACGCCGAACAACACGGCGGAGAAGGAGCACGTGAGCAACCTGTCCCTGGCCGGCGACGGCTTCGACACCGTCATCGAGGCCAAGGCGGCCGTCGACGCCGTGCCGGCGTGCGCCAACCAGGTGTCGTGCGCGGACATCCTGGCGCGGCCACCCAGAGCTGGTCGTCCTACTCCTAGCACGCACGCACGCGGCGGAAATCCTGCCACTTTTTTGCCCAAACCAAAAGGCAAAAAGCCCCGATCTTTGGAGGATCCTGCGATGCGAAGAGCTGGTTTAGATCCTTTTTACTCTAGCACGCACGCACGCGGCGGAAATCAATGCCGCACAAATCAAACCTTTTTTTGCCCAAACCAAAAGGCAAAAGCTCCCGATCTTTGGAGGATTCCCTACGATGCGAAGCTAGTAGCGTAGTAAAGCGTAGTAGTACAGCACTAACGATCTCGATTCGCGCAGGCTGGCGGGCCGTCGTACGCGGTGGAGCTGGGGAGGCTGGACGGGCTGGTGTCCATGGCCACCAACGTCGACGGGAAGCTGCCGCCGCCGTCCTTCAACTTGGACCAGCTGACGACCCTGTTCGCCGCCAACAACCTGTCGCAGGTCGACATGATCGCTTTATCTGGTGAGCAAATTATTACTGCTCCAACGAAATTACTACTACTCCAGTCAGTGTTTTCTTTCTTTCTTTCTTTCTTAAGAAAAGTTCCACTCCAACGGCTGTACCAGCATTTTTAGAGAAGTACGCAGCCTAGATTTCCATGTGCTCTGTTCCATGTCTTTCAAGTCAAGCAAAGGGCCCAAACCCAACCAAGGCCAGCACCGCCAGCGCTGCAATTAACTGCAACTAACATTTCTGTGTGGTCTCGACGGATCCGTATACCGTAGCACCATAGAAAATGCATTATCCCCTGACCAGTTGATTATCACAGACGAATAGTAGTAGTGTGTGTGGCACTGCAGCTGTTCGCTAGAGACTAGAGTAGATCTGAAATGGGTCAACTGTGGCGACTGTCTCTGTCTGGAATGCTCATGCTTGGTAGTGCTTGCTTGCACCGTTGCACGTGAAAGAAAGGTCAGCATCGCATTATTCTACTCACACTCCACTGCTTAAGACACAATCCAACCCAGACAATTTGCTACCGAGGCACCGCCCAGCTACATTATTCGGCCCATTGATTGAGGAGGCACATACAGATACACCAGGCCTGCCAAATGAGCTGTCGATCCAAACAAACACTGTACTAGCAACAACAAAAAGATAATGTTTTTAAACACACTTCCTCCTGCACTGCAATCTGCGACATGGCTGTGAAAACTCCAAGAAATAGCGTGAAATCCTTATGCTTTTTGTTGGAATCTGAGTTGAGATCGATGACGTGGTGCCTGTTGGTTCCTCTATCTCTCCTTTGCTGCAGCGGCGCACACGGTAGGGTTCGGGCACTGCGGGACGTTCGCGGACCGGATCCAGCCGCAGTCCGTGGACCCGACGATGAACGCCTCGTACGCGGCGGACCTGCAGGCGGCGTGCCCGACGGGGGTGGACCCCAACATCGCGCTGCAGCTGGACCCCGTGACGCCGCAGGCCTTCGACAACCAGTACTTCGTCAACCTGGTGCAGGGCCGCGGGCTCCTGAACTCCGACCAGGTGCTCTACTCCGACGCCCGGTCGCAGCCCACCGTGGTGGCGTGGGCGCAGAACGCCACCGACTTCGAGCAGGCCTTCGTCGACGCCATCACCAGGCTCGGCCGCGTCGGCGTCAAGACCGACCCGTCGCAGGGGAACATCCGCCGCGACTGCGCCTTCCTCAACAACTGAGCAGCGTCTGTCTGGGTCCGCCCGCCGCCTCTGAAGCTTGTGATGCGACGGCCGATGGATGGATGGATGGGGAGAACATGAACATAGGAGGGCTGGTTATATTTATGATATCTCATCAAGTAGTGTTCGTATAGAAACTAGAGTAAAGTTTTAATCGTTTCAGCACAAGGTTAAATGGTTAATGCTAAGAAGATTGCTTGATTCAGCGATTCATATATAGTGGCACTTGCTGCTTCGTAGGGCAACTGTACTCATTTTCCTTCTTAATTTGTTCAGTCTTGGCGTCTTGCAGCAGTATTTGTTAGAATGTTTCTTCTTGTTTTTTGTGTGTGTGGCAGGAAAATTTTTTTAGAAAGTTCGCATTTTTGTGGGGTGGGTGTTAGCTTGTTAGGGTTGGTTCATGGATGACAGGATGAGCGATTTCTTTCTGTTGCTGTTTTTCCTTTTTTTTTTTTTGAAACAGCCCTATTCAAGCATTCGAAATGGCATATTGCGTGCCTCCGCGGTGCGTTGCGGAAAAGCAAAAGTGCAGAAAAATTTCATTCTTGATCTGCCACGCGTTCACCCGCATCTTGTGGAAATTCTTCAGCATAGGTGCACTGCATTAGGATGCTCCATATCAAGCCACATTCAATTCCAAAAATTTTTAGCTGTGAGCAAACGCGGGAAAGCAATGCGTTTTCCGCCACTGGAAAAAAAATTCTTCAAATGGCAGTGAAACTATGCATATCAACAATTCACCATTACTGGCCCGATTGACAAATGGTTTTTGTGGATAAAACACAGATGGCCAAAACTATCGAAACCACATTGGTCCGTACCATTGATCTTTCAGCAGAAGCATTCTAGGAGTATATCACTTCAGGAACCACGAGGATATATATGTGCCAGTAGTAGTGTTATCCTTTCCATCATCAGCTACACAAAAGAGATGATATATTATATCTATTTTCTCTAGATATATCATCCTAATCGATTTAGCTTCCAGAAATTCATAATCGGAAGCAAAAAACAAAATCACTACAAAACAAGCAAATAAACATTTTTCTTAATCTTGAGTGTGGATCGTGAGTGTCCAAGAAGCCAAGAATAGCAAACCAGAACCAGATCACCAATCAGGCACTCACGAGGACGGATCGGATTGGGGATTTGAGTCTGGGAGCAGAGCAACCTGAGTCCGGAGAGAAGCCAGGCAACAGCGACAAGCCGATGACGTCGACGGCTTGTTGCACGCGGCATCGGACTTCGCCACTCCGGAGTCCGGACGGCGGAGAGAACGAAGCGACGAGCGGACTGCCGGCAGGAGTGGCGGTAGGGAGGTGGAGCGACGACGGCTGACTGACTGCGCGTTGCTGCAGTTCGGAAATCCACGAATCATGAGACAAGCAGGGTAGAAGACCTTTGCAAGCTGTAACTTTTGGGCCTCCAAATCAAGTTTTGCATGGGCCATTTACTTGATTTCCTTACTAATAAATCGCTAAAAAAACATTTTGAGTCAAGAGGGAGCTACAGCCCACGTTGGCCCAAGACAGCACACGCGAGATCTCCTCCGCTTCCCCGCCACCATCGCGCGCCGCCCAGCTCCGCTCTCGCGCGCCCAGAGCAGCACCCTCGTCAGTCCCAGCCCTGCACAGCCGACCTCGAGCACGGGGGAGCACAGGAACGCACTGGATCTGTGGAGATTTGTGGAAGAGAACCCACCGAAACCCTACCTGGGTTCGGACAACCTCCGGGCCGCCCGTGCCTCGTACGGGATTCAAACAGCCAGAGACTGACAGTGCTTTCCACTCGGGGGAATTTGTTGTGGGGAGAAGAAGCGAGGGGAAGAGAGCTAAATTAGGGTTCAGGGATTTCGGGGCCGAGAGCAGCACGATGAGCATCGTGCCCAAGGAGACGATCGAGGTCATCGCTCAGAGCGTCGGCATTCCCAGCCTCGGCGCCGATGTGGCCGTCGCGCTCGCCGCCGACGTCGAATACCGCCTCCGCGAGATCATGCAGGTCAGGCCCCGGCCCCCCTTGCTAGGTTTCGTTTTGATTTCGGCGCTATTGTTCATGAATTGCGAGCGTGATTTCTGTTCCGTCGCCCTAGGGACGTCCTTGGAATTGTTAGCAGTCGCGGTGAATTTGGGAGGCTGAGTAAGTGATATTTTTGGGTCCTTATAGGTTTGCTGATCCTGATTATGAGTGTATGCGATGAGCATCATTTACTTTTCGGGGATGCTAGGAGTCTGTGGGCTGGAATTGCTCCCAGTTATCCAAAATTTACTGGTTGTCTAATGGTGTAGGGCAAAAGAAGCATCCCTTTTCTGTAGGTCCTCATCTAGATTTCTTGGATTGTCACCATTTTCCCAACTAATTACATGCCCTTTTTTTGGGTGCATCTCCCGAGCAACTGTACGAAATCTACGGTGTCCTTGTTTATGGTGTGAGATGGAATTTTGAGGGCCTGCATGATGGGATAAACTTGTCAAGTGAGATGGTGTTTGTTTTTCCACTGGTACAACTGGTGGAAAAGTCTTTTTTTTATTATTATTTTCTTTCAACTGATAATTCGAGTTATGCTGCTTAATTAGTTGAGTGCATACAATTCTTTCCCCTTAGGGATGTAGAACTTAGTTGGATATCAAAATTTTGTCAAAGTACTATTGAGGTTTGATAACAGAAGTGTCCTACAGCCAGATATTTCATTAGCTAGTGTTTTTCATAATTCACTTCTTTGTGGATACTGTCTGTTCCCTTTCTGCCAATTGCGCTAATTTATGGCTAAACTTATAATCGCACAAGTTTTCATGAAACCTTGCAGTTTTACTACTTCTTTTGCCATTGTGATGATCCCATTTTCTATGTTTTTGCCTCAGGAATCCATTAAATGTATGCGTCATGCAAAGCGGACTGTTCTGACGGCGGATGATGTTGACAGTGCCCTGGGCCTCAGGAATGTTGAGGTGAATTACCTTCCTGTGCTAAAATTTCTCGATATTTGCAATGTATGTTTATAGGTCCACTATGCACTTGTAATTAGTAGCTAATAAATTTAGAATCTTTTTTTTTTTTTCATCGTATTATTTCTCCGCATCATGTTTAGATTTTGATGAGTGTAACACAATCAACTTTTCAACTTTTAAACTTTGATGAGTATGTAAATGATATTCAACTTACACCCTCCACTTGCATATTTGGTTCAGTAAACAATCGCACAAGTAGTTTTTTAAGGATGATTCCATATATTTGTTATCTCAGAAATCTGTAGCAAAAATGGTTTTGCTTTACTGGTACATAGTTGTTTTTACTACAGTTGTAATATCGATTCCTCAGTTCATAGATGTGATTTTCTGACTTTTAGAATTTTCCCAGCATGTGAAGCTCTTTGGTTAGCTTCTGTTTGTGTGAAACTGTCTTCCTTATTTATTTTCCATCATACTTTTATATTGAAAGAGTGTCTAAATCCTCTGTTACACATTATTTTATTTGAACTGACTCTGCTGTTTCATTACTATGGGTTCTCAATCAGCCCGTGTATGGATTTGCTTCTGGTGATCCGTTGCGTTTTAAAAGAGCTGTTGGGCATAAGGATCTCTTCTATCTTGATGATCGGGAAGTAGACTTCAAAGAGGTAGGGGCAATATTAATGATTATTAAATTTTCGTACCACTTATTTGAAAACCATTCATTTGATATGTTTCTTCCTGGTTGGTGTCACGCAGATTATTGAAGCTCCTCTGCCTAAAGCCCCACTGGACACATCAGTTGTAGCCCATTGGCTAGCGATTGAGGGGGTACAGCCTGCAATACCGGAGAATCCTGCTATTGAAGGTTTGCTCTTTTTGTCCAGAGAATTATAGTCCTTACTTTTCTCCTTGGCAAGATGTAGCCACATTAAATACCATTTTATTTCAGCAATTGTCTTGTGATAAATACCATTTTATTTCAGCAATTGTACCACCAACTGAAAATAAAAGGTCTGAGCAAGGGAAGGACGATGGACTTCCAGTTGATGTCAAGCTTCCTGTTAAGCATGTATTATCTAGAGAACTACAGGTACTTCGATTATGATACCATGCATTGTATATTACTCATATATTTCGATGAACCTTATGTACCTCTTCACTGTTTGGTTTTGCAGATGTACTTTGATAAAATAGCTGAGCTTACTATGAGTAGATCTGATACGTCCCTTTTTAAAGAAGCTTTAGTGAGCTTGGCAAAAGATTCTGGTCTTCATCCGTTGGTTCCTTACTTTTCCTACTTCATTGTAGACGAGGTTGTACAATAGCTTTTGTGCTTTTGGTGTTATTTTTTTTGAGATGGCTTTGCTTAAAGTGTGTATCCATCTGAATTTCAGGTTACCCGGAGTTTGGCTGATCTTCCTGTTTTATTTGCTCTAATGAGAGTAGTCCAGAGTCTTCTCCGTAATCCACATATTCATATTGAACCTTATGTAAGTGGTAAACCATAAAGTTTTGATAGATCATGTGTGTGACTTGTTTTTTAGTCGCTTTCTATATTCTTTTCCTCACATTAGTCCTAAATTAGCAATATTTGTCTTGATTTGTAGTTGCACCAGCTGATGCCATCAATGATCACTTGCATTGTTGCAAAAAGACTAGGGCATAGGTTCTCAGATAACCACTGGGAACTTAGAGACTTCTCTGCCAATTTGGTTGCCTCGGTATGTCGGAGGTGAGTGATATGTGAAGGGTGTCAGTAGGTCCTTTGTATAATTATCAAAATTTTATTCAATTACATTTATGATTTCAACTCCTTGATTCCCAAATTATGTTCTTAAAGAACAGTTCATACAAAATATGCCCATGAAAGTGCTTTATCTCAGTTATGCTAATTTGCTTCTTGACATGTTTAAGACGAAGGTCAAGTCAATAATAGTTTGACCACCATTTCATACTCTTTCTTCCATATATATAAGATTTTACTATTTTGTGGGATCTTGTTATATGTGACATGGTCAGTTTCATGGCAGCTTACATCTTCCTTAGCAGAAAACATATCAATAAACCATTGCATGGCTCTGCTACTGAGTAGATTACATACTTTGTTCCTTTTAAAGACCAACTGGTAAATAAATATTTTCACTATATATGCTGTGTGTGGACAGAGGATTTATTTCAGTTCTATCTTCATGCATTTGTTGGGTGGGTCATGACTTGTTCGTGTCTTATTATTTGTTCCCCATAAATCCATTTTCCGTTGGAATTGATAGATCCATAGCCTTTTGCATACTCTGCTCATGGAGTCCTTTTCTGAATGATGATCACTAGCTCTCTTTGCTAATTTGTCTTTTCTGTATGTAGTAATTGGCTAATTGCCTTAATAGTTTTCTCATGACAATGTTGTTGAACTGAAGATGATGGCTTTCAGGTTTGGTCATGTCTATCACAACCTTCAAAATCGGTTAACTAAAACATTGATCCATGCATTTCTTGATCCTACCAAATCACTGACACAACATTATGGTGCTGTTCAAGGGATATCTGCATTGGGGCCCAGCGCGGTAGATCCCATTCGAAACTCATTTTTTGTATTAGTTACACACTGGCTGATTGTTTTTTCTGTTTATCAGATTAGACTTCTTCTTTTGCCCAACCTTGTGACATATATGCAACTTCTGGAGCCGGAACTGCAGCTTGAGAAGCAGAAAAACGAGGTGAAGAGGAAGGAAGCTTGGCGTGTTTATGGTGCCCTGCTGGTCAGTTTAGAGTCGTCAGTCAATATAATGTTTACTGTATTTTGGTTCACCAACTAATACCAAGATAAGTTTCTTACCAGTGGGATGCATTTTTTAGTGTGCTGCAGGCAAATGCTTGTATGATCGTTTGAAATTATTTCCTGGTTTGCTTTCTCCATCGATGCGGCCTCTTTTACGGAGCGACAAAAGGGTCTTCACCAACAATCCAAGTAAGTGTTGAATATAAGCACACTATCAGTTGAATATATATGCCAGTATCCACATGTTGACTGGCAATTAAGTGGCAAATGGTCCTTGCTGTCAGCTGTTGAATTGGAGTCTGAAAGTAAAGTGTTGGCTGCAAATTTCAGATAAACGAAAATCTAGCACAGATCTCTCTGCAACTCAGCCACCTCTGAAGAAGATGGCAACAGACGCAACGACCAACTCCATGGCCTCAGCTTCCATGGGAGGAAACATGCAAGGTGTCATGGATGGCCTAGCCAACCCTGGCATGATGCAGGCCTCGTCCTCCGGGCAGATGATGGAGAGCATCCCATCAGCTGCGATCCGAAGAGATCAGGGCAGTGATCTTGCACAGAGAGTTTCTGCAGTGCTTAGGCAAGCTTGGAAGGAGGATCAGGATACTGGTCATCTCTTGGGGTCTCTTTATGAGGTCTTCGGTGAAGCCATCTCCTCCTTTGTCCAACCACCAGAGATATCCTTGTTTGTGTAGAGGGGAAATGCATAGGCTCTAGGTTTTATTATTCTACGATGTTGTACAACTAGGGATGTTCTGCAGAGTTCACGAAACGCGGTTTAACATTGTCAAAGTGATGTAATGCAAGTCGTATTTGTAACATATTCCCGTTCAAAGACAAAGACAAGGCTAGACGTATCTCGACCCTTTCAAGCTTGCCATGTATTCTATTGTAGATGTGCAGTTCCCAGCTGGAACTGATGGTTGCTATCACGATTCAAGTTTTTTTTTTTTCCTGGCGGAATTATTTCATGCTGTGTACGTAGTTACAGCCACTCTTGTCAATATGCTATTTGCGTTGGTTTAATTTTATAGTTTTGCTATATCATGCCTAGGTGAAAAATTCTTTCGTCCTGCACCTGAATTTTTGGCTTTCCTTTTTTTTTTTTCTCTTCCTAGTAACATACATGGAAGGGAATAAAAATAAAATTCCAGTGAATGTTTTCCCTCCCACACATCAATTTTAGTTACTGTCAACATATGCTGAATTTACATTTAACTTGTACTAGAGTTAATTAATGTGATTATATGGTCTCAGGGGCCAAACCTAGTAGGGCTTAGACTTGCTGCTGATGACGGCAAAGATCCTGAGATCAAGTTCGAACAATATGATCCACACGTCAACTAGATAGAGCAGAAATAATTTTTTGGACTACTGATCCACGACGCCATGCACAATTGGATCGAGTGAAAGAAACTGTGACTTCCTTTGTGCTCTCCAGCACAACTGCACAGGGATGCTGTATCTGTACAATACAAACAAAGGCATATTGTAACAACAGAACGCGGAAAGCGATGCATTTTTCTGAACCAGTAAAACCCAAGTGGCGGCGAAACCATCGCATCAACCAAAATTAATTAAAGGATTGATAAAGAAAGGAACGTCCTCTATCAATTGATCTTTCAAACAAAAGCATTCTCTGATGTTCAAAATCACGAGGATATTACATGCCAACGGTAGTGGTATCCTTTTTGTCATCAGCTAGACTAGACAGCTACACAAAAAAAATCCCTAAAAAAAAAAAAACTATATTATACAAAGAATTACCCATCGTCCCATTGACATGATATCCACGATCGATACCATACAGCAGGAACTAAATAAAAGCATGGATAAGGCTTGAGATCGACCATCGTCACAGAGGAAAGGCAAGCGAAAGGAAGATGATAGATGAAAAGGGAGGCAAAAGAACACAGAAAGAACATCACTTCACTTGAGTGGGCGCCCCAACAATCTGCTGATTGGTTATTTAATCGCGCAAATTAAAGTTGATGGCCTGCTGCCTGCACCTTAATTCATGCCATCATGTGCCTTTGCTCTGAACCTCTAATCAGGCTGCCTACCAGCAGTTATATTTCGCTTTTCGATGATGCCAACAATGGCCACTCCCATTTTCCAAAGATTAAAGGTTCAAGTAGTACGTGGGGGCATGCACGCAGCACCACTAGACTAGTAGCTGTAGGCATCCACTGGCATTCGTTCACCTGGAGGAAGAAGCTACCTTTTGGTCAGTGGTGATATCTGAATGTTCAAGCAGGATGCTAAAAGGCACGCATATACACGTACTTAGTACTAGTATGTACTACTATGTTAGGATACATGGGAATATTCCTTGAGATAAACTCGAGAGAGAGCAGTTTGGGAATGGGGAGGTTGAGCGCCCGTAACTCGAAGAGCACTCGCATGGATGATGGATCCCATTGCTGAAATGGGGAAAATAATCCAGTGGTAGATAGATGGACACAACATTATTGCCATCTTGTTGGCGCCCATCTGATCTGAAGGTGTATGATGACTGATGAGCCTGACAAATCAGCGTCAAAAGCTGCATGCGTAAGTTCCAACGACTGTGACAGTGGGACTCTCCGATGCCGGATGAGCCAGTCAGTGCAAGGACACAAGCCCGGTGGAAGGTAGCTGGATTGGACTAGCTAGTGGGGTATGACTGTTCACATACGACACACAAGGGAGGAAGGATGAGAAGAAGCACGCGTGACGGCGTGACGACGGCGGCGACGCGGACATGGCGCGTCCAAGGCGGATGGACTCACCTGCACCCTGATCGCTGAGGCTGCCGTCGTGCAGGGCGTGCCCAGCCCCAGGATGGCAAGCCGGCTTGATTTTGACAGCCGGTGGCCGCGGTGCATGAGGCCGACGACGCCAGCGGCCGGAGACGTCGGCTAGCGAGCCCAGCGCGCCATTTTCACTGCGGGCCGATGCCTGACGGCGACGCACTCCGGTGTCCGCGGTGCATGCAAGATCATCGGCGACGCCAAAAACGACGACGACGCCGCACTCACGGAAAGTCGGAAAGCCGCGGCCGGCCAGCACAGCTACAGCGCCATGTATTCTGAGAACAGAGGGGATCGCGGCGAGCCTGACGGCGATATGCACCGTGCAGTGCTCTAGACGATATCCTCCATTTCTGGCATCCAAGGGGGTGACCATCGGCCGCGCAAACGACGACGACGACGCACTCACGGAAAAAAATAATTAATTACGGAAATTGGTAACTTTGTGGGCAGCACGGCTTTAGTCTGCTTTGCTCAAGATGGTGCTACTCTGAACAACAGAATGGGGATTAATTATACTTAAAAAATTTGTCTCATATGCACCGTGCAGTGCTTTATTTTTTATTAGTATTTGAAAACATTTCTCGTCGGCCGATATTTGTTAGTGTGTGTGGTTGCAATGTTACGTCGTCATCGTGCAGCTAGTGGTGCGGCCGTACGGAGTAAAGGTGAACGGCGATGTGGAACGAAAAGTGAGCAGACGCTGGAGTCTGATGGGACGTCTATCATGATGTTGGATCATGAGTCGGCGCCGATGCAATGCAAGCTGACCACTATAACAAACAAAGGCAACCCCACGTACGCTCACCGCTTGAATCTTCTTGGAGGCTCTCGATAATCTCAGCGGACTGGCTTATTATACTTGAAAGTTGTAATGCCAATTTTGTACCTCTTAAAAATGTATAAACGTGTCATTGTAATAAGCTAACTTAAATCTACCTTATAATATCAAAAAGCACAAAATTTTCTCACTCAATCCATCATCCTTCACCCTCACTGTTAGTGGCGGAACCAGGGAGCCAGCAACTGCCCTCTCCCACCCCTAAAAACAAAGAATTTTTTTATACCATGAGAAAAAAATCATTTATGAACCCCAAAAATTCAATTATACATCACAAAAATTCTTCTTTTCATCTATATTTTATTATAATATTGTGATTTTTTATATATTATGAATACTAAATATACATGTAAAATACTATTTATCAAATTTACTATGTGTCATCTATTACTCGGCCCTCTTATTTAAAAATCCTGGTTCCTCACTATTTTCACTCTCTTGGTCTCTTATCCATCGTTCTGTATCTCATTTAACTATCTCACTTTCACCCTTCTCCCTTTGAGTTTAGAGCTGCAAAAACCTTTGTTGGTGTCACACTACCTATGTCATGTCTTTTTTGCCAATCGAGCCCATTCATTAGGTAGAGTGCGTGCAAACGTGTATCTCGTCTTCTACCTTTTTAAAATTTATAATATGTGTACACCTCTCTTGTTTTATAGCTACTGTTCAAGTTAGTGCACGGCTGCACACAACACAAAGGTAACTAAAGTTAAAAAAAAAATATTGCTAATAGTCATGATTATTAGGTGGTTGAATCAAATTTGAACAAAAACACGATTGGCTTGGCTTCCATATACTCGTAACTTTCTATACAATCTCTCGTGCCTCTACTTTTCCCGTGCTTTTTTTCCCCCATAACCTTACTTTGTTTACCAAGAATTGAAGCAACGATTGTGATAGACTTGCTTGCGTTCAGAGCACCTCAAGCCATCCAGACCTCTATAATCCCCTAGATGTTCCTTTTTGGAAATGGGATAAGATCAGAGTGACAAGATGGAAGTAGTGGGTGAGGCTACTATGGCCATTGCTAGTGTTTTTCATGGCAGCAAGATGCTCCTCATTGTTTGAACACTAGTCCATAGCTTTAGTTGTCATTATCAGTTTAGCAGGAGCTATGATATGATTCCTCGTGGATTGACATGTGATTCCTCGTGGATTGACCTTTCGTACATATATTGAATCAGAGTATTTCGTGTAACCCAACTGCGATGTATACTATTGAACCAATGCAAATAGAGATAGTTGTATTTTTATCTCATCCTAATACTATTAAAAAAAACCGATTGCTTTGAAAAAAAGAACTTTTAAACTACGTCACAACTTTGAGAAAACAGTATCTCCGAACGATGAATTTTAGAGAGATTTCTTGATTATCACTGTAGATCTTTACTATCGGCATGTTCGGCAGAACTTATGAACCCATTTGATAAACTAAAATAACTGAATTTTTTTTGTGAGAGAGAAATGCTGTTATAATGACATACATCTATTTACATATCACGCTGCGCTTGTCCAGAATTGCAGTGGCATGTGATGTGGTACAGTATTCTAGTCAATCCAAATAAAATTTCACTTCCCCTGCCTCGATCTCGTTTCGGTGGAGATCAAATATCTACGCTCACTCTTAACTACCTGTTGTCGTGTATGACACCGGTTCGCTCGCTGGCCAGATCGTTGACTCCCGATTCACGATCTCGTCACTCCACCACCCGGAAAAAGGCTGCGCTGCAAACATCAGAACGTGATCGTATCACGCCGCCCGTTCCACGGCCTCACTCCACCTCCGGCAGCGCCCGGGCCGGGCGGGTGAACGAACGAAAGAAAAGGCAAATTTGGGGACCAAAACCAAGGCCTCTCGCCCTCATTTTTCCGATTTTCCGCGGAGCAGGTACCAGCTCACGCGAGCCCTGGCCGTGGGATCGCTCGCTCACGCGGTGACGCGGCAGCCCGCTAGGCGCCAGAGCGCCAGGATCCCGAGGGAACCCGCGCGGAAGCCCGGGCGCGCCGGGGACAGCGACACGTACCTGGGGCGCGGCCGCCGCGGACAGCGACCAACCCGGCCCGGGGCTGCTCGCGCGTCCAAATCGGACGACAGCGCCGCGCCGACGCACCCCCGATCGAAAAGCCCCGGATCGCACGCGCATCTCCCTTGTCCCCCACTCCCCTCCCCGCGCCGCTACCGCCTCCTCGTCCTCGGCTATAAAAGGTCCCGGACCTGACCAGCGGAGCCTCGGCTCATCAGTCATCAGCAGGAAGCAGCTGGCAGCAGTAGTGGTTTCTCTTCCATCCGCTTCGTTCAGGGCTTCTCGATCGATCTGTGGCGCAGACCGCGGCGGAGGCGGCGAGTGATTTGGGGATTGTATTGCCCAGGGTCCAGGGAGTGAGTGAGAGCTGCAAGGACACTCGGAGAGGAGAGGTCAAGAATCGACGAGAGGTGATTGTCATCCAATCCAACAGCCGGCAAGAAATTAAGTCGGGAGATCGAGGAAGAAGATGTGCATGGACCGAGCTGCCGTGCCCGTGAAGAGGGTCTGGCTCGGCATCGCCGCGCGCCTCGGCCTCCGGCGAAAGACCGGTACGTTTAATTTCCTAGCTGCCTCGCTCTGAATCATCTACTCCTTCTCAGTCGTTGATCGCCGTTGCCATTCGTTCTATCTTGATTGCATCGACTTACGGATGGGTTGATGAATGCCGCAGGCCTGAGGAAGCTGAGGAAGGAGGTGCGGACGTGCGAGTACCGCGACGTGCACGTCATGTGGGAGATGCTGAGGGCCACGGACGGGCCCTTCCCGCTGGCGGAGAAGGAGACCGCCGCTGCCGCGGCCGTCGCGGCCGCCGCCGAAGCCAGGAAGAGGAAGAACGCGTGGAGGCGGTTCATCTACTACTGCTGCGCGTTCTGAGCGATCGACGCATGCATCGACCAGCCCTGCAGGCTGATGGAAAAAGAAGCTTTCTGCTGATGATGATCCTAGCTAGGTTCCTAGCTTCTGAAAGATCTATCGAAGGTCGGAAGAAGCTTTATGAACTCGTGACCAACATCTCGAACGTGATCGGGGTCGTCATCAGGTGACAGCGAGCGAGCTTATAAGGAGCTCGATCGTTCGAGACACGAGACTGTCGTTTCCCTCGGCGAAGATCGAGAGACCGATCGATCGTCCCGGCGAGAGTATGGGTACATAGGAAGAGCTTGGAGTAAGTGCGTGCAGAGAGATCGAAAGAGTTGATCGAGATAGATGTACAAAAATAACTTCAGATCAAAGAAGGCTTTTGTTCTGATTTATATTAATTTGTGTCGTCAGTGCAAATGAAATCCTCTTCAAAAAAAAAAAGATACTACCACTCACCCTAGGCAGTGATTTTTCCACCCCCACCCCCCCCCGCATCTAATCTTCTTGGTAGTTGTACGTACTTGATTGATGAGTCCGTTGCCTTTGTTAATTAAATAAATACTACTCCATACTCATATTAGTTGACGTTTTGGACAAGGTTGAAACATTGAAAATATAAACTAGAATAACTTTTAAAATATTTAGTTTGAAAAGGTGAAACTTATATGTGATTCACCTTGAAGCCTACTTTTATAAAAGTAATTTTATTTTTAATTTTTCTTATATATTTTAACAAAAACTAATGGATAAAGTTAAACTAAAAACGTCAACTAATATGAATATGGAGGGAGATCGTTGACGAGAGGAGGTACAGGTGTATCAGCTGGAGTACAACTGGAACCATTGAGTGAGCGTGTGAATTGAAGACGAGGAAAGCACGTAGTCATCACCCTGGTCTTTCTGCAAGAAAACAGAAGAAAAAATGTGTGTAGTAGTGGTCTAGTGGAGCTGGTGTTGGTGATCACTACCCTCTACAGCTGACGTAACGTACTCAAGCGGTCAAGATTCAGGCTCAACCAGCGCAGCAAGCGATGGCAACTCGAGCTTGACGTGCGCTGTTTTGCGGCAAATCCGTGTGGCTAGCTCAAGACTGTCTGGCTGGCTGGACCCAACGGGAAGTGAGTAAGCGAGGTGTTGTGCACAGCAGAGAATAGATACGAAAGGAACATTTAATTGTGTGAACATGCATTTTACAAACACGGTGTTTTTAATGTGAACTGAGTCATGAGTATTTGGACTGGACCCATGCAGATATACTTTCCACACGACTGTCTGATTTACAAACACGGTGTTTCTAATGTGAACTGAGTCATGAGTACACTCGTCTGAACTCTGAAGTCTGTAGTACTTTTTCACTGGATACCTATATACTACGTCTCGATTTAGTCAGGAGAAAAAAGAAAGAAAGGAGAGACAAAATTCTTAAAGCATTATTTTACCAATAATATGGAGAATGATTTGGGGTGAAAATGTTGATTGTCCATGAATATAGAAAACATAAAATGGTCAACAGTACCAACATTTTTAATATTTTAATAGCCTAATAAGCGTGTGCTCATATCAGATTCACTAGAAAATGATAGGTGGGGGAACAACAAACAACCTCTTGCTATATTTGTTGATATTTCTTTTTTTTTTCCGAAGTAAATTAAATATCTCATTCCGCACATTTAAAGCTTGCACTTTAAATAGAGTTGCTGGTTGCTGCAGAGTTAGTAATCATCATATAAAGCGTGAAAATATAAACGACAAGTTATTTGGTTGTCCGGCGCACCCTGCTCGAATCAAAAGTTCAGAATTATCATTTGTCTATATGTATCAGATTCAGATCATGAAGATCTATGTGTCTGATTCCAGCTTCGTAGAAACCCAGAATATCAATTTTTTTAAGCCTGCGCAACCAAAGAGTTCATAGAGTCCGACACAACTGAAACCACCGGATTTTTTTAAGCCTTTTGCAATTTTGGGCGGCACCTTTTTCAGCTCAATTCATTGGAATCTATATAACTCGAGATGTGGCCTGTGGGGTACATGAGAAAGCAGAAGGAAACTGAACCAATGCCCAGAATGGCACGAGCAGTTTTTATTATTGGATATAAATTAGAAAAAAAAAACCTGGTACACAATAAGCTTATTCTTTTTCTCACGACTGCGCTCAATGAGCATGTTTTTCATTAAGAGGATAATAAGCTTGTTATTCTATTATGTCATAATTACTTTTTTTTTTTTTTACTTTACTCAATTGGGAACAGGTGAATAAATCTAGATCAACGTAACCAGAAATATTATTGTGATTCATGATTGTGAGCTTTTGACTCCAAAGTCCTCCAAACTGGCGGACAAAGACTCAACCGTAGATGATGTTGACAAATCCAATCCAGAAATTTCACGTTTTGACTGCTTGTTTGAAAAAAAGATTTAATCGCTACATCCACTTGCTAAGCAACAGGTAAAGAACTTTTATTGCACCTTGCACTAACTAGATCTGGAGAAAATGACTGGTAATACTAGCAAATCAAATGCAGGTGGAAAAGGCAACATTTCTCAACTTCACATGACTTCTGAGTTCTGAGACAGCAGAAACATGGAGGTCCAGTCAACATTTCACAGCAAGTAACAAATCTGAAGTAACAAACCCAACCAGCTTCCAATAAGGAATTAAGGATGCTCTGCACCTAGTTGCATCCAAACCTGTCATCCTGTTCCTGGCCATCCCCGGTGCAGCATAGCTGGTAAAAAAAATGCAGGAATATGTAATCATCGGAAGAGGATATCAACAACTTAACGCATACAGGGGGAAGTTCAACACATACTTCAACAGAAGAGGATATCAAGAACTTAACACGCTACTATTCTACTTTCTCCCTTGTTCGATACTGAGGGAGCACCTTTTGTCCCGAATAATAAGGTCTGGAATCGCCTTTTTGTACTTTATATATGTGAGACGATGAAGGTCTGTCTGATATGGGCTTCGTAGAAATCCAGTATCAGTGTTTTCTTAAGCCTGAGCAAGCTCACACAGATTGACAGAACTGAGACCACTATATCCCTTTGCGATATTGAGGGGGCACCTTTTGCAGCACTATCCATAGTTAATCATTAATATTATATCCTGCTCTAATTCTGCTCCTATCAAAATATGTAATATCCGAGCCTCCAAAGGGTTTGGAATAAGAGAAAACAGAATCAACCCAAGCCAATGCCCATAGATGGCATGAAGCCATGAACAATCTTCACTCATACAATTTTAAAACTGTCCAGGTACATAGTAATCTAGCTATTTCATAACTTTCTTAGTTTACTCACTTGGGAACAGTGTAATATCAGAAGCTACACTTAAGCACACGCTAATCAGAAATCCTCCACTTCATGACACTGAGTTTGTGACTCCAGACCCTGTAAATTGGCAGAACAGACAGAAATGGAGATATTCTTTTGATGAGAATCCATTCCAGAAAAGGAGTGCTTGTTTGACATCACAGATTGATCAAGCATATGGCATTCACAAATTCAGCAACAGGTGAATAAAATAAGCTTGATTGCACCTTGCTGAATCTCCATCTGTCCATGGGAATTAGGTGCAAACCACAAACCTGCAAGACAACTGCAAAAGTACAAGATCTCGAAATAATGATCAGTATGCTAAACATCAGAATTCAGGTAATTTCCTCTCAAAGAAAAGGGGAAAAAGGACAATATTCCTCAACCACTTACAGGTACTTAGATCTGAGACAACAGGAACTTAGGGATTTCACAAAGCAGTGTAACAGTGTAAGCTACTTTGAGCTGGTGATTCCAGCTAGCATCAAAGAATATTAGCACCTGGTTGCATTCCGCCCTGTCATCCTGACTACCAAAGCGGGCAGCATAGATATATGGAAACGTCAAAGAATAAGAACAACTGATAAATAAACATCGTTTGAAAGAAAATTAGATCATCAAATTAGAGTATATAACCATATTTGACTCTGACATGCTACGAACATAGCAAAAAAGGTTCTCAAGACACCATGCTTCTCAACAAAAGAGGATGAACAGAACTCGAGAGCTTACCAGGCTCAACCTGCGTGAGGTCTTCTCGAGTTTTTTTTTTTTCAGCCTCTATATGTTTATGCCACTTCCAGCAAGATAACAAAATGAAAATTGTGCTCAGGACAAGCAAAGTTTTATAAGGATGTACAGAAATGATGCATAAGTTTTGTGTCAAAAACTCAAAATACAACCCAAATTACTCAAATGAGACATTTGTTCCCAAAACAACTGATGCAATCTTTGAATGGGACCAGGTGCTGAAAAATTCACAAAGAAGAACCAACTGCAAGGAAACATAAAAAAAAAATGTTACCAAATAAACATTTGAATAACTATGCGCATTTCATGGATGCTAGAACAAATTGCATAGTGTATTCAAGCAAACAAGTTCTAAAACAGAATATGAAATTCTTCTATGCTAGAATAAAAGAAACTACAGTAATAGGAGTGGTGAAATCAACAGTCAAGAGAACCACGCAATTGATTCAATTAGAAAAGTACTCAGTTAGATGAGTGCATGTTTAGAACATTTACATTCCAGTCATAGGAGAGAATTTGAAGTCCATGAGAGGAAAAAAACTTATATATTTATTCAACAGGGTGAAACTTTTATCTTAATTGCAAGTGGTCCTTGCCATAATCTCAATACAATGTACAGGAGCAATGAGCCATTGAAGGCATCATTTATGATCACTGCGAAAAATGATTCCATTTAAGTCTGTAATAAGGGGAAAATGCTCTATTACAACATCACAACAAATCTCTAAAACTACTATCAGAACATGCTTTTGTGCCAAGAGCTGAGGGTATGTTTGTCAACGAGTTACTCAGCTTGACCTGGACATCAGCCAACCCCATTGATTCTTCGATTTATTATCAACGGGCTATATATTCCCAAGAAAGAATTTATGCTACACTGTCCACTGCATCTCCCTTTGTTCACTTGTTGAGCCTTGGTATTTCTTCCTTGTGAGTACTGCAATACTCAGATTTTGTAGCCCTGTTGTTGGTCTGCAGCTTCATGTACTTCGATGCCAGCAAACAGCATCTCCTTTAGAGAAGTTCATCAGCTATAACAAGCTACAATGTGTCACTCTCCTCCAAATGACATTGCTTGTATCTTCTCGATTTGTGTGGACCAATTTGGACCAAGCAAATGCGGATCAGATTGCACAGCAACTGAAAAATCTTGCAACGTTGTACAGTGACCCTGATTTGGCTGTTGCAACGAATTCATTCTACCAGCAAACTTTGCATTGACTCTGCTAATTCTTCTACTGTTGGCTCTTACCCTCGACAAATCCATGCCTGGTTTAATCAACCTTCGCAACAACTCATCTAATCCACGATTCAAAGCATCGACGGCTTGCACCGTCACTCCAGTGCCGTTGCTGTGCAGCCGCCGCTGCAAACCCCTCACACAGAGAACCCGTGTCCAGCAAATGTCCAGAATCATAGCATGATACCACCGGATCATCCAACCTCCTCCTTACCCTCATACCACTTCCCCCAGCGACAGAAATCCCAAATGGCTGTGTTATGGGGCTCCGGCTCTGGACACACGGAGCAGACCTGACCTGCTCCACCTCCTCCCCATCTTCCACGGAGACCACCTTCCCAACCGGCGCCCCCCGCTCCCTCGCCAGCTCACCATCACCCGAATCCACCACTGCCCCCACATTCCCCACCACGGGCAGCGCGACGCCCACGCACTGCCCACTCGGGGCGGTGGTGGTGCCCGACTGCCCCGTCACCGCCTGGCGACTGGGCGGAGGCACCCCGACAGAGCATTGCCTATGATGCCCCTAATGAGCGCGTTGTGCAGCGCGATGTTGTCCTTGCCGATGGTGGCGACGCAGAGCCTGTCGAACTCCACCTTGGTGAGCTTCAGATTCAGCAGCCTGGTGAGGTGCGCGAAGTACTTGGCCGCGCGCTCCCGGCCCAGCCGCTTCACCAGGCGCTGCTTCAGCTCGGCGACGTCGACGCGCGCCATCTTGCGGCAGGTCGCCATCACCCGGTGCCGGAATGCGGCCCGCCCCCGCGCTCGCCCCGGTCGGAACCCTAGCGATGCAAGCCCGGGGTGCTCAGATCTAGCCGAACCAGCACGGCCCCAAACAAACTGGGGCGGAATGGAGCGCAAGGGGGAGCAGAACTTACTTGGAATTGTCGACTCGGCTGGGGAATTCGTCGCTAGGGTTTCGCCGTAGCTGCGCGATCGGGGGTAGGGGGACGGGGAATGGGGAGGGAACGAACTCGGCGAAGAGGGGAGGACCGGGTGTACGACGAGTCGTGGGCGACGGGAAGGGTGGTTGGCGGGGAGGAGTGTCAGCGGGCGTGGGTGTATGGGGAGCGGTGCAGGGAGGGGGGGAGCCTGGGCCGTTTCTGGTTGGTGGCTGTTTGGGCCGAGACAGGAAATGGCAGCGGTCAACGGCACGTGCGAGTTTGGGCTGTGAGTGTGACAACTGACAGCTGACGCTGGTCTGCGGTGCAGTATCGTATCACTGGTGCTGGCAACCGCATGTACGATCGCACGATTTCACGGGGCACTCAAACTCTCCCAAAATAGCTCCGCTATTATTTTCGTATTTTGAAAAATAACTTTGACTAAATATATTTTAGAAAATATTAATATTCATGATACCAGTACACTACTTCCTCCATTTTATTTACATGTCATTTGTGAAACATACTCAATTTTAGTTAAATATATTTAAAAACTAATATTGATGGTATATAATAAGTATTGTGGGATAAATCATTAAATTTATTATGTGGAGATACAAAAGTTGCTAATATTTTTTATAAATTTTGTCAAACTTAAGAAACTTTAACTTGCATGTACCCCATTGACACATACTCCCTCCGTACCTAAAAAAGAATATCGTCGTAGGATGTGTGCCACAAGTTTGACTTGATTTATAAAAAAATATATGCAATATTTATATCTCCAAATAATTTTACTAAAAACTAGATCCAATGATCTTTCCGATGATACTAATTATGATAAGAATCGATGATATTTATAATTTATTAAATTGCCTCCATTTGTTTCTCGGGAAGCACGGTGACATTTTTTTAGGGGCGGAGGGAGTATGCATGTAGTATGGCCTCTTATGTCCAAACGAATAATTTCCTAATGTAATGCAATTTGGTGTCCATTTTTTTCTTTGCTAGGAATTGTATGTCTAGTTCTGATTTCGAATATACTTCTTCGTTCCTAAAAAACTGCAATTATAGAGTTCAAGGCATATCGAAGAGAGAATGTAACTATAGGCCTAGAGATGCTACTCTATTCCAAAATATAAGATAATTTTTTTTTTCTATAAATACATATTTGCTAGTATGCACTTTGGTAATTCTTAGTGAAGAGTTTATAGTGTTATTTTCAGGACTGCCATACAATGGTTTTAGTGATCCGTCAGATGAAGCACCAACTCCTTTTGCAAGTTGCTCTAACAGGCTACAAGGCTAACATCTCGTTGTATTCTATCGATGCGTCATTCATGCTTACTTGACCTGGCACGATGAAATCATCAGGCAACAAGGAGCATTGGGCTACTTTTTTGCGAACATCGCAAAATGAATAAAGCTAATTTTTTAAGGACCAACGAACTAAATGTTTTGCCATTGGTGATGTGTACATATTTAGAGCACGCCCAACTTTGCCACTGGTGATGTGTACATATTTAGAGCACGCCCAACTCACCACGCTAGTTGTGGTCTCGTTAGGCCACATAAGCTTGGACACAATGTGTCATAAAAAATGTTGTATAATAGTAGTCCCATTGGTCAACATTGTAGTTTGTAGAAGACACAAGTGTAACATTCTCATGTTAATCATGTTGCCTTGCATTTGCATTATTGCATAAGTACCATTTTACATTTAAATTATAGGCATGAGCTATTGCAAGTTTCCATGTGTGCAATATACTTGATTGTTAATAACCTCAAAAATGAGTTAAACATGTTTAGAATCATGTTTGAAGTAGGGTTTATATACAACTTTTTGTCTAAAAGTACTCACATGTGATGATATGGTTAATTATGCCTTTTTTATGTTACTAGAAAGCTTAAAGTGTAACTATATGCTCTTTTCAGTTTTTGGGTTTAAGCCCTAAATGAAAGTTGGAGTATAAGACATATGCAATAACTTTTATTTAGAGGTCCAAGACTGAATCCTATTCTAAGTTGCTCAAAAACTCACTTTGAAATTGAACTCAGCAAAGGTTATTAAGGGACTTAGAATTTTTCTAAGTCCTGGAACTCAGTTTTAAATTCAAGGCTCAAGGCCATGTGTTTTTATTTTTCATAAATCAATTTCTGGAAACTAGTTCACCAATTGTTGGTACAAAGTTTCTACTTTAATTATGTGAAGTTGGTTGGGTTTAGTTGCTGTTGGTTAGCTCTTAATTAATTGCCTAACATAGCTAACCACTGTAATTAGAACCCTGTTTAACTGAACCAAACTGAATTCGGGTTTCAGTTTTGATTTAGCAATGTTTAGCACCATGTAGATTGCAAACCGACCCAAGTTAGACTTTGATCCTTAAACCAAAGTTGCAGCCCACACATTGGAGAATACCATGGCAAAATTGGATTGCCATTCCATCAGTTGAACTGTGAGTTAGAAAGCGTCGAAGTGGCCGGTTTCAGTCGGCTCTGATAGATCGACAGGGGCAGGCGGCTTCTCGTCGGCTCCTCTCGGCCGTCGGCGATTGGCCGCGTTGCCACGCCCGGTCCATTGAATAGCACGGCTCAAGTTGGTCGCGGGGGATTGGAGAAGCCATCTCGCGCCCATGCCCTTGCCCATACCGTTGCCGGGCCATCGCCATTTCGCCGCCGTTCGTCTCTCTTCTTCTCTCTATTCACCGGCGACACGGGAACGGTTCCCCGTGTTTCGCTCGAACTCTACCGTGCCCTGCCCTCCGCGTGGATGAATTCGCAAACCCTCCAGCTGCATTCCAGTGCTCGCCATTGCCTATAAATAGCCCACATCGGCCGCCGTCGCCATTTTTTTCTTCTTTCTGCCGCCAACGAACCGAGCTCACCCTATCGCCAAATTCGACACCGTCAATCGATCGCTGTCAAATTAAACTTGACCCTAGCTCCGCAACCTCCTTGCGCACCGATCGCATCCACCCTCACTGTTTGCCATCGACCGAGTCGCCCAGACGGCCTTGTCTTCTTCACGGCCGGCCAATGCGCCGCCGCCGCGTGCTCGGTCCTTCGTCGATTGGACGTTTCCGTGAGCCCTTTTCACTTTCGCCAATTGTTGCGTTGACTTCGCCTAAGATTGTAGATCATGATCGGCTCTTCCTTTTCATCTCTATTCCACAGACACGCCCGTAACGCCTCTCGCCACCGTGTTCACGCCCCGAGCCGCCGTCTTCCGTGGCCAACCGACTCGCACAACCTCCAACGCAACCGACGTGAGCACCGTGACCGTAGACGGTTCTTGATGGTTGCTAACACTCCTAATTTAACCCTATGGCACGTTAACCGTCAGTAACATGTCACGCCGGGCGAGCATAAGCTCGCCGGAGCCGCCGCCGCGCGGTCGGTAAGCGTAGATAGGGTTCTACCGCGCGACCGAGGGCAGGATGTGTCCATGGTAGCGTTTAGCATATGACCGTAGCCCCAACACCGCCCGAGAAACAACCGTTGGTCGCCGCCGCCGAGGCCGTGCGCCGCCGTGCCGCCATGGTCGTCGGAGTACGCGCCGCGGTGCTCGGGAGGCCAACTAAACCCCTAGGATGTTGCGCGGGATCACCCCGAGCACGTAGACGTGACCTCGCCGCCGGGCGACGCCACCGCCGGTGAGATATCGCCGGCCAAACGGCGCCGCCGCCGGTCAGCGCGGAGGCACTGTGGCGCTGACCGGGCGGGACCCACCTGTCAGCCGCCCGTAGCACACGCGCGCTGGGAGAACTATGCCGCGCTGAAAATCACCGCGGCGTGGTCAAGTTTCACTTTTATTTGAATTTCTAAAAGTGCTGCAATTTGTCTTTTTTTGTATAGAATTTATTTGAATTCCAAAAATTATGAAAATTTTTGTGTAGCCTCCCTGTGATGGAATCTATGTGGGAAAAATATAAAACCTAGAAAAGTAATAGTTTTTGCATGTTCTAAAATTAACCATTTTAATTAATAAATGGACATTTCATGATTTTTCTAGAATAAAATATTGATCCAAAAATCATGAAAATTATTTTACACTCATTTCATGATAGTACCAATCTATATAAAAAGTTTGAGAAGAATTTGAGAATGTTTTATAAAATCATTATTTCTAAAATTAGGAATAAAAAAAAAAAGGAGAAAGGATATGATTTCATGTGTGCTATAATTGAATTTTCTAAATGTCATACTTTGTTATTTTAGATTATCAGTGTACTGTCTGGC
The DNA here is from genome assembly GCA_015844335.1 of Chrysopogon serrulatus. NCBI lineage: Eukaryota > Viridiplantae > Streptophyta > Magnoliopsida > Poales > Poaceae > Chrysopogon > Chrysopogon serrulatus. The sequence continues at coordinate 29,620 of JADLZL010002725.1, read as the reverse complement.
CTTGAAGCTTTTTAATTATTTGGTGCATGTCTTATTATTTTATGTCATACTTCTTGAAAAATATATATAAATAAGTGTGCATGCATTCTATGCACCTTGCATGATATGTGAAGTTTAGATCACCAAACTTCACTAATCCTTGACACTCCATTGGTTAATGATAATAATTCGAATATGCTAATGGATGAATGATGAAGGTTGCTTTAGGGTAGTTAAACCATTTCTCCCATAGAAGAGATATGCACGTACTCAGTAAATATAATGGCAAGTATTGTGTAGTTCCTTTTATATGACTCGATAATATAGTGTTGTTATCGAGAGAAAGAGAATTGCACACATGGAACCTTATGTAGCTTTCCATCCTCATCATTAACATGATCATTGCATCATACGACATTTCATGTCATTTCATGCTATCATCATGCATCTTATATGCATTCTTGGTATTTATGCAACACATACATTCATATAGGATCCGAGGGAGAACCTACCATCGAATACACCGTGATCGAGGAGGATCCGCAGGAAGCAGCACCCGGAGACGAAGGAGGAACCACTGACTCACTGCCAGAGTGCCCGAATCACGGTCCCTCTACTTTTCGCCGAGGCAAGCCCCGGAGCATTCTATTAACCCATTCTATTTAAAATGCAAGTATTTACTCCAATTTACTTTATTTTATGCATTACGTTATAAGGATTGCGTGATACCGTTGTTGCATGAACACCTTGACCACTCAGATACACCCTTTTTATTCTACTAGTATTGGTAGATAGTTGATGCTTAGCCATGCTTAGATAATTAGAAGTCGGATGATTCCTGTCATCCGCAACCCGAGGTTGATACTTGTGATGTCCTTAATCATATGATGAATAATAATTGGAGACCAGACGGAGATGGTGTTTTCCGTCTGTGTCGATTAAGGACCGAGCCGTATTCTGGATCTAGGTGTGAGATTGAACGTACCTTCACATAACCGCCGAATAACTCGTTTCGACGGTGAAACTGGGTAGCTTATTTGAGGTAGTTCTTGAACCGCTTATGCATTACTGGGACGAACGGAAGGGGAAAGGGTACTGGTCAAGACCCTGCGTGACTACGGGCTACGGGCTGAACGGGCATGACTTGTGAGACGCAGTACCATGAGTTTTGCATAGCGTGATCAAGCCTATCTTTCGAATAGAGCGAGCAGTGACTTGAGCAGGCTTTGGCCGGCTTGCAAGAGTGTGTGATACGGGCCTTACCTAGCTGGTGTAATCGATTCGAATCGCCGTCTCTCCCGGATAGTGAGAAATTCATACTTGACCGCAGAGACGTAGTTAAGAAAGAATAACTACATGTTGAGATTAAAAGGACTATATTATGGTACCTCAATTTATAGATTTGTTTGTTATAATATACAAAATGACGTAGTCAATGCAAAGGTATATTTAATAGTTAAAGTATAGTTGTTTGATAATACTTGAAATAAGGATCAAGTTTAGTAAGCGCTTCTCTGCAAAGCTTGCTAGCCAATAAACCTTCCTTTCATATTAGTCAGGATATCCTTGAAACCTTTTTCTTTTCCCTGTCGGGTAAGTCTTGCGGAGTACAATTGAGTACTCAGGGTTTTACCATCGTTGCAGGTGACATGCTTTATGAGGATTATTGTGTTACGTGCTTTAATCCTATGGATGATGTGGATAAGTAAGGGCCATCGGGCTTGGCCGTATCTATAACTCCATCACCTTGCTTGTACAGGAGGCTTGAATAAAACTGGTGATGTAAAAACGCTTATGTTATTGTAGTTTGAAATAAAGAATACTTTCATGTAACATATTTGGAACCGGTGTTGTAATAACACTCGATGTATAATTATTTTCCGCCGCACTCTGTATGCTGGTGTATGATATACCTTGATCATGATCCTGGTTGTAAGTTGATTTACCGAGGTCCTTCGTGACACTCGGCGGACTACCGGATTTATTCGAGAAGCGGTGTATGCGTGTCAACGTTATTACGGGGGACGCTTACGCTTAATCTCGGATGGATTGGTCGGTTCTGTCACAGCTGGTACCAGAGCAGGATTAAGGTTAATGTCATCATCAGGGTATTTAAAAATAAAAGTTTTGATCTTGAAAAGTTTAATTAGAAACAAAACTAGTTTTATTTAAGATTTTAGATTGCAAAACTTCACCAGTGTCAAACCTCCAATTAAGCCCGTATAAGGATTATCAGGTGGCTATGCTAACTCTGGGGGGTTTCATATATTGCATGTGTGTGAACCAATACCTCTACGCTCAGGTAAGAAGGTAAGTATAAATGGTTATCTTGTCACCCGATGACCGAAGGGTGGTGGTGACCTCATATGGAAGTATATGCATATGCATATATGGAAGTATGCAAGATAAACCGCCTTTTAAATTATGTAACGACGCACCTACGCCCGGTAAGAGTGAGTTGCGAGAGCATGATCGGACAACCACCGGTCTAGGGGAGTGCTAGTGTGGTTACTGGATTATTTACATGTTACATACATGTTTATATGAAGGTACTTAATTGTGGGATGTGATGATGATTCGGGTAGTCTAGTGCTACATGTATGTATACTGAGGGGTATGCATATGTGGGGAGCATTTAAAATTTACCGCTTTCATTGCGTGGATATACATGTCATGTGGGGTTCCGGGCTGAAATGGATTTTCTGCAGGTACGCTAACTACGAAACCGTGTAGACAATTGTTTAGGTGCGATTTAATGAGAGCGTGTAGGTTTGCCACCGTTTAGCATCGTTTAGGAAATCCACTCTTCTCTCAATTCTATGAGGACGAATAGAATCAAGCATGCATCATAATCATTCATTTGCTCATCTTTTTGCATTAATGTTCTTTTCCCCTTACAATTTTAAAATGAAGTGAAGTGCTCATTGTATTATCTATGATAACGTAAAATGGAGCCACCGCCATATACTTGAGGAAGGTACTCTGTTGGAACAGTTTTGGCACACCCAATTTGCTTTGGAAGGTGCTAGAAAACTTTGGGTATACCACATCACCAATTTATCGTTGGAGGCATACCCGAAGTTTATGGCACTTCAGGATGTGCATTGCTTCTTCATATTCCAAAGATTAAGTGTCACATCTTCCCGGCATGAAATGAGAGTTGAAAAAGAGGGATTAAATGCGTGGGAAGCCGGGCAAGTAGTCGCCTTTGACATTCTTCGGACAATATGTCGAGCACATGGAAGAAATAGGAACCACTCCTATGTATTTGTTTCCACCCCTAGATCCTACCAATGAAAGTTGGAGCCAAAGGGATTACTTTAACCAATACCGGTTTGCCAAACCATAATCCTACGCTTACCATCACCGCTATATCCAACTTAGCTATCACCCAAGCTTACAAAGCCGAGAAGAAGTCTCCCACAATTATCGGCGTCGGAGATATAACCTTTGTAATATAGATTTAAAGGTGACCGAGAATTTGTGGGAGTCTCAAAAACACCACCAATGTAGTGATGGATTATGCTATCCAAAGATGAACTAAATATGACCCACCAATATACCATGCTTTGGGATCAAACTGTTATTTTGGAGCAACAAAGAGCTGCAAATGAAGCACGTGCCAATGAAGCGTAAGCAACTAAAAATGCCGCCGTCCCAAGAACTAGCCGGCCACCGAAAATTTTGAATTTGCTTTGAGCACAATTTATCGGAGCAAGTAGATGAAGCTAATGCGACTATCGCCAACCTCCAAGAGCAACTCAATGCGTTGCAAGTTGCGGACCACCCGAGGTGAATGAACCAGAGAAGTACTAAATGAGTTTGAAGAAGATGAGATGGACTTTGAAGAAGAACCCGAAATAGAGTTTGATGAGCGCGATCGAAACTAGTCTAGATGATGACTATCCGATAGACTTTGATGATGAGTACTAGAGGAGGGCTTTTCTATGATGTTTGTAAAATATAATAATCCTAGAGTTGACTTATAACTGAGATCTTAATCTAGTAGATGTTTTTCCCCATGTAATATATGATGTGTAATAGTTGTAACTCGAATGTAATATATGCAGAGTTTGAAATAAGTGATGTTTAATAATATGGTATATGAGAAATAAGAGTGTATAATTATGATGGTGCAAAGTGAAATTTTTATTATGCCTCTGTTTGTTGTATGAAGTTTTATTTCCCTTCAACATTTCAGTGTTGTATAATAATTGCTTTCACATTTTACCTGGTACCATCATTAATTATGCTTTGAATATAAATGCATGCCAAACACTCGCTCCAATGGTTCTCGAAGGGGGAATGATGGATCCTCGGACCTCCCAAATCCACCCACCGCCGCCGATGTGCTTGGCTCGCTTGTTGGGTGGACAAGCGAACATGGAAGCTGCCCTAGAGCGAATTGCCCGAATACCACACCCGGACGCCAATGAATAATAATCGGGGCCCGATGCCCCTCGTTACCTACAAGGAGTTTTCTTCGCACAAATCCACCGGTGTTCACTCAATCTCAAGAGCCTTTGCGGGCGGATGAGTGGCTCAATACCATTGAGCTAAAATTCCGTCTCCTTCCCCGGATCACCGATAGCCGGAGAGGCTGAGTTTGCGGCTCGGAATTGCATGGAGCCGCCGGGTTTGGTGGACAAACTATCTCGCCACTTTGCCCGAGACCGCACGTACCCACGTGGACGTAATTTAAAGAAGCTTTTCAGAAATCCCATATCCCCTCAAGGCATCATGAGGATTAAGATGAAAGAATTTCAGAAGCTTACTCAGGGAACCAAAACCATAAATCGAGTATTCACATGCCTTTAATCACTTGTCCAAATATGCTCCAATGCATGTGGATACACCCCAGAAGCGCATGGATTGTTTCATGCAAGGGTTATCCCTGAAGCTTCAGGATGACCTAGCTCTCAGCAAGTGCACCACTTATGAAGATCTAGTTAGTGATGCAATTACTCGAGAAAATGCTCATCGTCTGTATAAGGAAGACAAGAAGCGCAAGAAGCCTTCTTCTAGTGTTCCTTCCCGCCCACCACGCCGGACTCGGTGGGCACAAAAGTCTCGCATCCGCCCACCGCATAAGCGCTTCAAGGCACCTCGTAAGCGTAAGGGACAAAGAAAATGCTTCACGTCCGCTAGCCTCAATCAGGAATGCACCCCGAAGTATTCAGGGTGGTTACAAAGCCCCATGTTTCAATTGCGGGCAAATTGGGCATTATGCCAGGGAGTGCCCTCAGCCCAAGCAGAAGAATAATTTTCAAGGGTATAAAAAGCAAGCTTCTGGAGCACGTGTTGGGCGTGTTCACTATACCACTGCCAAAGAAATCCCAGAGGGTGAACCAGTGGCTGCGGGTATGTTTTCTGTAAACCAAATTCCTGCTTTTGTCCTGTTTGACTCTGGATCATCACATTCATTTATTAGTGAAACATATACACTCAAGCATCAGCTCCCGACTAGTAATTTAAGAAGTGGGTTTAAAATCAATGCAGTTGGGTCTGAGACATCAACCCACCTTATGGTTCCAAAGGCACAACTTGGTATTAGAGGAAGAAACTTTGTGACCGATTTAATTGTATTGCCAAACCTGGGCTTAGATTGATTCTAGGCATGAATTGGATGAAAGAACACGGGGTAAATATGGATATACCTAATAGGATTCTCAAGTTAAATCTACCAGATGGTAATGGTACTTTCTATGTGTTGCCTTCCGTAGATCCTAACTTCCAGAATTCCTCCTTTGCTACCCAAACCACAAAACTAGAAGATATCCCTGTAGTATGTGAGTTTCCGGATGTATTTCCCGATGATTTGCCGGGTTTGCCACCGGAAAGAGATATTCAGTTTGTCATTGATCTTGTACCTGGCACTACTCCTATTTCTAGAAGGCCCTATAGAATGCCACCAGACGAGTTGGTGGAATTAAAGAAACAAATACAAGAGTTGTTGATGAAGAAATTTATTAGGCCAAGTACATCTCCGTGGGGATGCCCCCCGCATTGTTTGTGAAGAAAAAAAGGATGACACTCTGCGTATGTGTGTTGATTATCGACCACCGAACGCAAAAGGACCATCAAAAATAAATATCCCTTGCCTCATATTGATATCCTCTTTGACCAGTTGAGTAGGGCCAAGGTCTTCTCAAAAATTGATTTAAGATCAGGCTATCACCAAATTAGAATCCGACCAGAAGACATTCCTAAAACAGCTTTCATAACCCGTTATGGCCTGTTTGAATACTTAGTAATGTCCTTTGGTCTTACCAATGCACCTGCCCATTTTATGTACTTGATGAACTCAGTCTTTATGCCGGAGTTGGACAAATTTGTGGTGGTATTCATTGATGACATATTGGTTTATTCTGAAAACAATGAAGATCATGCCGAGCATTTAAGAATAGTTCTGACCCGACTCAGAGAGCACAAGTTGTATGCCAAGTTTAGCAAGTGTGAATTCTGGCTCCGTGAGGTCAAATTTTTAGGGCATGTATTATCCGAGGAGGGTATATCAAGAATCCGAAAAAAAGTACAGAAGTGTTAGATTGGAAAGCACCAACTAATGTTGGAGAAATCCGAGTTTCCTAGGATTGGCGGGTATTATCGCCGGTTTATCCCGGACTTTTCCAAGATTGTTAAACCCATGACCCTAAGTATTACAAAAGAATGAGAAGTTTCGTGGACACCGGAGTGTGAAGCGGCTTTCTGCACCTTGCGGAAGTTGCTAACCACCGCTCCCGTGTTAGCACAACCGACATAACAAAACCTTTCGATGTTTATTGCGATGCTTCGGGGCATTGGTCTCTACTGTGTCCTAATACGGAAGGTCGAAGTCATTGCCTATGCCTCGCGACAACTTCGAAAGCATGAGGTCAATTACCCTACTCATGATTTAGAACCGGCTGCGGTAGTACATGCTTTGAGAATTTGGAGGCATTATTTGTTGGGAAAACGTGTCATATCTACACGGATCATAAGAGCCTTAAGTATATTTTCACTCAACCGTAATTAAACATGAGACAAAGAAGGTGGTTGGAATTGATTAAAGATTATAATTTGAAAGTGCATTATCACCCAGCAAGGCCAATGTAGTAGCCGATGCTCTTAGTAGAAAGGCCCATTGCAACTATACGAGTTATTTCCTGAAGAAAGCTTTAATCTCTTACATCCAAAGAAGTGCTTCACAATATTGTTGTTAGTTGCAATTTGGAAAGCCGATTGAAGGTCAACAGATCGATCCTGGTATTTTTCATATCAAGCTTAAAAATACAAGAGGAAGAAACTAGGCATTTCCGAGTGGATGAAAAGGGAGTGCTATGGTTTGATGATGGCTTGGTAGTTCCTAAAGATGAAAAATTAAAAGAACAGATCTTGTCCAAGCCCATTCCTCAAATCTATCTATCCATCCCGGTAGTAGCAAAATGTACCAAGATTTGAAGCCTAAATATTGGTGGACTAAAATGAAGAAAGAAATAGCAAGATATGTTGCTCATTGTGATGTATGTGGAGAGTGAAAGCGCATCATTTGCGACTGGCTGACAACTTCAATCCTTATCTATTCCCCGAATGGAAGTGGGAAGAAATTGGTATGGATTTTATAACGGGGCTCCCTAGAACACAAAAAGGGTTATGATTCTATTTGGGTGATTGTGGATCGCCTTACCAAGGTAGCACATTTCTTACCCGTTAAGATCGATATAGTGCGGAGCAAAGATGTAGATTTGTACATAGCCCAAATTCTACGCTTGCATGGTGTTCCAAAAACTATCATATCCGATAGGGGGTCACAATTTATGGCACGTTTTTGGGAGCATTTACATGCATATCTTGGTACTAAATTGTTTAGAAGTTCTCGCTTATCATCCTCAGACTTCTGGTCAAGTTGAAAGAGTGAATCAAATTTTGGAAGATATGTTGAGAGCCTGTGTACTTTCGGCTTCGGGATCTTGGGACGAATGGTTACCTCTAGCAGAATTTTCATATAATAACAACTATCAAGAAAGCATCAAGATGGCACCATTTGAAGCACTTTATGGTAGAAAGTGTAGGACTCCCTTGAACTGGGTAGAACCCGGGGAGAGGAGGTATTATGGTATTGACTTTGTGAAACAAGCCGAGGAACGAGTCCAAAAGATCTAACAACATCTTAAAGCCGCTCAATCCCGTCGAAAAAGTTATGCCGACAAAAAGACGAGACCAATAACTTTTAATGTTGGTGACTATGTCTATTTAAAGGTCTCGCCCTACAAGAGTGAACGTCGATTTGGTATACAAGGGAAGCTAGCTCCTCGCTATGTGGGACCATTCCAAATTTTAGCTCGCAAAGGAGAGAAGTGGCATATGCTTTGCAACTTCCGCCACACATGAGTGCAATATTTAATGTCTTCCATGTTTCTCAATTAAAAAGAAGTCCGAGAGCACCAAAGGGAAGAGGTCAACTTGGATGACATTAAATTAGCATCGGACCTTACTTATAAAGAAGAGCCAACTAGAGTGTTGGAAGAAACCGAAAGAGTGACTCGGAATAAAATTATAAAGTTCTATAGAGTGTTGTGGAGCAATCACACTGAAGAAGATGCCACTTGGGAGCGAGAAGACTTTCTTCGCACCAATTACCCAATGTTTTATGAACAATGGTAGGTCCTGCGAAATCTCGGGACGAGATTTTTGTTAGGGGGAAAGAGCTGTAACATTCTCATGTTAATCATGTTGCCTTGCATTTGCATTATTGCATAAGTACCATTTTACATTTAAATTATAGGCATGAGCTATTGCAAGTTTCCATGTGTGCAATATACTTGATTGTTAATAACCTCAAAATGAGTTAAACATGTTTAGAATCATGTTTGAAGTAGGGTTTATATACAACTTTTGTCTAAAAGTATTCACATGTGATGATATGGTTAATTATGCCTTTTTTATGTTACTAGAAAGCTTAAAGTGTAACTATATGCTCTTTTCAGTTTTTGGGTTTAAGCCCTAAATGAAAGTTGGAGTATAAGACATATGCAACAACTTTTATTTAGAGGTCCAAGACTGAATCCTATTCTAAGTTGCTCAAAAACTCACTTTGAAATTGAACTCAGCAAAGGTTATTAAAGGGACTTAGAATTTTTCTAAGTCCTGGAACTCAGTTTTAAATTCAAGGCTCAAGGCCATGTGTTTTTATTTTTCATAAATCAATTTCTGGAAACTAGTTCACCAATTGTTGGTACAAAGTTTCTACTTTAATTATGTGAAGTTGGTTGGGTTTAGTTGCTGTTGGTTAGCTCTTAATTAATTGCCTAACATAGCTAACCACCGTAATTAGAACCCCTGTTTAATCGAACCAAACTGAATTCGGGTTTCGTTTTTGATTTAGCAATGTTTAGCACCATGTAGATTGCAAACCGACCGAGTTAGACTTTGATCCTTAAACCAAAGTTGCAGCCCACACATTGGAGAATACCATGGCAAAATTGGATTGCCATTCCATCAGCTGAACCGTGAGTTAGAAAGCGTCGAAGTGGCCGGTTTCATTCGGCTACAGTAGATCGACAGGGCAGGCAGCTTCTCGTCGGCTCCCTCTGGCCGTCGGCGATTGGCCGCCGTTGCCACGCCCGGTCCATTGAATAGCGCGGCTCAAGTTGGTCGCAGGGGATTGGAGAAGCCATCTCGCGCCCATGCCCTTGCCCATACCGTTGCCAGGCCATCGCCAGCTCGCCGCCGTTCGTCTCTCTTCTTCTCTCTATTCACCGGCGACACGGGAACGGTTCCCCGTGTTTCGCTCGAACTCTACCGTGCCCTGCCCTCCGCGTGGATGAATTCGCAAACCCTCCAGCTGCATTCCAGTGCTCGCCATTGCCTATAAATAGCCCACATTGGCCGCCGTCGCCATTTTTTTCTTCTTTCTGCCGCCAACGAACCGAGCTCACCCTATCGCCAAATTCGACACCGTCAATCGATCGCTGTCAAATTAAACTTGACCCTAGCTCCGCAACCTCCTTGCGCACCGATCGCATCCACCCTCACTGTTTGCCATCGACCGAGTCGCCCAGACGGCCTTGTCTTCTTCACGGCCGGCCAGTAACGCCGCCGTGCTCGGTCCTTCGTCGATTGGACGTTTCCGTGAGCCCTTTTCACCCGCCAATTGTTGCGTTGACTTCGCCTAAGATTGTAGATCATGATCGGCTCTTCCTTTTCATCTCTATTCCACAGGACACGCCAGAACGCCTCTCGCCACCGTGTTCACGCCGCCGGAGCCGCCGTCTTCCGTGGCCAACCGACTCTGCACAACCTCCAACGCAACCGACGTGAGCACCGTGACCGTAGACGGTTACTGATGGTTGCTAACACTCCTAATTTAACCCTATGGCACGTTAACCGTCGTAACATGTCACGCCGGCGAGCATAAGCTCTGCCGAGCCGCCGCCGCTTGCGGCCGAGAGCGTAGATAGGGTTCTACCGCGGCGATCGAGGGCGTGATGTGTCCACGGTAGCGTTTAGCATATGACCGTAGCCCCAACACCGCCAGAGAAACAACCGTTGGTCGCCGCCGTCGAGGCCGCGGCGCCGCCGTGCCGCCATGGTCGCCGGAGTACGCCGCCGCGTGCTCGGGGAGGCCAACTAAACCCCCTAGGATGTTGCGCGGGATCACCCCGAGCACGTAGACGTGGACCTCGTCGCCGGCGACGTCACCGTCGGTGAGATATCGCCGGTCAAACGGCGTCGCCGCCGCGGTCAGGCCGCGGAGGCATTGTGGCGCTGACCGGCGGGACCCACCTGTCAGCCGCCCGTAGCACACGCTGTAGCTGGGGAGCACTGTGCCGCGCGGGAAATCACTTTGCGTGGCGTTTTCACTTTTATTTGAATTTCTAAAAGTGCTGCAATTTGTCTTTTTTGTATAGAATTTATTTGAATTCCAAAAATTATGAAAATTTTTGTGTAGCCTCCCTGTGATGGAATCTATGTGGGAAAAATATAAAACCTAGAAAAGTAATAGTTTTTGCATGTTCTAAAATTAATCCTTTTAATTAACAAATGGACATTTCATGATTTTTCTAGAATAAAATATTGATCCAAAAATCATGAAAATTATTTTACACTCATTTCATGATAGTACCAATCTATATAAAAAGTTTGAGAAGAATTTGAGAATGTTTTATAAAATCATTATTTCTAAAATTAGGAATAAAAAGAAAAGGAGAAAGGATATGATTTCATGTGTGCTATAATTGAATTTTCTAAATGTCATACTTTGTTATTTTAGATTATCAGTGTACTGTCTGGCCTTGAAGCTTTTTAATTATTTGGTGCATGTCTTATTATTTTATGTCATACTTCTTGAAAAATATATATAAATAAGTGTGCATGCATTCTATGCACCTTGCATGATATGTGAAGTTTAGATCACCAAACTTCACTAATCCTTGACACTCCATTGGTTAATGATAATAATTTGAATATGCTAATGGATGAATGATGAAGGTTGCTTTAGGGTAGTTAAACCATTTCTCCCATAGAAGAGATATGCACGTACTCAATAAATATAATGGCAAGTATTGTGTAGTTCCTTTTATATGACTCGATAATATAGTGTTGTCATCGAGAAAAAGAAATTGCACACATGGAACCTTATGTAGCTTTCCATCCTCATCATTAACATGATCATTGCATCATACGACATTTCATGTCATTTCATGCTATCATCATGCATCCTATATGCATTCTTGGTATTTATGCAACACATACATTCATATAGGATCCGAGGGAGAACCTACCATCGAATACACCGTGATCGAGGAGGATCCGTGAGGAAGCAACACCCGGAGACGAAGGAGGAACCATCGACTCCTCGCCCCGAGTGCCCGAATCACGGTCCCTCTACTTTTCGCCGAGGCAAGCCCCGAGCATTCTATTAACCCATTCTATTTAAAATGCAAGTATTTACTCCAATTTACTTTATTTTATGCATTACGTTATAAGGATTGCGTGATACCGTTGTTGCATGAACACCTTGACCACTCAGATACACCCTTTTTATTCTACTAGTATTGGTAGATAGTTGATGCTTAGCCATGCTTAGATAATTAGAAGTCGGATGATTCCTGTCATCCGCAACCCGAGGTTGATACTTGTGATGTCCTTAATCATATGATGAATAATAATTGGAGACCAGACGGAGATGGTGTTTTCCGTCTGTGTCGATTAAGGACCGAGCCGTATTCTGGATCTAGGTGTGAGATTGAACGTACCTTCACATAACCGCCGAATAACTCGTTTCGACGGTGAAACTGGGTAGCTTATTTGAGGTAGTTCTTGAACCGCTTATGCATTACTAGGACGAACGGAAGGGGAAAGGGTATGGTCAAGACCCCGCGTGACTACGGGCTACGGGCTGAACGGGCATGACTTGTGAGACGCAGCACCATGAGTTTTGCATAGCGTGATCAAGCCTATCTTTCGAATAGAGCGAGCAAAGGACTTGAGCAAAAGCTTTGGCCGGCTTGCAAGAGTGTGTGATACGGGCCTTACCCAGGCTGGTGTAATCGATTCGAATCGCCGTCTCTCCCGGATAGTGAGAAACTCATACTTGACCACAGACGTAGTTAAGAAAGAATAACTACATGTTGAGATTAAAAGGACTATATTATGGTACCTCAATTTATAGATTTGTTTGTTATAATATACAAAATGACGTAGTCAATGCAAAGGTATATTTAGATAGTTAAAGTATAGTTGTTTGATAATACTTGAAATAAGGATCAAGTTTAGTAAGCGCTTCTCTGCAAAGCTTGCTAGCCAATAAATCTTCCTTTCATATTAGTCGATATCCTTGAAACCTTTTTCTTTTCCCCCCTCGTCGGGTAAGTCTTATGGAGTACAATTGAGTACTCGTGGTTTTACCATCGTTGCGGTGTGACATGCTTTATGAGGATTATTGTGTTACGTGCTTTAATCCCGTGGATGATGTGGATGAGTAAGGGCCATCGGGCTTGGCCGTATCTATAACTCCATCACCTTGCTTGTACAGGGAGGCTTGAATAAAACCGGTGATGTAAAAACGCTTATGTTATTGTAGTTTGAAATAAAGAATACTTTCATGTAACATATTTGGAACCGGTGTTGTAATAACACTTCGATGTATAATTATTTTCCGCCGCACTCGTATCTTTGGTGTATGATATACCTTGATCATGATCCTGGTTGTAAGTTGATTTACCGAGGTCCTTCGTGACACTCGGCGGACTACCGGATTTATTCGAGAAGCGGTGTATGCGTGTCAACGTTATTACGGGGACAGTTACGCTTAATCTCGGATGGATTGGTCGGTTCTGTCACAACAAGTCACACAAGTGCCTGGTAATCCACTTTTTTGCAGAAGCAATCCAAGAAGGAAATTTTTTTCCCTTTATGAAAGCTTTTTTCTGAACTTGTGACATCCATTCTGCTCACGTGGCGGTTTCCTGTTGGATTTATAGTCACAGCACATAGTAGAAACCTAAAATGACGTAACCACATATGACCCTACGTGAAAAGTTTGCATGCTTACCTTGATAGTTTGAGGGCATCTAATTCTACCTGGATGATAACTTTTTGTGTGGTAGTTAGTACTTTATGCCTACGTTGCATTTGCTCTAGTGTGACAGTAGTTGCTGGACTCCAGATGTGACGCTGCAGTAGTTTTCCCTTTATAAGAATGGTGACGTAGTTTTTTCTATGTGAGTGTGTGAGACGGTAGTTGCTTTTGCAAGTGCTGGAAAGCCCAGCAGGGCATGAATACTGCCCAACTGCCAAGTGTTTGTAAGGAAAGCCCACAACGATGGATTCGGCCTAGAAGTGAATAAACTGGGCCTCGTTAGAACCAGCTAAGAAAATCTTCATGGGCCCAACTTCTTGCGATTTGACGATTTGTTTTATCCGACTCCGTTTGTCGTGCCTACCGCACAAGCTGCCCTCTTCTAGAGGTGCTTTCTGATGTATCCTGGGAGACTTTGTCCCTTATTGCAGCGTCCTGCTGTTAAATTTAAAGCTTGTTTATTATCAACACTGCTCAGAATACCCATCAGTGCACTGTGTTGGATACGGTTCCAAATAGTTTCATCTTCAGCCGCAACAGTAAGTCGGTCATGTCCTGTCATTCAGTCATTCTGACAATGGAATATGAATTTTTCTTTCTTTTTTTTGGCTTTCCACAGTGGTGGGCGTTCGGATGCGTGGGGCCGGCCGGCCGGGGGTAGGGATTGGGGAGCAAAAGCACTCGCGCTATTTCGCAAAGAGAGCGAGGCAGCCAGCAGACGACAGCCTAATCGCGATGGCAATGGCATTTGGAACCTATCGTGCGTGTTACAGCCTATCACGGTGCGAGCATTGCTTCGGCTGCACACTGGACGGGCCCAAAAGGCCCGATTAGTCAATGATGGCAGCCACATGAACAGTGATGCAGTAGTGGTCTCGCAAAGCAGGGTGAGGGGATGGATAGTACCGGCCGCCCAGATCGACGGAGATCGAGCTTCTTTCTCAAGCAACGCCTAAAGAAGAAAGACAAGCTGGGCTCGTCGTGGCTAGAGCTAGCTAGCTTCACGGCACACGCATGGTTGTGTGCTCGGTTTCGATTCGACGTACAGCTAGCTCCATCAATCGATCGGTAGCTTGGATGGAGGCTATCATTTGTAGGAGATCGATCATCTATCGATTGATCAACCCACTAATTGGATTTGGATTGGGTCCGTCCAATGATGCGTGTCATTTTCGGTAGGGCAAATGAATATATCGAGATAGTAGGCTGGTTTGCTATGAGGAGGACGTGTTACGTGAATGTCTGCCCACACCAAGAAATCATCGTCCTAGCTCGCACTATACTTGATCAACCACTTGCATTGCCAATGCAACGTAAGTACGTACGTAACCACGCACGTAGCGTCTAAGCAGCGCCTGATAAAACACCGCACGTACGTCTACGTAGCTGCTGCTAGGATACGAAGAAGAATAAGGAGGCGCCCACGGTCACGGTTCCCACGGACTCACGGGTACATACGGTGCTGCTGGCCTGGAATTTTGATCGATCGGTATCCAACTCGGCGATTCCGATTTCCGGCTTCAAACTGCACGTCAGAGTCCTATACTTCCATTCCTTCACCAGCAGACTGCGAGCCACCAGCGCCCAATTTGCAACTAGAAAAAAAATATTCGCTATCAAGCGCGCGGTCGAGTCTCTGTCGATCCTTCTTCACAGAGGCCAGCCGGCCAGGCCGGCTGGAAGTATAGTAGCAGCCACCACCATGCAGATCGAGAATATGCAGTGCAGACGACGACAACGGCCGCGCGCGGCAGCATCCACTCCAATGATCCGTCCGTCCAACCATGCACATCATGCGCGCAGCTCGGCGGATCGAAGCGCGACAACGGCCGCGCCGCGCCGCGGAGGCCTGACCCACCGACCAGCCGACGCCGGTGCGTGCGTGAAACGGCGGCCGGGCACCGAAGAAATACTAGCAGGTCGCGCGCACGCACGAGGGTAATAAACCAGCCGCCGCGCGCCGGGCGCCAGCGCGCGCCAAAAACGACCGTACGTAGCGGGGCAGCGCCGCAGCGGCGGCCGCGCGCGTGCCGGGCGGCATCCAGCCGGCCAGGGCCAGGGCCCCGGCGTCGCGTACGGCCGGGCGCCAGGCGGCCGACCGGCCCAGCCGCGCGCGAGTGCAGATTCCGGCCGTACCGGAACCGGACGGCCCTGCGTGACGATAAGAGAGTGGTTGCTAACGGAAAGCAGGATCGTGACAGCTAGCGTGTACTATAGTGCCAGTACACACTACCACACATGGATGGAACGCGCGCACCTCATGCTCATGCAGCGGCGGCCCCACGAGCACGAGCACGTCCCGGCCGGCCGATTCGGGCGTGACTGGATGGAGACTGCTGCGATGTCTAACCATCTCTATTCGCAGAAGAAAAAGAAAAAGAGAGATGTCTAACCGTCTCTACGGCTGCTTATCCTGTTTCATCTCTAGTGAAACAGAGCTGTCAAAGTATTATTTCAACTCAAACGGATCAAATTAAACTGCCATTTTCTATGCCATTGCTCCGTGACATCGCTAGCGTGGCCCTCATTAGCTATTTACTACCAACTCCGTTAAAATTTATAGTCCATTTAACTTTTTAATTCTAAATTTGATCACTTTCGATCGTCTTATTAAAAAAAAATTATATAAAATTTCATATCTTTTGTTGTAGCTTGATTTACAAATAATTTTTTTTTAAAATAATCTAAATTTAACTATATTTACATAAATTTTTAAATAAGACGAGCAAACAAATTTAAAATTAAAAAATCAAACGAACTATAATTTAAAATGAAAGAAGTACTGCTGTACTATTGAAAAAATGATATGGTGAAGGGAAATGTCAGCAATACGAGAATAATAAAAACAGCAAGCATCCAGAGAGACACGTTGCACACAACTAGCGTATAAATGGACAAGGAAGGATCTGACCAAGCTGACTTCGCAGCACACAACAAGGTGTATTATTAATTATTATCAAAAGCTTGGCCTCGACCCAATTATCAAAAGATTAAGAGACTGTACAGCTGCTGCCGCAGGCACACTCGACTGTTCCTCTCAGAATATTACATGGAGAAACTGTGCCTGCATCTTGTACACACATGCATGCATGCTGGACACCTGCATGCGCCGGCCGTAGCTAGATTTCCTCTCGTGTCACGTACTGTCGGCTTCATTCGACAGTAAATCCACTGTTGAGTGTTGACGCACACGTTGTAAGGTCGGGTACTAGCAGTAACTTGACGAGATTTATGTCCCATTTGTAGATTCTGTGCGTTAGCATTTGTTACTACATGAGGCACAGCAGGTGCGTTTTTGACTGCTGTAGATAATACTTTGATAATAAGTCATTCTATTTTTTTAGAGTTTAATCATCTAAAATTTGATCAAATTATATAATAAGTTTATAATATTTATTATCCCAAATAAGATCACTAGATTCTTCATTAATTATATTTTTATAGTATATTTATTTGATTTTATGAGTTTTTTAATTCTCTCCATATTTTTTATTAACTTTAAGATGTTTTAGCTTTCAAAATAATTAAAATGACATATAATTTGGGACGGAGGTAATTAAATATTCCTCCATTGCATATTAGTCATCATTCAAAATACATAAGCCTATATGCCCTCTCAAGGCCCTATAAGAATCATACCCCAAGTATTACACATCATCAAAATAGTATGGCAATACAAAACTCTCCCCCAACCTCTTCTCAAGGAGGTTGCTTAGATTGGCATTGGCAACGGCAGAAAAGCCTCACAATGCTTTGTCTACATTTATAAGACTTGTAAGGCTCGCAATGCTTTGTCTACATTTACAAGGTCACAATGCTTATGTACAAGTCTTATAATGCAGGTAAGAAAAATACTCTCCCTAAGCTCTTACATAAACCTCATTTTTTTCTTTGCTATCTTGAGGGCTCTATACCTTGGTCAGCCACTGGTCATAAGTGAAGGTGGTAGAGGCAACCTTGCAACTCAGAGTATTCTGAAAGGGGTTTGTGACTAGCCAAATATCAAGGTTTGCCAAGTTAATAAGGTACCAATGTTGCCACCAATTGAAGGGAGAGAGAGAGAGAGAGAGAGAGAGAGAGAGAGAGAGAGAGAGAAGTAGTGTCAATGCCTAACATATCAAAAAAATCAAAGAGTAAGATAGAGACTGAGATTAATCTCTCGCATAAAAAAAGAGATACATGCTAAGACGACAATAGGTGGTGGCGACATTGTGATGTGCCCTTTCATTAAGAATTAAGATCACACACATAAAAAAGAAGCCTTAAAAAACTATGTAATACTTTGCCTATGTGTGTTTTTGTTGGTGACTTGCCGCCTCAACAACTTTATCATGAATAGACATATCTTTTCATTCATGCGACAATATGGTACTGACTCAATTATTATTACTACTACTACTACTACTACTACTACTACTACTACTACTACTATGATTATTCTACACCCTAAGTGTAGAATATTATTCTACACCTAGTAGTTAATCTTGACGACAAATCTTCGACCAGAAAATACTTGAACCATGTTCGAAGATCGGTCAAGATTTGGAGTCGATAGTTGTCGTCGACTACGGAATACTAAAGAATACCGACACGCAAATCTTCGAACGATACCGAATTTTATTCAATATTAGTCGATATTAGCTACTGGATGTAGAATATTATTTTACACCTTGGATGTAGAATAGCAGATGTATTATTATTATTATTATTATTATTATTATTATTATTATTATTATTATTATTATATAAGAGGTAATGGTACTAAAACAGTCTTTTTTCAATGATGCTAGCGCTATTAATTTCTTTTAAGATATATTTTAAATGCCAATGCTAGCACTAACAATTACTACAATACATTAAACATGTGAAGTAAGAACTTAACATATGAATATATCTTTTTTTCAGGAAACATACACATACCCTGACTAATTGACTGACAAAATCTACAACATTTGGTCTCTTTGAATTAGTGCGCCCTAAATTTTAAAATAGATGAAGTAGGAGTAATACAAATGACATGCAGTAGGCCACTATCTAAGTATTCTAACGAAAGATCAAAGCTAGTTTAGTGGGGCAGGCAAGATATCTATCCGAATCTTAAAATTTCAATTTTCCTAGGTTACTGGGGCAATATGATATCCATGCAAATCTTAAAAACTTCAGTTTTCCTAGGTGAGTGCGTGGAGGCAATACACGCACCTAGTAGGTCCAAACGGGCAATCACGCAGTGGATAAACTATCACAAGCACATTTCCCCCTGCCTACACTTGTTTACAGCCTCGAACCCCACTTTTTTTCCCCCTCGCGCCGGCGCGTCGGGGCAAATGATGGTGTCAGCCCGCCTCCCTACGCCGTCTCAACGCCGTCGTCGCGTAACCAATTGCTCCGGGACAGCACTTGAGCGCTTCTGTTCCGCGAGCATTTCGTCGAGACGAGCACATGCCCGACTCGCCGAGGGAAACGTAACCCGAACGCGAGAAATCGCTGGGCACGGCGCACGGGGCGGGTGCGAGTGCGACCCAGTGGACCGCCGGCCGGCGGCACGGTCCGGTTGAGCTTGCGGCCTTGCGCCCAGGTCCAGCGCAACGGCAGCGGCAGCCATCGCCGGGTCACCGGGCGTCAAGCCTGAGCTGCTGCTGGCTGCCGCCTCCGTTCGGCTGCCCCAGCAGGGCCACCACCAGACGACACCGTCCCTTTATTCGGCCCGCTTTTCCCCTTCTGCCCTTGCGACGGACGAGCACGGACCCGGGACCCCATCTCTTTCCTTGTTCGCCCATGTTTTTTTCACTTGGCTCCCACTCCACTTCCGCTGCCGTGCGTCGGCTCCGCTTCCCCTCCTCCCCATCTTGAAACGAAACGAAACCCCCAAACCCCAGCGGCTCAAAACCACCGGAGACTCCGCGAGATCTGAGCGCCATGGTGGCCGCCGGGGCAGCAGCGGCCGCGCCCCGGCTGAACCCGTCGCCGTCCCCGCACCGACGCCGAGCTTCCTCCGCGCTCTCCCCGGCCAAGTCAAACTCCAACGCCAACGCCGACGCCGGCGACGCGCGGCCCAAGCCCAAGGCGAAGACCGTCTCCTCCCGCTACCTCGTGCCCTCCTCCAAGTCCACATCCACCTCGACCTCGACCTCGACCTCCACCACCACGACTTCGAGCTCCAACTCCACCTCGACCTCGACCTCGGCGTCCACGCCCTCCCGCCGCTTCGCGTCGCCGCTGCCGAGGCGCTCTGTCTCCGTCGACCGCCCGCGCCCCGGCCCGGCTGGCAATACTGCCGTCGGGGAGGCCGGGGGACCCAATGCGGGCACCACCACCACCACGAGGAGCCTCTCCGTGGCGTTCCAGGGCCGCTCCTTCTCCTTCGAGACGAGCAAGGCGAAGCCGGCCACGTCCCCGTCCCCGTCGCGGCGACCGGTGGCGTCCGCGGCGGGGGCCGTCACGCCGGAGAGGAGGCGGCCAGCTATGGGGACAGTGCCGGAGAGGGGGAAGGGGTTTGAGGGGGCCCATGCTCACCACAGGTGGCCAATGTCGGCGAGGCTGTCGCAGGGGTTTGAGGGGAATCCGCTCACCAAAAGCTTGGATTGCTCTTTGCACAAGAGGGACGCGGCCGTCCTTGCTGCTGTCCGGTCCCTGCGGCAGTCCATGGTGTTTGAGGAAGGGGTGCGGCGTTCCTCGTTCGACGGTGGGGATTATTTGATGTCGTCTGATACAGAGAGTGTGTCGTCTGGGAGCAATTCAGGGTCTCAGGATGCAGGCATTGGCATTTCGCACAGAGCACGTCCATCCCCAAAGGGTATGAGTGTGCCGGCACGGTTCTTGCAGGATGCCGCAGTCAGCAGGTCACAAAGATTCGCAGATCCTGGCACGCCGTACTTGCCGTATACCTCTGGGTTGGCCGCATCTCCAAGGACGGCGCCGGTCAAGAAATCGCTGCAAAACGGCTTTGTTTCATCTCCACTGATTCGGTCAGCCAGGCAATCTTCACCAAGTAAGCTTATGGGCAATCCGGCGAGGAGGATGTCAAGCCCATCACGGGCGAGAAACTCTGTGGGGTCGGGCACTTCATCTTGGGATCATCATGGAAGAAGCTCATCTGGTTATGCTTTGAATGGTGAAGTCAGGAGGAGGTGGCATGGGGGTAGTAAGGTTGATTGTGAGCATCTATTGAGAATTTTATCCAATCGACATTTGCAGTGGCGGTGTGTGAATGCGCAGGCTGATGCTGCACTTGCTGCACAAAAATTGACAGCAGAGGTCAGTATATTCATTGACAAAACAATTATGGACTTCTGAATTCTAATATGTGAAATTTTGTCCTCCTGTACATCTCAGAATTTAGTAGTATGTATACATGACTGTATATTTGGATTTTATCACTTGCTTGATTTATTGAAATTCAGATTAGTTTGTGTAATATGTAATTGATTAAATTCAAGGCCAGCATTTGCAATCTGAGCTAGCTATAAGCAGGAGCTATGTGCTTGCACTGATTCCCTTATTTTGACAAAGTAAATCTGTGAAGTTTACACATCGTATAGGTTGCAGCTACCTTTGTCTTTTGTGCCATAGTTTATGTTATCTGAACTTTATATTTATTTATCGAAGTTTTTTAGTTCCTTGGGTCTTGGGAGTAGGTTCTTCAATAAAGGCAAACCGGGCAATTATGTATATCAGAAGACTAGATAGAACCAGTCGTTGTCACACACATGCAAAAACTATATACACAGTTGGAAAGGGAAAAAGAACTAGGAAAGATTTGACAATGACATGCCTTTTATGTTGGAGCTGTAAACAAAACTAATACCATTAGGATCTGCTCGAGAAATCAGTTGGCATGCTAAATATGTGTCATGTCCATTACTTCTTAGAATGGAAGTTTGTATACTGCACCGCTACAGTATTTCCATTATGAAATATAATTGAAATGGGGAATCTCCCCTGGTTCGGGAAAAGTTCGTATACTGCTACTATTCATTGCCAAATGGAAGTCTGTGGCTGCTTCTTTTTGTTATCTTATTGGTTAACTGAAAGTACTGTTTCAATTAAAAAAATGCTAAGCCTTAATCTCAACCATATTGTTTGTGGTAGCTAAGATTGCCTTTTCTACTGCATTACTTCTCAATAACCCTTCTTCTTTGGCCTTTTCACCAGAAGTACTTATCTGATGCATGGATTACTACCCTAGGGATGCGTAAATCTGTTGCTCTTAAGAGGTTCCAGCTACAGTTGTACCGAAACAATTGGAAGCTCATGACAGTTCTAAAGGGACAGGTAATAACCAGTTTTAGTTTTCTGTGCATGACTGCAAGTAGTCTGCTGCCTTGTTACCATTTTTCTGTTAAGCTTTAGAAACCTTTGCTTTCTGATAGCTCACCGGATTATCTGGAATTATCCTCCATGCCTGGCTAACATTTGCTACGCTGCCAGGCATTGTTAGCAAGATAATATTTTGCCAAAGAAAAAGAAGTCCCTGAAAAAACTGAGAACCAGTTTATTGTAAGCACAGGACCATCTCCCATCTGAATACATACATTCAAATATCTGGACAATTGCGGGCTGGTCGCTTTGATGCTTATTTCCTCTGCTCAATAGATTACACATGGTCCTTTACTATGAACAACTGTAAAGTTAAAAAGGGAGATATCCCAGCTCACCAGCATGTGGACTCTGTAGTGGGGCCTTAGATAGAACTGTAAGCTATTATAGTACTTAATTACTAACAAAGTTAGCTAGTTATATCTTAAACTGGTAGAAACTCACCTTTTACCTTTGCCTTGTTTCTAAAAATCTAACGAAAATTGCTTGATACAGATGGGAT
Source organism: Chrysopogon serrulatus (assembly GCA_015844335.1). Taxonomy (NCBI): domain Eukaryota; kingdom Viridiplantae; phylum Streptophyta; class Magnoliopsida; order Poales; family Poaceae; genus Chrysopogon; species Chrysopogon serrulatus. The sequence continues at coordinate 7,262 of JADLZL010002725.1, read as the reverse complement.
ATCTGGAAGAATGGTCTTTATTAGAGAGGGAGTATGTGGATTATCTATCTGGAACTGTGGATGCTCTAACTGCCAGTATTTTGTGCCTTCCTGTTACTGATGGAGCAAAGGTTGTAAATAGCACACCATTGTACAAACTTGTTTCCACATGTTTCTCTTCTGACCTCTGTGTATTAAAGACCAATTTCTTCTTTGCTACTTTGTATTTGCAGGCTGATATCCAAGATGTGAAAAATGCCGTGGGTTCTGCTGTTGATATCATGCAAACAATAGGAAGCTCAATATATTCTTTATTGGATAAGGTGCTGTGTACATTGAATTGCTTTCCTTTCTTTGTCACTAGCTGCTTGTCAACAACTGCATTCTCTTAATTTATGGTTGTGGGCCGTCTGTAACAGAACTAGCACTCTGCATAATAAGGCTTAATGATGCATAGGAGACTTAATCCCAGCCAGTTGATTCCCTGATCAGACTGCTTTAGAAACATCCTCAAGTGTTTGAAGGATAGGAGATTTCTCTTCTTGAGGGTCTGTAGAATAACTGCATCCTCGTTTTAGTAATAAGCTTTACCATCACCATACCCCCCTCTCTCCAAAAAAGGAAAGGCCCCGTGTGCTTTTGTGGGGCCTACATAAAAACAAGAGATATAGCACAAAGCAATTTTTTAGAGTCTTACATTTTGTGAAATGTTTGTTACAAGTTGCTGCATTTGTTATTTTTTTCGGCTGAAATCATCTGTCGGTCTGTAGCTGGCTGGGACAAGTATTTTGGTTTCTGACCTTTCCAAAGTTGCTACCCAAGAGCGTTCTCTAATGGAGCAGTCCAGAGAATTGTTGTCCACACTTGCAACAATGCATGTAAGTACTGAGATCTAATCCACCCGTGTCCGGTTCCGACTCTGTATATTTTATAGCATTTCTAATGGGCCATCCCAATAATTTTGCTGAAACAGGTCAAGCACTGTAGCCTACAAGGGCAGAGAGTACAGACAACTGACAGGATCTCTATGCATTCCTAGTCAGACTACTGTAACCCCCTACTAACCGAAGAATGTAGGTGCAATTGCAAATTCTGGTGGCTTGGTTGGTGCCCACATAGGAGTCTGATTCATCTGAAGATGCTATCTAGACTAGTTCCAGTAGTTTTGGCGGATGTGGCCCTCTAGTTCTGATTGCTGATTTGATGCATGCCAACCAATGCAGAACAGATGTAATGCAATGTGTATAGATGTATCTCATTTGTTGGTTTTAGCTGAGGATTAGGTCAGATGCTAACTAGCTCCTAGACTGGGTTCTTTTTGTTCGTCATCAGATGACTAACGACCGCCAGGGAAATGCAATATAACTTCTAGCTGTACATTAGATTGCTTGCTGAAAAACACACATCGCTACTTCGATGTTTTTAGGAACATGGTTACTTATTGCTGATACCAGCCTCCTTGTTGCTGATACTAGCATCCGGCTGGTGCTCACAGCTCACTGCGCGTGGATGTAGCCATGTAGGCTTCCCTCCGACTGCAAATGGTAGTTGCATAATGGTATACCATGCTTGTTGCAGCCTAGTATGGTGGAAAACCCAAACGATATGGGCATCTTCAATGATTGGCTATTTAGCTTGTGGTAGGAGAAAGGTAGAAGAGAGAGCAGTCCTTAGCGATGATCTATTTTACGTAATCTAAAAATGTGAGAGTATGTGGGTCCAATAAATCTAATAGCACATAAATATATAAAATACTTTTTGCTCTTGTATAATTGGAGACGCCCTATGATTTGTTCATCGGTTCTTCCAAGAATCCAAGTCTGTTGGCGTGAACGTTGAGATAAGATCTGTCCATCCTCTGGTCTGGCCGGTGCTTCCAAGCTTCGAAAAATTGAATTACGCGGCTCTAGAATCAGTACAATTGGAACAGAAATAGCGCGTCGCCACAAACTAGGCCCTCTACTTGCTTCAAAATCTGCAAATTTATCCATGGCGCGGTGGTCAGTGGTGACTCAGGAATGACCAGGGTGGGTTTCAGTGAGAGCATACGAGGATCACGACAAAGCCGGCACCTGATGCACACGAAGGGAGGAAAATGCTGAAAGCGAGGGGGGTGGCCAATGGCAATGAATCGGGGCGCTTCACGGCAGTCACGGGCACGAGGCAGGGGCAGCCATCATTGCAGTTGCAGAGCTGCGGAGCGCGACCGACGGTTGCACGGCTGCCTCTGCCTTCGCTGCACGGAGAGGCCTGGTAGCCATCATCCCATGCCCATGCCGTGGGGCGAGATCGATTTACCGGAAAGAAAGCTTCATCGCCCGCAGCGACCACGACGAGTCGGACCGTCGGACGCCTGTGATCTGTGTGCCTGTGCCCGGCCGAAAACGACGTCAATTGCAGGAGAAGAGAGCCGCGGCCGACACAAGATGAATCAATGTGGCCGATTAGCTGGTGGCGCCTCTTGATCTTGCTACAGCACCTTCCTGTCCCGTGTCTCCTCCATGTGATAAATCTGGTGACGTTGGTCTTGTCTTACTGCCTACTGACTCAGCAGCGAAAGAAGCGGCAAAAATCCAAATGCCTTGGCCATCTAGTGCAGGGGAGAACACACAAGAACCTACTGAACTGAACGGTAATGCATTTTGGTTTTGGACGAAACCTGCTATACTCTATTGAAGACTGCATATTCGATCCCTGGTTCCTGCAAGGTGAAGAGGGTCACGTCCAGTCACATCTCAGTCCATATATTCCTGCGCTTTACTACGCCTTAGTGCAGATAAATCAAATTACCTGTCAGCTGCGTCTCAGCAAGCACCCAACACATCCATCCAAACTGCTTAAATCATAAGAACAATGTCTACAGGCCCCCAGCCTTGACGCATAATCTGCAGCCTGGGATCAGTCATGAGATATTGAGATATGATGAATTGAACTAGCATTTGTCAATCCAGAAGACCGAAAATGTTTTTAACACTATATGAAGCTGAACATCCAGATATACTGAAGCAATCTTGAAAGAAAAAAAAAATTCAGCACATGTTTTTACTCAGATAGAAAACATGCTGATGTAGCTGCATATCTAGGGCAAACAAATACGAGAATCAAATGAGAACATTCTTTCTCAGGGCAAACTAAACCAATTCAGCACCAAATACATGAATATTTATTTGAATGCCAGAGTCTGGAAAATCTGACAAACCCATGATGCAAAGCCAGTCAAAACGTTTCACCAACAAATGTGGAAGTGGAATGTACAACATACTGCAGGGTACACGAATTGAATGAATTAACACTTCTCTGAGTTCTCTGTCCAACACTAGTGATTAGCAAAATCTCCAGCAGGTATAGCAATGGGTTTCTGCACAACTGCAGGGTTCGAAGGGCCATTTTCAATTGTGTACTTGGCATTCTCTTTGAAAGTTGAAACATATGATTTTGCACAGCACTGGCTCCATCCTGAACGACACTGTCCTCAGGTTGTGTCTGAACAGCATCTTACAGTTCATTGCGGCCTGAAATTACAGCAGCAGATTCTTCCTGTTCAGAGGCACAGGGAGGTTCAACATCACCTGGCACTGAACTTAATTCTTTATTCATAGACTACGTTAAAAAAAAGCTTTACTCATAGACGTATTCAAGGTTTCTCCAGGTATGATGGCAGGTATGATGGCATTGAAGGGTCGACTGATCGTTCCCTGACCTGTAAAGTTCTCATTTTTGTGTCTACATAATTCTCAGACGCACTAGTGATTTTCTGCAATTTCTCTTTGTGTGATGAAACACTCGAGATCTTGTAGAATTCTGGAAGCACAAGCACTGAAGTTTTGCACATGTTCCCTGACCTGCAATTTTACCAAGGTGTATGTGAGTGATCTACACCATGTGATCGTACATCAATACATCGCTAATACACTAATAAGTAATAATGACCTCATCCACTTTACCATTAATCAAAGGTGCACAAGCACACTCCTGCAATTAAGCTGTAACCTTTTTGGGTATTTTAATGCTGTCCATAGATACAACAGTCTCCTGCACTTCCACAGCCTCTATGAATGCATAACCATCCTTCACATATGAATCTGAAATATCCTCTGGTGTAGCATCCTCTACGGATGTGTTCATAATATCAGTCATAGCATCCTCTACAGGGGTGCTAATAATGCCCTGAAGTGTCATGGTTAAATCAAGAGGGTCTTCTTGAGGATGCAAACCTTCACTTTTGTTATTTGTGGTGTCACCTGTCGTGAGAAGTGCTAGATCAGGAGTACCTCCCATGTGTTGAATTCTCATCATTTCGTCCAACTTCAGTATAGTGTTTCCCTCGACGTGATCATCAGCAACCTGTTCCATCTTCGCAATAGAACCTTGAGTAGGAGCCACAATATTTAGAGAGATTGTGGCTGATTTAGCTCTTTCAATTGCTGTTCCAGTTGGAACATCACTTTGCATAATCTGCACAACAATTGAAGACATAAGCATGTCCTGTCTCTTGCGGTTTAAGTAACTAGATTCATAAGGACATGATGTGTTACGTTCAAAAAAGCAAGGACATGATGTGAGAACAACCTGCTCTCCTTTCGCATCAAATTCACTTAGTAATAAGGTTCTAATTCGTCCCTGCACTGTACTGATCAAATCAACCTGCTCAGACAGATAAAAAACATTTTAACAGTATTACCAGAACTTTATCCGTACGCCCAGATAACTGATAGGATATGATTGGACATTCAACTGGAATGGATATTCAACGACGTGTAATTCGCCAATACCATTCTAGGTAACAATTCCTTGCATGAGTAGGATCTGAAGTCCCTGTTTCTGGTGCTTAACAACAGAGATGAGCCTGTTCTCCCATTCCTTAATGTACTTATCATGGTAAGTAGGCCAATGTTGATCAGCTTTACCCTGCATTTTAACACGTTCAACAACCTCAACTGGGTCTGGTATGTGCTGCAACATTCCAAATTATAGCAAGATGCGATCAGGCACATGCATTTCCACTATCTGGAAGCATATTAATGGAGTCCTCGACAGCCAAACTGCAATCCGGATGTGCATATTGCAGGAAGCCCAGCAACCAGGTCTGGTGTGTATTGGTCCCATGTGAACTGGAAAGCATAAAAAATATTACAGTCATACCATTTTTCCCCTTGTAATTACTAATGAGCATCTAAACGAACAAAAGCACCTCCTGAAGTAATAGCACACATCATACCTGGCAATCTGATATAGTATCTAGCCCATGCCTATAAAAATCATGGTACATGGAGCAAACATTTTCACAGTTCTTGATGGCAACATTCCACCTAGTTATCAGATGCTTTTCATATCATGGAGTATATATTGAAGTGAAAGTAAGTGGTAACAAAAAGCAAGCTGTGATAAAAAGAAAAAGAACCAAGAAAAAAACCTGCATCCAAGGGGTCGGTCATCGGGTAGAGCTTTATTCTCTAGTCGTTCGGGAATCAGGACAGCCTATCTGGATATGCTCCCACGCCCATACCTGTAATGTTTATTGCACAGAATATCAATTCTAGCATCAACCAAGAGTGAAATTTCTGCACTACACAACTAAGACATACTACCTGAAGAAGAGTGAGAAACGCACAGCAATTGACTTTGGTCTTCATGCTGGCTTTTCCAAGCTCTCTGTAGAGGTGGGCAAGAACAGCAGCCCCTGGTGTCTCCTGAGGTATCGAAATGGCGGAGTAGAACCAAATATAGTAAGTGCACTCTAGTTCCACTTGGATCAGGAAATAAAATGAATCTGGTTTGGTACAGTATAAGTATATAGGCTCATGCAGCATAATCTACATCTGCCTGATTAGCGCTTTCTGGTAATGTTTTGAAAGTGTCATGCAGCCATGCCATGTTGATAGAACCACCTTTGATCTGTGGGGTTTTTGGCCCAAAAGCTGTGTGCACAATTGGTCCCAGTTACAGTTTCGGTCCAGTGACAGGAGCACCACTTTATCTAAAAAAAAGAAGTGACAGGAGCACCATGTACACGAAGTCCAGCAAGAATTGCCACATCCTTCAAAGGCACTGTAATCTCTCCAAACCTCAAGTGAAAAGTCTGTGTTTCTCCGCCACCTTTCAAACAGTGCATTTAACAAAGCGTGGTCACTGGACCCTCTTCAAGAAAGATAGATGGTAAAACCAGAATGCTTCAATAACACAAGCATTCCCTCATGTCTCACTTCCCACTGGTTAAGCCTGGTGCCATGTTCGATAAATCTAACAGGTTTGTAGATCTGCATAACAAATGGATGACAATCAAGAGAAGCTCAATAACTGGATTTTTTTCAAAGGCCCAATAGCTGAAAACTGAACACATTAATTAATCGGAAAGAAACATTTGAATGAAATAAGGGCAAGTTCTAACATGTTACCTTGCCAACAAATATAGCTTCTGATTTGTGAAACTCCTGTTCCACAACGACAGATTTATCAACAGGACCCAGGATCTAGTCTCCGTTCCTATTCCCCAGAAACAATGAGTAGATAATAGTAAGCTGTGATTATTATTTATGTATGCTCAAGCAAAGTGGTTATAGTTACGAGTTACGACCAAAACAGAATAACTTGTTAGTTCATATCTGCAACTGCAATGGTTTGATGGTTTGATTTCTCTATGAAAAATATTGACGATGGCAAGCATACAAGAAGGAGATTTAAAGCAGATAGAGTCCGTTTATAGAGTACATGTTAGTACTTAGTAATTACGAGAGCATGGTCAATCGCAGAAGAAGCGCGGCGTCATAGAGTACGTTCAATCCGACCAATCGCAGAAGAAGCTGTAATTCACATAAACATACGCATTTGTGGTCGAGCAGCCTACAACGTTGTAATGCCACTAGCCAGTCCCCTTAAGAAAAATGTTCCGCTAGAGATAGGCAAGGTGCTAGGTTTTAGCAAACTGACCTGCCCTTCGGCTAAGCTGCGTCACGGAGCTCCTCAGCCGCTGCGTCCATGGCAGCGCTCGCGCGAGTTGGGGGATTTCCTCGTCCGTTTTTTTTTTTAAAAAAAAAATCGTTTTGGAACCGGGTGGAACTGTGGAAGAGGAAGACGGCGGCGTGTTGCGCTTGCGGGTGTCAGGTGTTGTGCTTGCGGGGTGGGCAGGCCGGAGGCCCAAGCAGCAAGTTCACCGTTCGGCCTGCGGGCCTGACCAAAAAGCCCACTCTAGCCTCATGTTTGCGCGCTGGGCCAAGTTGACGAGACGTTCCAATCCCCCGGCAAACTGGCACTGGAGGACCTGAAAAATAGAAAATCATTTATCG
>JADLZL010002724.1:0-28994 GCA_015844335.1 Chrysopogon serrulatus | reverse complement strand
TTTATGTTTTTAGCATCTTAGCCAGCTGGAAGTCTAAATCATCGAAAGTGGAAAGTCTTTAAGGGGTTTAGGATTGATAGCTAAATCTTGGAAATAGAATGAGTGTGTTTTAGCTACACAAGACTTCCGTATCTAGTTCGGAGTGATAAGATATCCCGAATCATATTAATTAGACATGTATTTTTAAGCGCACTCCATTTAAATAAGTTTAAGTAGGATTATCTGCCGGCATACAGATATCATCTGGTGTCACGCGTTTTACAGGGGAGGTTTTAAATATCGTATCCACGGGAACAGCTGTGATGATGACAAAGTATATAAACTTAACCTACAATTAGGCTAGATCATATCAAGAAAAGAAATAGCTAATGTACTCTAGTTAAACTACCCCGGTAAACTTTGTATAATATCGTCTTATCGGGCAAGTGACCTGAATAGGAGAAAGCAGGGGTAATCTACCTGCAGGACACCTATCAGCCTGTCGTCCTATCAAGGGAAGTGGACTACGGGAGATTCAACGGCTATAAAGTCACCTACCTTGAGCTACCACTATCAGGCTAATCGAGGGGGACATCCACAAGTAAACCTAGCCTAGGCACCACGCCTACACTGCAATACTACTTCAACCAAGCAATTACCAAGATCAAAGTCCTCAATATGAGATGTGAACTAAAGAGCGAATATAAGCGACTGCTTACTTGAATCGGAATAGTAAATACAAAGTACCTCGGAGCAGGCCTCAGGGCGAGGAATCGAAGAATACGGCCACGGCGCCCGACATGCGGGCTCCTCCGGAATCTCTACTCCTACTCAATCTCTCTAATCTCTAAACAAGACTAGATCTAGAAAGAACTAGTCTCTCTAAACTACATCTAGATGAACTAAAAGCTAAGAACTATGATGAACTAGACTAGATCAACTAGAGGGACCACAACCTAATCTAATGAAGAATATGAAGCCTTGGGGTGTAGAATGCCTCTTGGGGGGCCTTGGGCGTCATTATATATGCGAGAGAAGTGGAGTAGAGAAGAAGAACCGCCATGTCGGCGATCCGGTGTCTTCATCTCATGTGCACCGTCGGATCAAGCCGACCTCAAATCAGCGTAGGGATCTTTGGAGTGGACTCCGCATAGCCGAGGGGAGGAGACTCCCGGGGGCCGTGGTGATCGGGGAGGGGGAGTTAGGGAGCCCAGGGCGGCCCGGGGGTGGGGCCGGCCGGCCCCGCACTGTGCTCTCTCCTCTGCGGGCCGCCGGGTGTCTTCTAGACCCTTCTGAGTCCTCTAGCGATGTTGCTCCGATGTGGATCAATTTCGTGATAATTATGCATTAAAATCCTTCTTTTTATCCTTTTTTCTGAAAAATCTGGAAAATATAGAAGTGCTAGTAAAAGTTGGCGCTAAGGAGTGTCAACAATCATTCATTGCTCATCTTTTTGCATTAATGTTCTTTTCCCCTTACAATTTTAAAATGAAGCTGAAGTGCTCATTGTATTATCTATGATAACGAGAAAATGGAGCCTCGCCATATACTCGAGGAAGGTACTCGTTGGAGCAGTTTTGGCACACCCAGCTTTGGCACATGGAAGAAATAGGAACCACTCCTATGTATTTGTTTCCACCCCTAGATCCTACCAATGAAAGTTGGAGCCAGCGAGGGATTACTTTAACCGATACCGGTTGCCAAACCATAATCCTGCGCTTACCATCAACTGCTATATCCAACTTAGCTATCACCCAACCTGACAAAGCGGAGAAGTCTCCCACAATTACCGGCGTCGGAGATATAACCTTTGTAATATAGATTTAAAGGTGACGAAAATTTTGTGGGAGTGCACAAAACACCACCAATGTAGTGATGGATTATGCTATCCGGCATGAACTAAATATGACCCACCAATATACCATGCTTTGGGATCAAGCTCATATTTTAGAGCAACAAAGAGTGCGGTGAAACACGTACCAATGAAGCGAGAAGCAACTAAAAAATGCCGCCCAAGAACTAGCCAAGCCACTGAAAATTTTGAATTTGCCGAAAGCACAATTTATCGAAGTAAGTAGATGAAGTTACGCGACCATCGCTAACCTCCAAGAGCAACTCAATGCGCTGTAAGTTGCGGACCACCCGAGGTGAATGAACCAGAGAAGTACTAAAATGAGTTTGAAGAAGATGAGATGGACTTTGAAGAAGAACCCTAAATAGAGTTTGATGAGCAGACCAAACTAGTCTAGATGATGACTATCCGATAGACTTTTTATGATGAGTACTAGAGGAGGGCTTTTCTATGATGTTTGTAAAATATAATAATCCTAGAGTTGACTTATAAATCCAGATTTAATCTAGTAGATGTTTTTCCCCCATGTAATATATGATGTGTAATAGTTGTAACTCAATGTAATATATGCAAAGTTTGAAATAAGTGATGTTTAATAATATGGTATATGAGAAATAAGAGTGTATAATTATGATGGTGCAAGGTGAAATTTTTATTATGCCTCCCTGCTTGTTGTATGAAGTTTTATTTCCTTCAACATTTCAGTGTTGCATAATAATTGCTTTCACATTTTACCTGGCACTATCATTAATTATGCTTTGAATATAAATGCAGATGCCAAACACTCGTTCCAATGGTTCGAAGGGGAATGATGGATCCTCGGACATCCCAAATCCACCCACCGGCCAGCCGATAGGCCGCTCGCTTGTTGGGTGGACAAGCTTGGGCATGGAAGCCGCCCTAGAGCGAATTGCCCAGAATACCACACCCTGACGCCAGCGAATAATAATCGGGGCCGGATGCCCCTGTTACCTACAAGGAGTTTTCTGGCACAAACTAACGTTCACTCAATCAAAGAGCCTTTGCGGAGCGCGGATGAGTGGCTCAATACCATTGAGCTAAAATTCCGCTCTCCTTCCCCTTGATCACCGGATAGCCGAAAGAGTTTGCGGCTCAAGAATTGCATGGAGTCGCCGATTTGGTGGACAAACTATCCGCCACTTTGCCCGAGACCGCACAAAACCACGATGGACAGAATTTAAAGCTTTTCAGAAATCCCATATCCCCGAAGGCATCATGAGGATTAAGATGAAAGAATTTCCGAAGGAGCTTACTGTGGAACCAAAAAACCATAACCGAGTATTCACATGCCTTTAATCAATCACTTGTCCAAATATGCTCCAATGCATGTGGATACACCCCGTAAGCGCATGGATTGTTTCATGCAAGGGTTATCCCCGAAGCTTAGGATGACCTAGCTCGGCAAGTGCACCACTTATGAAGATCTAGTTAGTGATGCAATTACTCGAGAAAATGCTCATCGCCCTCGTATAAGGAAGACAAGAAGCGCAAGAAGCCTTCTTCTAGTGTTCCTTCCCGCCCACCACGCCGGACTCGCTGTGGGCACAAAAGTCTCGGCATCGCCCACCGCATGTAGTTCAAGGCACCTCGGAAGCGAAGGGACAAAGAAAATGCTTCACGTCCGTCATAGCCTCAATCAGGAATGCACCCCCGGTATTCGTGGTGGTTACAAAGCCCCATGTTTCAATTATGCATGCAAATTGGGCATTATGCCGGGAGTGCCCTCACCCCCAAGTAAGAATAATTTTAAGGGTATAAAAGCAAGCTTCCTCGGGCACGTGTTGGGCGTGTTCACTATACCACCGCCAAAGAAATCCCGGAGGGTGAACCAAGGGGTCGGTATGTTTTCTCAGAAACCAAATTCCTACTTTTGTCCCGTTTGACTGGATCATCACATTCATTTATCAGTGAAACATATACACTCAAGCATCAGCTCCCGACTAGTAATTTAAGAAGTGGGTTTAAAATCAATGCAGTTGGGTCTGAGACATCAACCCACCTTATGGTTCCAAAGGCACAACTTGGTATTAGAGGAAGAAACTTTGTGACCGATTTAATTGTATTGCCAAACCTAGGCTTAGATGTGATTCTAGGCATGAATTGGATGAAAGAACACGGGGTAAATATGGATATACCCAATAGGATTCTCAAGTTAAATCTACCGGATGGTAATGGTACTTTCTATGTGTTGCCTTCCAGATCCTAACTTCCGCATTCCTCCTTTGCTACCCAAACCACAAAACTAGAAGATATCCCCTGTATGTGAGTTTCCGGATGTATTTCCCGATGATTTGCCGGTTTGCCACCGAAAGAGATATTTAGTTTGTCATTGATCTTGTACCTGGCACTGCTCCTATTTCTAGAAGGCCCTATAGAATGCCACCAGACGAGTTGGTGGAATTAAAGAAACAAATACAAGAGTTGTTGATGAAGAAATTTATTAGGCCAAGTACATCTCCGTGGGGATGCCCCCGCATTGTTTGTGAAGAAAAAAGGATGACACTCGCGTATGTGTGTTGATTATCGACCACCGAACGCAAGTGACCATCAAAAAATAAATATCCCTTGCCTCATATTGATATCCTCTTTGACCAGTTGAGTAGGGCCAAGGTCTTCTTAAAAAATTGATTTAAGATCAGGGCTATCACCAAATTAGAATCCGACGAGAAGACATTCCTAAAAGCGACTTTCATAACCCGTTATGGCTGTTTGAATACTTAGTAATGTCCTTTGGTCTTACCAATGCACCTGCCCATTTTATGTACTTGATGAACTTCGGTCTTTATGCCTGAGAGTTGGACAAATTTGTGGTGGTATTCATTGATGACATATTGGTTTATTCTCAAAAACAATGAAGATCATGCCGAGCATTTAAGAATAGTTCCGAACCCGACTCGAGAGAGCACAAGTTGTATGCCAAGTTTAGCAAGTGTGAATTCCGCCCGTGAGGTCAAATTTTTTAGGGCATGTATTATCCGAGGGAGGGTATATCAAGAAATCCGAAAAAAGTACGGGAAGTGTTAGATTGGAAAAGCACCAACTAATGTTGGAGAAATCCGGAGTTTCCTAGGATTGGCCGGGTATTATCGTCGGTTTATCCCCGGACTTTTCCAAGATTGTTAAACCCATGACCCTAAGTTATTACAAAAGAATGAGAAGTTTCTGTGGACACCGGAGTGTGAAGCGGCTTTACGCACCTTTGCGGAAGTTGCTAACCACCGCCTCCCCGTGTTAGCACAACCTATTAATAAAACCTTTTCGATGTTTATTTATTGCGATGCTTCGCATTGGTCTCGGCCGTGTCCTAATACAGAAGGTCGAAGTCATTGCCTATGCCTCGCGACAACCGAAAAGCATGAGGTCAATTACCCTACTCATGATTTAGAACCGGCCGCGTAGTACATGCTTTGAGAATTTGGAGGCATTATTTGTTGGGAAAACTGTGTCATATCTACACGGATCATAAGAGCCTTAAGTATATTTTCACTCAACCGAATTAAACATGAGACAAAGAAGGTGGTTGGAATTGATTAAAGATTATAATTTGAAAGTGCATTATCACCCGTGCAAGGCCAATGTAGTAGCCGATGCTCTTAGTAGAAAGGCCCATTGCAACTATACTGAGTTATTTCCTCAAGAAAGCTTTAATCTCTTACATCCAAAGAGTTGCTTCACAATATTGTTGTTAGTTGCAATTTGGAAAGCCGTTATTGAAGGTCAACAGATCGATCCTGGTATTTTTCATATCAAGCGAAAAATACAAGAGGAAGAAACTAGGCATTTCCGAGTGGATGAAAAGGGAGTGCTATGGTTTGATGATGGCTTGGTAGTTCCTAAAGATGAAAAATTAAAAGAACAGATCTTATCCGAAGCCCATTCCTCAAATCTATCTATCCATCCCGGTAGTAGCAAAATGTACCAAGATTTGAAGCCTAAATATTGGTGGACTAAAATGAAGAAAGAAATAGCAAGATATGTTGCTCATTGTGATGTATGTGGAAGAGTGAAAAGCGTATCATTTGCGACCTCTTTGGACAACTTCAATCCTTATCTATTCCTGAATGGAAGTGGGAAGAAATTGGTATGGATTTTATAACGGGGCTCCCTAGAACACAAAAGGGTTATGATTCTATTTGGGTGATTGTGGATCGTCTTACCAAGGTAGCACATTTCTTACCCGTTAAGATCGAGATATAGTGCGGAGGGCGATGTAGATTTGTACATAGCCCAAATTCTACGCTTGCATGGTGTTCCAAAAACTATCATATCTGATAGGGGGTCACAATTTATGGCACGTTTTTGGGAGTATTTACATGCATATCTTGGTACTAAATTGATTAGAAGTTCTGCTTATCATCCTCAGACTTCCGGTCAAGTTGAAAGAGTGAATCAAATTTTGGAAGATATGTTGAGAGCCCGTGTACTTTCGGCCGGGATCTTGGGACGAATGGTTACCTCTAGCAGAATTTTTCATATAATAACAACTATCAAGAAAGCATCAAGATGGCACCATTTGAAGCACTTTATGGTAGAAAGTGTAGGACTCCCTTGAACTGGGTAGAACCCGGGAGAGGGAGGTATTATGGTATTGACTTTGTGAAACAAGCCGAGGAACGAGTCCAAAAGATCTAACAACATCTTAAAGCCGCTCAATCCCGTCGAAAAAGTTATCTTGCCGACAAAAGACGTAGACCAATAACTTTTAATGTTGGTGACTATGTCTATTTAAAGGTCTCGCCCTACAAGAGTGAACGTCGATTTGGTATACAAGGGAAGCTAGCTCCTCGCTATGTGGGACCATTCCAAATTTTAGCTCGCAAAGGAGAAGTGGCATATGCTTTGCAACTTCCGCCACACATGAGTGCAATATTTAATGTCTTCCATGTTTCTCAATTAAAAAAAAGAAGTCCGAGAGCACCAGTGGGAAGAGGTCAACTTGGATGACATTAAATTAGCATCGGACCTTACTTATAAAGAAGAGCCAACTAGAGTGTTGGAAGAAACCGAAAGAGTGACTCGAATAAAATTATAAAGTTCTATAGAGTGTTGTGGAGCAATCACACTGAAGAAGATGCCACTTGGGAGCGAGAAGACTTTCTTCGCACCAATTACCCAACGTTTTATGAACAATGGTAGGTCCCCGCGAAATCTCGGGACGAGATTTTTGTTAGGGGAAAGAGCTGTAACATTCTCATGTTAATCATGTTGCCTTGCATTTGCATTATTGCATAAGTACCATTTTACATTTAAATTATAGGCATGAGCTATTGCAAGTTTCCATGTGTGCAATATACTTGATTGTTAATAACCTCAAAAATGAGTTAAACATGTTTAGAATCATGTTTGAAGTAGGGTTTATATACAACTTTTTGTCTAAAAGTACTCACATGTGATGATATGGTTAATTATGCCTTTTTTATGTTACTAGAAAGCTTAAAGTGTAACTATATGCTCTTTTTCAGTTTTTGGGTTTAAGCCCTAAATGAAAGTTGGAGTATAAGACATATGCAACAACTTTTATTTAGAGGTCCAAGACTGAATCCTATTCTAAGTTGCTCAAAAACTCACTTTGAAATTGAACTCAGCAAAGGTTATTAAGGGACTTAGAATTTTTCTAAGTCCTGGAACTCGTTTTTTAAATTCAAGGCTCAAGGCCATGTGTTTTTATTTTTCATAAATCAATTTCTGGAAACTAGTTCACCAATTGTTGGTACAAAGTTTCTACTTTAATTATGTGAAGTTGGTTGGGTTTAGTTGCTTTGTTGGTTAGCTCTTAATTAATTGCCTAACATAGCTAACCACCGTAATTAGAACCCCGTTTAACTGAACCAAATTGAATTCGGGTTTCAGTTTTGATTTAGCAATGTTTAGCACCATGTAGATTGCAAACCGACCCGAGTTAGACTTTGATCCTTAAACCAAAGTTGCAGCCCACACATTGGAGAATACCATGGCAAAATTGGATTGCCATTCCATCAGCTGAACCGTGAGTTAGAAAGCGTCGAAGTGGCGGTTTCATTCGGCTCTGATAGATCGGCAGGGGCAGGCGACTTCTCGTCGGCTCCCTCGGCCGTCGGCGATTGGCCGCCGTTGCCACGCCCGGTCCATTGAATAGCGCGGCTCAAGTTGGTCGCGGGGGATTGGAGAAGCCATCTCGCGCCCATGCCCTTGCCCATTACCGTTGCCAGGCCATCGCCCATTCGCCCCGTTCGTCTCTCTTCTTCTCTCTATTCACGGCGACACGGGAACGGTTCCCGTGTTTCGCTCGAACTCTACCGTGCCCTGCCCTCGCGTTGATGGTCGCAAACCCTCCGGCTGCATTCCGGTGCTCGCCATTGCCTATAAATAGCCCACATCGGCGCCGTCGCCATTTTTTTCTTCTTTACGCGCCAACGAACCGAGCTCACCCTATCGCCAAATTCGACACCGTCAATCGATCGCTGTCAAATTAAACTTGACCCTAGCTCCGCAACCTCCTTGCACACCGATCGCATCCACCCTCACTTGTTTGCCATCGGCCAAAGTCGCCCCAGGGCGGCCTTGTCTTCTTCACGGCCGGCCCGATGCGCCGCCGTGCTCGGTCCTTCGTCGGCCCGGGCGTTTCCGTGAGCCCTTTTCACCCGCCAATTGTTGCGTTGACTTCGCCTAAGATTGTAGATCATGATCGGCTCTTCCTTTTCATCTCTATTCCACGGGACACGCCCCCGAACGCCTCTCGCCGCCCGTGTTCACGCCGCCGGAGCGCCGTCTTCCGTGGCCAACCGACTGCACACAACCTCCAACGCAACCGACGTGAGCACCGTGACCGTAGACGGTTCTTGATGGTTGCTAACACTCCTAATTTAACCCTATGGCACGTTAACCGTCGTAACATGTCACGCCCGGCGAGCATAAGCTTCGCCGAGCCGCCGCCGTCTGCGGTCGAGTAGCGTAGATAGGGTTCTACCGCGGCGATCGAGGGCGGGATGTGTCCACGGTAGCGTTTAGCATATGACCGTAGCCCCAACACCGCCAGAGAAACAACCGTTGGTCGCCGCCGTCGAGGCCGTGCGCGCCGCCGTGCCGCCATGGCCGTCGAGTAGCGCCCGGCGGTGCTCGGGGAGGCCAACTAAACCCCTAGGATGTTGCGCGGGATCACCCCTTCGAGCACGTAGACGTGGACCTCGCCGCCGGCGGCGCCACCGTCGGTGAGATATCGCCGGCCAAACAAGCGTCGCCGCCCCATGATCGGTCAGCGGAGAGGCATTGTGCGCTGACCGGCGGGACCCACCTGTCAGCCGCCCGTAGCACACGCTGCGGAGCACCGTGTGCGCTGCGGGAAATCACTGTGGCGTGGGCGTTTCACTTTTATTTGAATTTCTAAAAGTGTTGCAATTTGTCTTTTTTGTATAGAATTTATTTGAATTCCAAAAATTATGAAAATTTTTGTGTAGCCTCCCTGTGATGGAATCTATGTGGGAAAAATATAAAACCTAGAAAAGTAATAGTTTTTTGCATGTTCTAAAATTAACCCTTTTTAATTAACAAAGGGACATTTCATGATTTTTCTAGAATAAAATATTGATCCAAAAATCATGAAAATTATTTTACACTCATTTCATGATAGTATCAATCTATATAAAAAGTTTGAGAAGAATTTGAAAATATTTTATAAAATCATTATTTCTAAAATTAGGAATAAAAGAAAAGGAGAAAGGATATGATTTCATGTGTGCTATAATTGAATTTTCTAAATGTCATACTTTGTTATTTTAGATTATCAGTGTACTGTCTGGCCTTGAAGCTTTTTAATTATTTGGTGCATGTCTTATTATTTTATGTCATACTTCTTGAAAAATATATATAAATAAGTGTGCATGCATTCTATGCACCTTGCATGATATGTGAAGTTTAGATCACCAAACTTCACTAATCCTTGACACTCCATTGGTTAATGATAATAATTTGAATATGCTAATGGATGAATGATGAAGGTTGCTTTAGGGTAGTTAAACCATTTCTCCCATAGAAGAGATATGCACGCACTACTCAATAAATATAATGGCAAGTATTGTGTAGTTCCTTTTATATGACTCGATAATATAGTGTTGTCATCGAGAAAAGAGAATTGCACACATGGAACCTTATGTAGCTTTCCATCCTCATCATTAACATGATCATTGCATCATACGACATTTCATGTCATTTCATGCTATCATCATGCATCCTATATGCATTCTTGGTATTTATGCAACACATACATTCATATAGGATCCGAGGGAGAACCTACCATCGAATACACCGTGATCGAGGAGGATCCGCGAGGAAGCAAACCCGGAGACGAAGGAGGAACCACTGACTCACTGCCAGAGTGCCCGAATCACGGTCCCTCTACTTTTCGCCGAGGCAAGCCCCGGAGCATTCTATTAACCCATTCTATTTAAAATGCAAGTATTTACTCTAATTTACTTTATTTTATGCATTACGTTATAAGGATTGCGTGATACCGTTTGTTGCATGAACACCTTGACCACTCGGATACACCCTTTTTATTCTACTAGTATTGGTAGATAGTTGATGCTTAGCCATGCTTAGATAATTAGAAGTCGGATGATTCCCTCCATCCGCAACCCGAGGTTGATACTTGTGATGTCCTTAATCATATGATGAATAATAATTGGAGACCGCATTTTGGAGATGGTGTTTTCCGTGCAGTGTCGATTAAGGACCGAGCCGTATTCGGATCTAGGTGTGAGATTGAACGTACCTTCACATAACCGCCGAATAACTCGTTTTGACGGTGAAACTGGGTAGCTTATTTGAGGTAGTTCTTGAACCGCTTATGCATTACTAGGGGACGAACGGAAGGGGAAAGGGTGCTTGGTCAAGACCTGCGTGACTACGGGCTCGGGCTGAACGGGCATGACTTGTGAGACGCCAGCATACCATGAGTTTTGCATAGCGTGATCAAGCCTATCTTTCGAATAGAGCTTAGCGAAGGACTTGAGCGGGCTTTTGGCCGGCTTGCAAGAGTGTGTGATACGGGCCTTACCTAGCCGGGTGTAATCGATTCGAATCGCCGTCTCTCCCGGATAGTGAGAAACTCATACTTGACCGCAGAGACGTAGTTAAGAAAGAATAACTACATGTTGAGATTAAAAGGACTATATTATGGTACCTCAATTTATAGATTTGTTTGTTATAATATACAAAATGACGTAGTCAATGCAAAGGTATATTTAGATAGTTAAAGTATAGTTGTTTGATAATACTTGAAATAAGGATCAAGTTTAGTAAGCGCTTCTCTGCAAAGCTTGCTAGCCAATAAACCTTCCTTTCATATTAGTCAGGATATCCTTGAAACCTTTTTCTTTTCCCTGTCGGGTAAGTCTTGCGGAGTACAATTGAGTACTCAGGGTTTTACCATCGTTGCAGGTGACATGCTTTATGAGGATTATTGTGTTACGTGCTTTAATCCTGTGGATGATGTGGATGAGTAAGGGCCATCGGGCTTGGCCGTATCTATAACTCCATCACCTTGCTTGTACAGGAGGCTTGAATAAAACTGGTGATGTAAAAACGCTTATGTTATTGTAGTTTGAAATAAAGAATACTTTCATGTAACATATTTGGAACCGGTGTTGTAATAACACTCGATGTATAATTATTTTCCGCCGCACTCTGTATGCTGGTGTATGATATACCTTGATCATGATCCTGGTTGTAAGTTGATTTACCGAGGTCCTTCGTGACACTCGGCGGACTACCGGATTTATTCGAGAAGCGGTGTATGCGTGTCAACGTTATTACGGGGGACGATTACGCTTAATCTCGGATGGATTGGTCGGTTCTGTCACAACAAGTCACACAAGTGCCTGGTAATCCACTTTTTTGCAGAAGCAATCCAAGAAGGAAATTTTTTTCCCTTTATGAAAGCTTTTTTCTGAACTTGTGACATCCATTCTGCTCACGTGGCGGTTTCCTGTTGGATTTATAGTCACAGCACATAGTAGAAACCTAAAATGACGTAACCACATATGACCCTACGTGAAAAGTTTGCATGCTTACCTTGATAGTTTGAGGGCATCTAATTCTACCTGGATGATAACTTTTTGTGTGGTAGTTAGTACTTTATGCCTACGTTGCGTTTGCTCTAGTGTGACAGTAGTTGCTGGACTCCAGATGTGACGCTGCAGTAGTTTTCCCTTTATAAGAGTGGTGACGTAGTTTTTTCTATGTGAGTGTGTGAGACGGTAGTTGCTTTTGCAAGTGCTGGAAAGCCCAGCAGGGCATGAATATTGCCCAACTGCCAAGTGTTTGTAAGGAAAGCCCACAACGATGGATTCGGCCTAGAAGTGAATAAACTGGGCCTCGTTAGAACCAGCTAAGAAAATCTTCATGGGCCCAACTTCTTGCGATTTGACGATTTGTTTTATCCGACTCCGTTTGTCGTGCCTACCGCACAAGCTGCCCTCTTCTAGAGGTGCTTTCTGATGTATCCTGGGAGACTTTGTCCCTTATTGCAGCGTCCTGCTGTTAAATTTAAAGCTTGTTTATTATCAACACTGCTCAGAATACCCATCAGTGCACTGTGTTGGATACGGTTCCAAATAGTTTCATCTTCAGCCGCAACAGTAAGTCGGTCATGTCCTGTCATTCAGTCATTCTGACAATGGAATATGAATTTTTCTTTCTTTTTTTTTGGCTTTCCACAGTGGTGGGCGTTCGGATGCGTGGGGCCGGCCGGCCGGGGGTAGGGATTGGGGAGCAAAAGCACTCGCGCTATTTCGCAAAGAGAGCGAGGCAGCCAGCAGACGACAGCCTAATCGCGATGGCAATGGCATTTGGAACCTATCGTGCGTGTTACAGCCTATCACGGTGCGAGCATTGCTTCGGCTGCACACTGGACGGGCCCAAAAGGCCCGATTAGTCAATGATGGCAGCCACATGAACAGTGATGCAGTAGTGGTCTCGCAAAGCAGGGTGAGGGGATGGATAGTACCGGCCGCCCAGATCGACGGAGATCGAGCTTCTTTCTCAAGCAACGCCTAAAGAAGAAAGACAAGCTGGGCTCGTAGTGGCTAGAGCTAGCTAGCTTCACGGCACACGCATGGTTGTGTGCTCGGTTTCGATTCGACGTACAGCTAGCTCCATCAATCGATCGGTAGCTTGGATGGAGGCTATCATTTGTAGGAGATCGATCATCTATCGATTGATCAACCCACTAATTGGATTTGGATTGGGTCCGTCCAATGATGCGTGTCATTTTCGGTAGGGCAAATGAATATATCGAGATAGTAGGCTGGTTTGCTATGAGGAGGACGTGTTACGTGAATGTCTGCCCACACCAAGAAATCATCGTCCTAGCTCGTACTATACTTGATCAACCACTTGCATTGCCAATGCAACGTAAGTACGTACGTAACCACGCACGTAGCGTCTAAGCAGCGCCTGATAAAACACCGCACGTACGTCTACGTAGCTGCTGCTAGGATACGAAGAAGAATAAGGAGGCGCTCACGGTCACGGTTCCCACGGACTCACGGGTACATACGGTGCTGCTGGCCTGGAATTTTGATCGATCGGTATCCAACTCGGCGATTCCGATTTCCGGCTTCAAACTGCACGTCAGAGTCCTATACTTCCATTCCTTCACCAGCAGACTGCGAGCCACCAGCGCCCAATTTGCAACTAGAAAAAAAATGTTCGCTATCAAGCGCGCGGTCGAGTCTCTGTCGATCCTTCTTCACAGAGGCCAGCCGGCCAGGCCGGCTGGAAGTATAGTAGCAGCCACCACCCTGCAGATCGAGAATATGCAGTGCAGACGACGACAACGGCCGCGCGCGGCAGCATCCACTCCAATGATCCGTCCGTCCAACCATGCACATCATGCGCGCAGCTCGGCGGATCGAAGCGCGACAACGGCCGCGCCGCGCCGCGGAGGCCTGACCCACCGACCAGCCGACGCCGGTGCGTGCGTGAAACGGCGGCCGGGCACCGAAGAAATACTAGCAGGTCGCGCGCACGCACGAGGGTAATAAACCAGCCGCCGCGCGCCGGCGCCAGCGCGCGCCAAAAACGACCGTACTTAGCGGGGCAGCGCCGCAGCGGCGGCCGCGCGCGTGCCGGGCGGCATCCAGCCGGCCAGGGCCCTGGGCCCCGGCTCGCGTACGGCCGGGCGCCAGGCGGCCGACCGACCCAGCCGCGCGCGAGTGGAGATTCCGGCCGTGCCGGAGACGGCCGGGCCCTGCGTGACGATGAGAGAGTGGTTGCTAACGGAAAGCAGGATCGTGACAGCTAGCGTGTACTATAGTGCCAGTACACACTACCACACATATGGATGGAGCGCGCGCACCTCATGCTCATGCAGCGGCTGCCCCACGAGCACGAGCACGTCCCGGCCGGCCGATTCGGGCGTGACTGGATGGAGACTGCTGCGATGTCTAACCATCTCTATTCGCAGAAGAGAAAAAAAAGAGAGAGAGATGTCTAACCGTCTCTACGGCTGCTTGTCCTGTTTCATCTCTAGTGAAACAGAGCTGTCAAAGTATTATTTCAACTCAAACGGATCAAATTAAACTGTCATTTTCTGTGCCATTGCTCCGTGACATCGCTAGCGTGGCCCTCATTAGCTATTTAATACCAACTCCGTTAAAATTTATAGTCCATTTAACTTTTTTAATTCTAAATTTGATCACTCGATCGTCTTATTAAAAAAAAAAATTATATAAAATTTTATATTTTTTATTATGGTTTGATTTACAAATAATTTTTTAAAAAATAATTTAAATTTAACTATATTTACATAAATTTTTAAATAAAACGAGTAGACAAATTTAAAATAAAAAAAATCAAATGAACTATAATTTAAAATGAAAAGAGTACTGCTGTACTATTGAAAAAAATGATATGGTGAAGGGAAATGTCAGCAATACGAGAATAATAAAAACAGCAAGCATCCAGAGAGACACGTTGCACACAACTAGCGCATAAATGGACAAGGAAGGATCTGACCAAGCTGACTTCGCAGCACACAACAAGGTGTATTATTAATTATTATCAAAAGCTTGGCCTCGACCCAATTATCAAAAGATTAAGAGACTGTACAGCTGCTGCCGCAGGCACACTCTCGACTGTTCCTCTCAGAATATTACATGGAGAAACTGTGCCTGCATCTTGTACACACATGCATGCATGCTGGACACCTGCATGCGCCGGCCGTAGCTAGATTTCCTCTCGTGTCACGTACTGTCGGCTTCATTCGACAGTAAATCCACTGTTGAGTGTTGACGCACACGTTGTAAAGGTCGGGTACTAGCAGTAACTTGACAAGATTTATGTCCCATTTGTAGATTATGTGCGTTAGCATTTGTTACTACATGAGGCACAGCAGGTGCGTTTTTGACTGCTGTAGATAATACTTTCTCCGTTCTAGATAATAAGTCATTCTATTTTTTTTAGAGTTTAATCATCTAAAATTTGATCAAATTATATAATAAGTTTATAATATTTATTATCCTAAATAAGATCACTAGATTCTTCATTAATTATATTTTTATAGTATATTTATTTGATTTCATGAGTTTTTAATTCTCTCTATATTTTTTATTAATTTTAAGATGTTTTAGCTTTCAAAATAATTAAAATAACATATAATTTGGGACGGAGGTAACTAAATATTCCTCCACTGCATATTAGTCATCATTCAAAATACATAAGCCTATATGCCCTCTCAAGGCCCTATAAGAATCATACCCCAAGTATTACACATCATCAAAATAGTATGGCAACACAAAACTCTCCCCCAACCTCTTCTCAAGGAGGTTTGCTTAGATTGGCATTGGCAACGGCAGAAAAGCCTCACAATGCTTTGTCTACATTTATAAGACTTGTAAGGCTCGCAATGCTTTGTCTACATTTACAAGGTCACAATGCTTATGTACAAGTCTTATAATGCAGGTAAGAAAAATACTCTCCCTAAGCTCTTACATAAACCTCATTTTTTCTTTGCTATCTTGAGGGCTCTATACCTTGGTCAGCCACTGGTCATAAGTGAAGGTGGTAGAGGCAACCTTGCAACTCAGAGTACTCTGAAAGGGGTTTGTGACTAGCCAAATATCAAGGTTTGCCAAGTTAATAAGGTACCAATTTTGCCACCAATTGAAGGGAGAGAGAGAGAGAGAGAGAGAGAGAGAGAGAGAGAGAGTAGTGTCAATGCCTAACATATCAAAAAATCAAGGAGTAAGATAGAGACTGAGATTAATCTCTCGCATAAAAAAAGAGATACATGCTAAGACGACAATAGGTGGTGGCGACATTGTGATGTGCCCTTTCATTAAGAATTAAGATCACACACATAAAAAAGAAGCCTTAAAAAACTATGTAATACTTTGCCTATGTGTGTTTTTGTTGGCGACTTGCCGCCTCAACAACTTTGTCATGAATAGACATATCTTTTCATTCATGCGACAATATGGTACTGACTCAATTATTATTATTATTATTATTATTATTATTATTATTATTATTATTATTATTATTACTACTACTACTACTACTACTACTACTACTACTACTATGATCAGAGAATATTATTCTACACCCAAAGTAGTTAATACTTGACAAATATCGACGAAAAATACTTGAACCATGTTCGAAGATCGGTCAAGATTTGGAGTCGATAGTTGTCGGTATTACTACGAATACTAAAGAATAATCGACACGCAAATCTTGAACGATCTTGAATTTTATTCAATATTAGTCGATATTAGCTACTAGGTGTAGAATATTATTCTACACCTTGGATGTAGAATAGCGTATGTATTATTATTATTATTATTATTATTATTATTATTATTATTATTATTATTATTATTATTATTATTATAAAGAGGTAATGGTACTAAAACAGTCTTTTCAATGATGCTAGCGCTATTAATTTCTTTTAAGATATATTTTAAATGCCAATGCTAGCACTAACAATTACTACAATACATTAAACATGTGAAGTAAGAACTTAACATATGAATATATCTTTTTTCAGGAAACATACACATACCCTGACTAATTGATTGACAAAATCTACAACATTTGGTCTCTTTGAATTAGTGCGCCCTACATTTTAAAATAGATGAAGTAGGAGTAATGCATATGACATGCAGTAGTCCACTATCTAAGTATTTATAACTCTTATAAGCCTAAACCCTTCAAGCCAATTCTCTTGCCTCCGATTGGTCCAATCCTCGAAAAGTGATGTCATGTGACGTCATCAAATCAGTTATGCCCACTAAGCCTCATTATTCTCCCACTAGCTATTTCTTTTGAAATAGAAAAAAAGTCTTAGAACCTAAACCAATTATCGTAATTAAAATCCAATTGTACCATGATGTTTCTCGCAATAAACTCTTTAAAATAAGATCCCATATGAATATATTTCGTTTTTTGCAAATATTACATCTATACATATACATCTTTTAATCTTTAGTCTAACTTTTTTATATTTCTACTTCAGACCCACAGCAACGCGCGGGGCATTCCTACTAGTTCTAACGAAAGATCAAAGCTAGTTTAGTGGGGCAAGCAAGATATCTATCCGAATCTTAAAACTTCAATTTTCCTAGGTTACTGGGGCAATATGATATCCACGCAAATCTTAAAAACTTCAGTTTTCTTAGGTGAGTGCGTGGAGGCAATACACGCACCTAGTAGGTCCAAACGGGCAATCACGCAGTGGATAAACTATAGCACAAGCACATTTCCCCCTGCCTACACTTGTTTACAGCCTCGAACCCCACTTCTTTTTCCCCCCTCCCGCCGGCGCGTCGGGGCAAATGATGGTGTCAGCCCGCCTCCCTACGCCGTCTCCACGCCGTCGTCGCGTAACCAATTGCTCCGGGACAGCACATGAGCGCTTCTGTTCCGCGAGCATTTCGTCGAGACGAGCACATGCCCGACTCACCGAGGGAAACGTAACCGGAACGCGAGAAATCGCTGGGCACGGCGCACGGGGCGGGTGCGACCGAGTGGACGCCGGCGGCATGGTCCGGTACTCCGGTTGCGCTTGCGGCCTTCTGGCCTTGCGCCCATGCCCAGCGCAAACGCAGCGGCAGCCATCGTCGGGTCCGGGGTCACCGGGCGTGAGCTGCTGCTGGCTGCCGCCTCCGTTCGGCTGGCCCCAGCAGGGCCACCACCAGACGACACCGACCCTTTATTCGGCCCGCTTTTCCCCTTTTGCCCTTGCGACGGACGAGCACGGACCCGGGACCCCATCTCTTTCCTTGTTCGCCCATGTTTTTTCACACTTGGCTCCCACTCCACTTCCGCTGCCGTGCGTCGGCTCCGCTTCCCCCCTCCTCCCCATCTTGAAACGAAACGAAACCCCCAAACCCCAGCGGCTCAAAACCACCGGAGATTCCGCGAGATCTGAGCGCCATGGTGGCCGCCGGGGCAGCAGCGGCCGCACCCCGGCTGAACCCGTCGCCGTCCCCGCACCGACGCCGAGCTTCCTCCGCGCTCTCCCCGGCCAAGTCAAACTCCAACGGCAACGCCGACGCCGGCGACGCGCGGCCCAAGCCCAAGGCGAAGACCGTCTCCTCCCGCTACCTCGTGCCCTCCTCCAAGTCCACATCCACCTCGACCTCGACCTCCACTACGACGACTTCGAGCTCCAACTCCACCTCGACCTCGACCTCGGCGTCCACGCCCTCCCGCCGCTTCGCGTCGCCGCTGCCGAGGCGCTCGGTCTCCGTCGACCGCCCGCGCCCCGGCCCGGCTGGCAATGCTGCCGTCGGGGAGGCCGGGGACCCAATGCGGGCACCACCACCACCACGAGGAGCCTCTCCGTGGCGTTCCAGGGCCGCTCCTTCTCCTTCGAGACGAGCAAGGCGAAGCCGGCCACGTCCCCGTCCCCGTCGCGGCGACCCGTGGCGTCGGCGGCGGGGGCCATCACGCCGGAGAGGAGGAGGCCAGCTATGGGGACAGTGCCGGAGAGGGGAAGGGGGTTTGGGGGGCCCATGCTCACCACAGGTGGCCAATGTCGGCGAGGCTGTCGCAGGGGTTTGAGGGGAATCCGCTCACCAAAAGCTTGGATTGCTCTTTGCACAAGAGGGATGCGGCCGTCCTTGCCGCTGTACGGTCCCTGCGACAGTCCATGGTGTTTGAGGAAGGGGTGCGGCGTTCCTCGTTCGACGGTGGGGACTACTTGATGTCGTCTGATACAGAAAGCGTGTCGTCTGGGAGCAATTCAGGGTCTCAGGATGCAGGCATTGGCATTTCGCACAGAGCACGTCCATCCCCAAAGGGTATGAGTGTGCCAGCACGGTTCTTGCAGGATGCCGCAGTCAGCAGGTCACAAAGATTCGCAGATCCTGGCACGCCGTACTTGCCGTATACCTCTGGGTTGGCCGCATCTCCAAGGACGGCGCCGGTCAAGAAATCGCTGCAAAATGGCTTTGTTTCATCTCCACTGATTCGGTCAGCCAGGCAATCTTCACCAAGTAAGCTTATGGGCAATCCGTCGAGGAGGATGTCAAGCCCATCACGGGCGAGAAACTCTGTGGGGTCGGGCACTTCATCTTGGGATCATCAGGGAAGAAGCTCATCTGGTTATGCTTTGAATGGTGAAGTCAGGAGGAGGTGGCATGGGGGTAGTAAGGTTGATTGTGAGCATCTATTGAGAATTTTATCCAATCGACATTTGCAGTGGCGTTGT
This sequence comes from Chrysopogon serrulatus, assembly GCA_015844335.1. Classification (NCBI taxonomy): domain Eukaryota; kingdom Viridiplantae; phylum Streptophyta; class Magnoliopsida; order Poales; family Poaceae; genus Chrysopogon; species Chrysopogon serrulatus. The sequence goes on along the minus strand of JADLZL010002724.1, from coordinate 9,453 downwards.
GTGAATGCGCAGGCTGATGCTGCACTTGCTGCACAAAAATTGACAGCAGAGGTCAGTATATTCATCGACAAAACAATTATGGACTTCTGAATTCTAATATGTGAAATTTTGTCCTCCTGTACATCTCAGAATTTAGTAGTATGTATACATGACTGTATATTTGGATTTTATCACTTGCCTGATTTATTGAAATTCAGATTAGTTTGTGTAAGATGTAATTGATTAAATTCAAGGCCAGCATTTGCAATCTGAGCTAGCTATAAGCATTAGCTATGTGCTTGCACTTATCTTCTGATTCCCTTATTTTGACAAAGTAAATCTATGAAGTTTACACATCGTATAGGTTGCAGCTACCTTTGTCTTTTGTGCCATAGTTTATGTTATCTGAACTTTATATTTATTGAAGTTTTTTAGTTCCTTGGGAGTAGGTTCTTCAATAAAGGCAAACCGGGCAATTATGTATATCAGAAGACTAGATAGAACCAGTCGTTGTTACACACATGCAAAAACTATATAACACAGTTGGAAAGGCAAAAAGAACTAGGAAAGATTTGACAATGACATGCCTTTTATGTTGGGGCTGTAAACAAAACTAATACCATTAGGATCTGCTCGAGAAGTATCAGTTGGCATGCTAAATATATGTCATATCCATTACTTCTTAGAATGGAAGTTTGTATACTGCACCGCTACAGTATTTCCATTATGAAATATAATTGAAATGGGGAATCTCCCCTGGTTCGGGAAAAGTTCGTCTACTGCACCTATTCATTGCCAAATGGAAGTCTGTGGTTGCCTCTTTTTGTTATCTTATTGGTTAACTGAAAGTACTGTTTCAATTAAAAAATGCTAAGCCTTAATCTCAACCATATTGTTTGTGGTAGCTAAGATTGCCTTTTCTACTGCGTTACTTCTCAATAACCCTTCTTCTTTGGCTTTTTCACCAGAAGTACTTATCTGATGCATGGATTACTACCCTAGGGATGCGTAAATCTGTTGCTCTTAAGAGGTTCCAGCTACAGTTGTACCGAAACAATTGGAAGCTCATGACAGTTCTAAAGGGACAGGTAATAACCAATTTTAGTTTTCTGTGCATGACTGCAAGTAGTCTGCTGCCTTGTTACCATTTTTCTGTTAAGCTTTAGAAACCTTTGCTTTCTGATAGCTCACTTGATTATCTGGAATTATCCTCCATGTCTGGCTAACATTTGCTACGCTGCCAGGCATTGTTAGCAAGATAATATTTTGCCAAAGAAAAAGAAGTCCCTGAAAAAACTGAGAACCAGTTTATTGTAAGCACAGGACCATCTCCCATCTGAATACATACATTCAAATATCTGGACAATTGCGGGCTGGTCGCTTTGATGCTTATTTCCTCTGCTCAATAGATTGCACATGGTCCTTTACTATGAACAACTGTAAAGTTTAAAAGGGAGATATCCCAGCTCACCTGCATGTGGACTCTGTAGTGGGGCCTTAGAACTGTAAGCTATTATAGTACTTAATTACTAACAAAGTTAGCTAGTTATATCTTAAACTGGTAGAAACTCACCTTTTACCTTTGCCTTGTTTCTAAAAATCTAACGAAAATTGCTTGATACAGATGGGATATCTGGAAGAATGGTCTTTATTAGAGAGGGAGTATGTGGATTATCTATCTGGAACTGTGGATGCTCTAACTGCCAGCATTTTGTGCCTTCCTGTTACTGATGGAGCAAAGGTTGTACATAGCACACCATTGTACAAACTTGTTTCCACATGTTTCTCTTCTTACCTCGGTGTATTAAAGACCAATTTCTTCTTTGCTACTTTGTATTTGCAGGCTGATATCCAAGATGTGAAAAATGCCGTGGGTTCTGCTGTTGATATCATGCAAACAATAGGAAGCTCAATATATTCTTTATTGGATAAGGTGCTGTGTACATTGAATTGCTTTCCTTTCTTTGTCACTAGCTGCTTGTCAACAACTGCATTCTCTTAATTTATGGTTGTGGGCCGTCTATAACAGAACTAGCACTCTGCATAATAAGGCTTAATGATGCATAGGAGACTTAATCCCGGCCAGTTGATTCCCTGATCAGACTGCTTTAGAAACATCCTCAAGTTTTTGAAGGATAGGAGATTTCTCTTCTTAAGGGTCTGTAGAAAAACTGCATCCTCATTATGCATTTGCTAGGTGGGGTTAAGCTAAAGATACTACAACTGAATGCATTTCAAAGCTCCAAGCATTTTAGTAATAAGCTTTACCATCACCATACCCCCCTCTCTCTCCAAAAAAGGAAAAAGGGCCCATGTGCTTTTGTGGGGCCTACATAAAAACAATATAGCACAAAGCAATTTTTTAGTTTTACATTTTGTGAAATGTTTGTTACAAGTTGCTGCATTTGTTATTTTTTTCGGCTGAAATCATCTGTCGGTCTGCAGCTGGCTGGGACAAGTATTTTGGTTTCTGACCTTTCCAAAGTTGCTACCCAAGAGCGTTCTCTAATGGAGCAGTCGAGAGAATTGTTGTCCACACTTGCAACAATGCATGTAAGTACTGAGATCTAATCCACCCGTGTCCGGTTCTGACTCTGTATATTTTATAGCATTTCTAATGGGCCATCCCAATAATTTTGCTGAAACAGGTCAAGCACTGTAGCCTACAAGGGCAGAGAGTACAGACAACTGACAGGATCTCTATGCATTCCTAGTCAGACTACTGTAACCCCCCACTAACCGAAGAATGTAGGTGCAATTGCAAATTCTGGTGGCTTGGTTGGTGCCCACATAGGAGTCTGATTCATCTGAAGATGCTATCTAGACTAGTTCCAGTAGTTTTGGCGGATGTGGCCCTCTAATTCTGATTGCTGATTTGATGCATGCCAACCAATGCAGAACAGATGTAATGCAATGTGTATAGATGCATCTCATTTGTTGGTTTTAGCTGAGGATTAGGTCAGATGCTAACTAGCTCCTAGGGGTTCTTTTTGTTCATCATCAGAGATGACTAACGACCACCAGGGAAATGCAATATAACTTCTAGATGTACATTAGATTGCTTGCCGAAAAACACACATCGCTACTTCGATGTTTTGAGTAACATGGTTACTTGTTGCTGATACGAGCATCCGGCTGGTGCTCACAGCTTACTGCGCGTGGATGTAGCCATGTAGGCTTTCCTCGCCCAACGTTCCAACTGCAAATGGTATACAATGCTTGTTGTAGCCTAGTATGGCTAAAAACCCAAATGATATGGGTGTCTCTGATGACTGGCTATTTAGATCGTGGTAGAAAAAAAAAAGTAGAAGAAAGAGCAGCCACTAGCAACAAGTAAATAACTGCTTTATTTCACGTAGTCTAAGAATACGTGAGAAAGTAGCATATGGATCCAATAACACAAAAATATATAAAATAGTCTTTGCTCTTGTCTCTCCCATCTCCACAGCTAACTACGGTAGCTAATACCATTGGAGACTCGTTTGTTCGTCGGTTCTTCCACGAATCCAGGTCTGTTGGCGTCAACGTTGAGACAAGATCTGTCCATCCTGTGGCCTGGCCGGTGCTTCCAAGCTTCCAAAAATTGAATTAGGCGGCTCTAAAATCAGTATAGCTGGAACAGAAATAGCGCGTCGCCACAACCAGGCCCTCGATTTGCTTCACAATCTGGGCAAATTACCCTGGGCGCGGTGGTCAGTGGTGACTGAGGAGTGACCAGGCTGGGTTTCATTGAAAGCATACGAGGATCACGACAAGCCGGCACCTGATGCACACGAAGGGAGCAGGCAGAAAATGCTGAAAGCGAGGGGGGTGGCAATTGCAATGAATCGGGGCGCTTCACTGCAGTCACGGGCACGAGGCAGGGGCAGCCATCATTGCAGTTGCAGAGCTGCGGAGCGCGACCGACGGTTGCACGGCTGCCTCTGCCTTCGCTGCACGGAGAGGCCTGGTAGCCATCATTCCATGCCCATGCCGTGGGGCGAGATCGATTTACCGGAAAGAAAGCTTCATCGCCCACAGCGACCACGAGTCCACCATATGTATGGTGCGACTCGCACCGTCAGACGCCTGTGACCTCTGTGCCTGTGCCCGGCCGAAAACGACGTCAATTGCAGGAGAAGAGAGCCGCGGCCGACACAAGATGAATCATTGTGGCCGGTTACCTCTCTTGATCTTGCTACAGCACCTTCGTGTCCCGTGTCTCCTCCTCCATGTGATAAATCTGGAGACGTTGGTCTTGTCTTACTGACTCAGCAACGAAAGGGGAGGCAAAAATCCAAGGGAAATGCCTCGGCCATCTACGGCATGGTTCTTATACGGAGAACACACAAGAACCTACTGAGCTGAACGGTAATGCATTTTGGTTCCTTCAAGGTGAAGAGGGTCAGAGAATATTACAGGAATCAAATTACCTGTCTAGTCTCATCTCAGTTCAGATATTCCTGCGCTTGATGCCTTTGCAGATAAATCAGATTACCTGTCAACTGCGTCTCAGCAAGTACCCAACATCCATGCAGTATTACTGAAATCAAAAGAACAATGCCACAGGCTCACAGCCTTGACGCATATCTGCAATCTGGGAACTAGCTCTGTCAATCCAGAAAACCGAAAATGTTTTTAGCACTATGAAGCTGAACATCCAGATATACTAAAGCAATCTTGAAAGAACAAAAAAAATCCAGCACAGGTTTTTGCTCAGATAGAAAACATGCTGATGTGGTGACATGTAGCTGCATATATAGGACAAACAAATATGAGAATCAAATGAGAACATTCTTCCTCAGGGCAAACTAAACCAGTTCAGCAGCAAATACATGAATATTTGTTTGAATGGCAAAGAGTTTGGAAAATCTGACAAGCTCATGATGCAAGGCCAGTCAAAACGTTTCACAAACACATGTGGAGTAGAATGTACAACATACAAGAGTCAAGAGTGTGCACCCATTGAATGAATCACAAAGGTAAATTACCATAGCATCGTAAGCTTGATAAGGATAGGGGATAAACAATAGGGGACACCTAAAATATTAAAATAAAACAAGAAAATGCGAAAAGGATGAATTCACATCCACTATACAATAAAAAAAAACAGAATTAGGAGTCAGGGCGATGACTGCATAAGTGCTTTCTTTTCCTTCTTGTAAATGCTATTAACTGGCCACTGCCAATTCTTACAGTCTGATTTCTTTTCTCCTCTGTTTTTGCAGTACCCAGTTTAGTAGGCTCTGTGGTTGAACGGATCTCAGAATTTTCATGTGAAGGAACCATCAATTTTGTCCTTTAGTTATTTCATTTGGACCTGGATTGTCATGGTCCTCAACGTTGGCAGAATCATCCCTACCAATCGTCTCATTCTTTTCTCCAGTGAATGAATTAACACTTCTCTGAGTTCTCTCTACAACACTAGTGATAAGCAAATCTTCAGCAGGTATAGCAATGGGTTTCTGCACAATTGCAGGGTTCGAAGGGCCATTTTCAATTGGGTACTTGGCATTCTCTTGAACATATGATTTTGCACAGCATTGACTCCATCCTGAACGACACTGCCCTCAGATTGTGTCTGAACAGCATGAGCATGTTGCAGTTCATTGTGGCCTGAAACGACATCAGCAGATTCTTCCTGTTCAGAGCCAGAGGGAGGTTCGACATCACCTGGCACTGAACTTAATTCTTTGTTAATAGACGTATTCAAGGTTTCTCCAGGTATGATGGCATTGAAGGGTCGATTGATAGTTCCCTGACCTGTACAATTCTCTATTTTTGTGTCTACATAATTCTCAGACGCAATAGTGATTTTCTGCAATTGCTCATTGTGTGATGATAAACTCGAAATCTTGTAGATTCTGGAAGCACTGAAGTTTTGCACACTGCTCCCTGACCTGCAATTTTACCACGGTGTATGTAAGTGATCTACACCATGTGACTTTACATTAATACATTGCTAAGACACTCATAGGGTATGATTGGACATTCAACTGGAGTGGATACCCAACGACGTGTAATTCGACAATACCATTCTAGGTAACAATTCCTTGCATGAGTTAGATCTGAAATCCCTGTTTCCTGGTGCTTAACAACAGAGATGGGCCTGTTCTCCCATTCCTTAATGTACTTATCATGGTAAAAGGCCAATGTTGATCAGCTTTACCCTGCATTGTAACACGTCCAACAACCTCAACTGGATCTGGTATGTGCTGCAACATTCCAAATTGTAGCGAGACACGATCAGGCAATGCATTTCCACTATCTGGACGCATATTAATGGAGTCCTCGATAGCCAAACTGCAGATCCAGATGTGCATATTGCAGGAAGCCCAGCTACCAGGTCTGGTGTGTATGGATCCCATGTGAACTGGAATAAAAAATATTATAGTCATATCATTTTTCCTCTTGTAATGACCAATGAGCATCTGAAAGCACAAATGCACTTCCTGAAGTAATGGAACACATCATACCTGGAAATCTGATATAGTATCTAGCCCATGCCTATAAAACTCATGGTCCATGGATGGGACATTTTCATCGTTCTTGAAGGCAACATTCTACCTTTCATATCATGGAGTATACATTGCAGTGAAAGAAAGTGGTAACAAAAGGCAATCGTAATGCAGATCTTAAGCGGCAGGCTCTACCTTTCATAACAAAAAGCGCCAGAGGAAACAGCCTCCTGCAGTCCTGCTTTTCCTAACACCATGCGCGTTTGTGGTTCGAGCAGCCTACAGCGTTGTAATGCCACTAGTCCCCTTATGAAAAATGATCGTCGTTTGTTCCGCTAGAGATAGGCAAGGTGCTAGGGTTTAGCAAACTGACCTGCCCTTGGACTAAGCTGCGTCGCGGAGCTCCTCAGCCGCTGCGTCCATGGCAGCGCTCGCGCGAGTTTGGGGATTTCCTCGTCCTTTTTTTCTTGAAATCCGTTTTGGAACAGGGTGGAACTGTGGAAGACTGGAAGAGGAGGAAGACGGCGGCGTGTTGCGCTTGCGGGTGTCAGGTGTTGTGCTTGCGGGGTGGCAGGCCGCAGGCCGAAGCAGCAAGTTCACTGTTCGGCCTGTGGGCCTGACTAAAGCCCAGGCCTCATGTTTGCGCGCTAGGCCAATTTGACGAGACGGTCCAATCACCCGGCAATAGTGGCACAGCTTGGAGGAGCTTGAAAAATAGAAAACCATTTTATCTTGTGACATGCTGCAGAGTGTTTACCACGCAGTTTAAGATGAAAAATTATTTCTACACTAATCAACCTACTAATGCACCAAGTTTTCTTTCCTACAGCCACCCAAGAAAAACATCCCCCGCTGAGGAGCCCCGTCTTGATGCACCCACCAAATTGTACCTGTGAAATCAACACGCTTAAAATAGACGGCCAGATTCAATTTCGGTCATTCTCTCCTTACTCATTCACATCGGACGGCCCCGGATCAAAAGTGTCACACCTTCTCCCTCCCCTTTTTCACATCCAGCGGCGCCGCGGACTCCGCAACCACGGTTCGATCCCTCAAATGTCCCTTTATTTCCGTCCTCTCAAGCTCGGCGACCACGGCAAAAAAAAAAAAACACCACGCTTCACTGGTCCCTACCCGGCTAGGTTTCCCCACCCACTTTGCCGCCCGCCAGAGTATGACCGCCGGCGCCACGGTGCGGACTCGGGGCAGATGCCGCTCACGTTGCTTTGTCTCCAAGCTCCGCCAAGCAGGATGCAGGCGCCACCATACGTAGGCGTCGGCCCCAGATCTCGCGGCCCGACCGCCATGGACGTCGGCGCCGGGTGTGGGGCCACGGCCATCCCCAGTGCCCTACCGACACCTCCTCCGCGACACTGAGGTCGTAAAATCGCCATCGTTCTCGGCTTGCTTCGCAGCTGCCGCGGCCTTTGAGGCCGTGCATCGCGGTGGTCGCAAAACGAGGAGTCCGCCAAGAAGGGCAGCGTGGTGGTGACGCTCGTCGTCGTCGGCAGCCAGTCTCTGGGGCGGCAAGGGGGGGGGAGGAGTGGGAGGTGTTCATGGCCGTGGACGATCGCCGTAATGGAGCTGGAGGAGCTGCTTTTCAACCTACTAATGCACCAAGTTTTCTTTCCTACAGCCACCCAAGAAAAACATCCCCCGCTGAGGAGCCCCGTCTTGATGCACCCACCAAATTGTACCCAGGAAACCAACACAGTTAAAATAGACAGCCCAGATTCAATTTCAGTCATTCTCTCTCCTTACTCATTCACATCGGACGGCCCAGATCAAAAGTGTCACACCTTCTCCCTCCCCGTTTCACATCCGCGCGCCGCGGACTCCCGCAACCACGGTTCGATCCCTCACCTGTCCCTTTATTTCCGTCTCCTCTCAAGCTCGAGCGACCACGGCAAAAAAAAAAAAACACCACGCTTCCTGGTCCCTACCCGTAGGTTTCCCCACCACCGCCGCCACGCCAGAGGCGACCGCCGGCGCCACGGTGCGGACTTCGGGGCAGATGCCGCCACGTTGCTTTGTCTCCAAGCTCCAAGCAGATGCGGCGCCACCCATACATGCGCCGGCCCCAGATCTGCGCGGCGCGACCGCCATGGACGCCGGGCGCCAGTGCAACGGGCCACGGCCATCCGAGTGCCCCTACCGACACCTCCGCGACACCGAGGTCGTCGCCGCCATTGTTGCCGGGCTTGCTTCTGCAGCGGGCAGTGCCGGAGGCCGTGCATCGCGGGTGGTCGCAAAAACGAGGAGTCCGCCAAGAAGGGCAGCGGCGTGGTGACGCTGTCGCCGCCGCCAGCGCTGGTGCAGCGGCGGCAAGGGAGGGGGAGGAGGGAGGTGTTCATGGCCGTGGACGACTGCTTCGTAATGGAGCTGGAGGAGCTGCTTTGGGCCTTGGCCTACGTCATCGGGAAGAGCCATGGCGGCATCGTGAACTGGGTTGTCCCTGGCCGCGGCGGATGAGCAGCCAACAGCAGGGAGCTGGTTGGAACAGCGTCACCATCAGCCCCGGAGCTGATGCAGAGCCAGAATTGCATCTACCTATGGGCACCGTTAGCCAGTAACCGAATCAGAGCCATTCTACTGGTTTGTTCTTGCATCAGAAATAACTACTACGTGAGTGCCATAAACAGGACAGTAAAGAGCATGAGCAGAAGATATTCCAGCATGACGAATTTGCTTCAAGTTTGAAGATTGTTCGGACCTTGTTGTTCATTTAGTGTTTGTAACCTACTGATGTTGGGTGATGTTTCTGCAGCTCAATAAGTTAGGTGACACATCAGCAGCTGAAGGAACGTCAGGAAAGGATATACAAGGTATACCAGGGGAGTGGCCAAACTTAATCAGGAAAAACTACAGAAAAGCTCGTAATCCTGGCGTTTTGTATAGTTGATTTTTTTTTTCTATATGTGACTAAAAATATATTTTACGTTTAATATAACAATTTATTTTTTTATACATAACCGCATTAAGCAAGACGCCAAATATACTAGTTTCTATAATAACACATCTAAATCTAAATTGAATT
>JADLZL010002723.1:0-120979 GCA_015844335.1 Chrysopogon serrulatus | reverse complement strand
TAGCCAATCCATAACTTCGTGCCTTTGATGGGTTGATCGATATGCCATTTTCGTAAATGATATGGCCAAGGAAAGCAACTTCCTTTAACCAAAACTCACATTTTTAAACTTGGCATACAACTTATGTTCTCTTAACTGTAAGCACAACTCTCGATGATGGGCATGCTCTTCTTCATTAGCGTAATAAACTAGGATGTCATCCAAGAATACAATCACGAACTTATCCAATTCGGGCATAAAGACTGAGTTCATAAGATACATAAAGTATGCGGGAGCATTCGTTAAGCGAAAAGACATAACGAGATACTCATACAACCCGTATCTTGTTACAAAAGCAGTCTTATGCACGCCTTCGGGCGAATCCGATTTTGATGATAACCCGATCTCAAATCAATCTTGGAAAACACTTGCTTTAGACAACCGATCAAACAGATATCAATTCTGCGGTAGGGGTATTTGTTCTTGATTGTGACAAAGCATTGAGTGGCCGATAATCAACACATAGCCTCGAGAGAGAGATCTTTCTTCTTCACAAACAAGGCTCGGACAACCCCACTCAAGAAGTACTTGGCCTAATATAACCCAACTTCTTCAAAACATACAACCAAGCTTTCTTCAACTCGCTAGCTCATTAGGGAGGCATACGATACGGTCTCTTGCAGATGGGAGTCGCACTGCACTAGATCAATAGCAAACTCAATATCTCTTTTTTTTAGGAGGTAGCCCAAAATTCTTCTCGGAAAGACATCGGGAAACTCACAAACTACTAGAATCTCAAAATGAGAAGAAACTTGAATAGCATATGTCAACTTGGTCATATGCGCAACCACTGAGGCAACAACACTTGGAAAGTGTTTTGTCCCGAGGATCCGTGAGAGTAATGGTTCTATTCCCAAAGATCAATCACAACTTGCTTATCTTTCATCCAATCCATCCCCAAGATTACATCCATAGTTAACCCCCTGTAGAACTACCAAATTAACTCTATATGCTTTATCTCCAATTTTAAAATTGCACGCTTCAAGCATCCGGTTAGATAGGACATCAAGAATGAGCCGTCGTCACGGTACCTATAATCTAATTGCTTAAGTTCTAATTCATGTGATCGTGCATATGCTTGACTCATAAAAGAATGCGATGATCCGTAATCAAATAAAACAAGCTGCAGGATGATTGTTGACAAGAAACGCATTCGCAAGGATCGGTTCTCCTTCGGGAAATCTCATTTATGGAGGTGTGGTGAGCACGAGCTTGGTAGGTCGTCGCTTTTTGGGTAGGGACAATACTTGGCGAAGTGACCCACCTTTCTTGCGTTGAAACATGGGCCCCGCACGGCAGTGCATTGGCGTGGACCACCGGTCCTAGCTTGAGCTTGAGGTGCGAGTGGGCGATAGCCCCTCCTGATTCTTTGGAGGTGGTGGAGCATTCCTCTTTTGGAGCAGTGCACGGAACCTTGAGTTCCGAGCGGGGAGGGCGATCTTGTTGGCGGTTAGGCATTGGAGGTCGGAACTGGGAAGACCCTCCCCTCGAAGTTCTCTTGCGGTTCTTGGAAGCGGCGTGCAAGTTGTTGTTGTTCTCTTGAGTCAAGCAATCACCGATGAACTCATTGAATGTAGTCCTCGAACCGATACCCATGGTTTTAGCCATCTTTGTATTGAGACCTCTTTTGAAACTTTCTATCTTCTTCTCTTCAAGTGTCCACGTATGATGGAGCATAACGGGACAGATTATTGAACTCTTGCGGATACTCATTCATACTCTTGTTACCTTGAGTGAGCTTCATGAATTCGAGATACCTTCATAGCCATCAAACCCGGGGGAACATAAGTGCTTTGGAACATCCGGGTAAACCGCGCCCGTGTGATTGGGGTGTTTGGCGGGAAAGTGGCACGTTGATGAGACCACCACATTCCAGCCGGCCCTCGCGGTGATGTGCCCCGTACTCAACCTTCAAATTCTCCTCGGTCATGCGCGAGAAGACGAAACTTGTCTTCCATCGTGTTGATCCACTCGAGAGCCTCGAGCGGTTCCTTTAGCTTGCAAGAACTTAGGTGGATCCGTGTCCGTAAAAATCCTTGAAAGAGCATCTTGGTTGACCTGACGGTCACGGTGGCCCCCGCGGCCGGTGTTTGCTGCGATGTCGCGCAATACGGCCTCCATGTTGCGCTGACTGCCAAGGAACTGTTGAAAAAGTTGCTCAGCTGTCAATGGTGGTGGAGGTGGTGGTGGCGCCTCCGTCCCGGGGTTTGCTCCGTTGCCTCCGTTGCTACCATTTCCACCATTTCCATTTCGCCATTACCATCACCATTGCCTTCTTGGCGGGATCCATCACCAACCAAGGACCCACCGGGCAAGATGGGCGAGTTCCAACCATCTGCATATTCCAGCATCGAGTAATCATTAGGTGATGTTACAACATTGTAAGCGAACGTAATAATCATGCCAATGAATTATTGGAAGAAAATCAATTCATTCAACAACACACAGGCATAAAGATTCATTTCCACAATCCATAACATCACTAATTAGATTACTGAATAAAAACATCATCCGAGGCATACAACATCCAAAATTGCCAGCATACATACACTGGACTTTAGGCGTTCCGATAGCACCACAACACATGACGATCCAAAACACATAAGTCACATCTCATAAAAGTTACATGCCAACAACAAAAGAGACCCAAGCACCACTACGGCTAGCGAAGAGACTACTAGTCTACTCGTGCTCGCTACCGACGTCGGACTCGTCAGCTAGAACAACGTCGTCGTCGGGTGCAGGCTCGGGTGCAGGTGGAAGGTCAGCGTCCTCCTCGCCTCCATCAGGGTTGATGACCCCAGGCTCCATCTCAGCAGCTCCAGGACCATGGTGACCATGAACCTGGTTGTACAGAACGTGGTACTCCCCGTGCAACTGGTCAATGTACTGCTCGCGGTCAAAGAGCCAGTGCCCCAGCTGATGGGCATCGTTCCGGGCTTCATTCCTCTCAGTGACCAACTGGGCCATCATCCTGTCGGCGTTCTTCTCGTACTTCTCATAGCGTGCAACACGTGCGCGCAAGGTCTCGAGCTCCCTGGTGACCTCTCTCACATCTGCCTCAACCTCGTCTCTCGTAGCTATGATGGTGTCCATCTGCTGCCTCAAGCCTCGGATTTGGTCCGAGTGCTCCTTCTTCATTTTCTTCTCATTCTTCCACATAGCCTTGTTCCAGTCACTCAGCTTGTACATGGTTGCTTCAGTGGCATCGTATGCCTGCATCACGGCATACATGGAACTCATAGCCGTGTTATCACCGCCATCAATCTCGTCAACTCGGCCAACGTGCACGGCTAGGGGATCGCTCCCCAAACAAAGGTCCCGAGGATCATCCCTAGGAAAAGTCCCCGCCAAAGCCGTTGCCGGGCTCGGAGGAAAGCGCTCCATGATCCGGGCGGAGCACATGGAATGCGGCTCGCTAGCCCCATCCTCGCGGTGCGGGACACCAGTGGCACGGACACGCCACCCGTCCCACTCGAGTCCGGGGAGGAGTGAGGAACAAGGATCTCCACAGCCACCAAGTCGTTTCCACGACGTGGCTCCTCTGTAACCCCTGAGTAGATCGGGCCGCTCCTCGGCGTATCCGGCGTGACCTAGCACCCTCCGGAGGAGCGTGGGCATGCCAAACTCCTCAAGAAAGTGATCCTCCCCGATCACGGTGCGTGGTGCTAGCCGACGGTGAGGTACCCCCGCCCCGGTGGACTTGCGTGCGGTTTGCTTAGTGCGAGCCATCCATCGAAATTTATCCCTATGAGACAAGTTATTAATTAACCAAATTTTAATGGGCGTAAGTAATCAATTTATAAGGAAAGGTAAATGTAATGACATGAGATGAACAAACATGATGTATGCACGTATCTTACGTTCTCACAAACTTAGCAAAAACAATTCTAGCGGATATACGGTGGCATACAACGTTCTCTCATAGCATATAACTAGTCGTTCTACACGAATCGGCTGTTATGTACCGCAGAAAAATCCACTTCACCCATCCCAACAAGTATGAATAAATGCATTGCGTAGAAAGTAAAGATTAAGCACTCACACGCACGTGCATTCCCAAATACACGCACATGTAGTACAACTACCCGATCCTCGTCCAAAGACGGCATCGCCTCAACAGACGGCACAACCCACAATTAAACACCTTGATAAATACATGGTTTTGACATGTAAGTACTTCCCAGATCACACTAGCACTCCCTAGATTGCCGGTTGGACAACCATGCTCTCACAACTCCCACTTACCGGCGTAGAGGCATTTTGAACCATACATTACCATTCAAGCGAATGGCACCCATACAATTACCTTGCTTTGCATGGGTAACAAAGAAAAATAAAATATGATGCAAGCCCCCAAGTTAGTACTTACATAGCCACCTAGAGTCCTTATTTGGGCATAAAGGATATGACCACCGGCACACTCTTAGTTTTGCAAACGAATTTTCTCAAAAGACTTATAGATCTATAAGTTGAAATCCAGTTTTGGAAGCAAATTCTTTTGTTTTAATTAGACATGTGAACAAGAATCGCTAAACCTTGCTCGATGCCACCGTAATGTAACCGACCAATTTATAAAAGCATAAGTGAAAAATCACTCGCTAAGCAAGCAATTGTCACACTTAAGCCGTTATAAACCCGGTAGTCCGAAATCTCGAAGGATTTCAAACCAAACATCATCAACCAAGATCGTATGGGTTTAGCGTCACCATTCGCATGTTACAACATTTCTCAAATAGTTAAGCAACATCGAGTGCGGAAAATAAAGTTATTACAAACCGAAGTCTTCAAATTCAAATAGCGGAAGTAAAGTAGTTTTAGAAGCTCAACCCAACTCACACATTTCGGATAAATAAAGTGCCAGGGCCACGCCTATCCATCAAAAAGCATGTTGGGGAGAATAGTAGAGATTGACCTTGCCCCCTGTCTTCTAGTCCACGGAAAAAGACAAGTGGCGCAAGCACTGGTGGAAGGTATGCCCGTCAAGACAAACAACAAGCGGGGAAAAACCCCGAGTACAAGAAGGTACTCGCTAGACTTACCCGACTTACTCAAAAGCAAAAGACTCCAAGGAGTATGACAGCTTTATCGAGGTAGCTCGACTCATTTGCATAAAAAGCGGTAGTACTATTTAAAGTGACAAATTTCGGCTTAATTACCCCTATTTAAGCTAGGTAAGCACCTATACTATTCATCATTATAGTATATTATTCATGATTAAGCAAGCAAGTAGTAACCGTAGCCATAAACATCGCCTTAACTCATCATCATCATTAACCATATTCCATAATCATTACTACGATGTTGCGGCTCAAGTCAAGGTGTTCATTGTCCAGAACGATGGCGATTCGAATCGATTACTACCGAGCTCGGGGGGTATTCCTCACACAAACCACACTCACCCGCTAAAGTGAGCTACGATCACCGTGGCACGTATCGGGGAAAACAAAGCGCGGTCTCGCATGGAGCCACCGCACCGTGGACCGCCCGACGCCTTTAGCCGGCCTAAAATTTGGACCTCGGACTTACTCTTCGCGCCCCGTGGTCCCCCATCCATCTCCAATACGGTCTGCGAACGGGTCGAGAACCGCCCGGATAGTGTTAGGCTTCAGCGGTCGGAAGTGCTTATCCTGCCGGCTAAATGTGAGGCATGCGTTCAATATGACTTGGGGTACAACAACGATGCGGTCCTTATCGACACACCGACGGAATCACTATGGTCCAACAACCCCATAAGATTCCGTCCTGGTCTCCATTTATCATAACCGAACCATCAACCGATGATATCAACATAAGCTTTTCCATCAATAGCAAGTAACCACCTATACTGGGATGACAAGAAATCACCCGACTTCTACCGCCTAAGCAAGCTAAGCATATTACTCGCCCTAGACTAGCGGGGGTGTATCAAGGTGGGATAATCAATGGTAAAGCAAGGATGTAATGCATCAACGGTGTCACACAACTCCTATACTTAATGCAACAATCATAAAGCATAATTAGATCTGTTAGAAAGCATAGGTAAGTAGATGCTCGGTGCTTGCCTTGCTCAAGTCCGACGCGTGGTGGTTAGGACACTCGGGGAAGCTCCTCCTCTTCTCCTTCCTCTTGCAGCACTTCTTGTCATGTTCCTCGGACGATTCTCCTCGATCTCCGAATAAGGGAGGTCCTCTTGCGAACCTCAGTATGATGCGATGCACGTGCATAAGTATCATGAATGCACAACGTATGATGATCATGGGTGAAGATGATTAATAAATCTTTTGACGTAATAGATGCATATCTCTTCTCTACTAACAATCTAACTTATTTACTGAGTACGTGCAAAATCTCTTCTCTAATCATTTAGAGAAGTGCATAAAGAAGAGTGGCGTCTTGTGGACACACACTCATACACGCACAACATGAATCCAAGAAGTACTACTACTACTCATGGGCAAGTATCACATTTCAGATATGGTACTCCAATGCATGACCAGCAAGCATAACTTAATTGAAAATGCATAAGAATTAATATAAAAGTCATTAAATCATTTAATCCAATTACTTATCATTTCATGTAAATATATAGGCTTGAACTGTGACCTCTGTCTAGACAGTTCAGAAAATTCTACAAAAACTTACAGGAGCTACACTATGCTATAACAGAGCCATGATAAATTTTTCATCACATTTTACCAAGTACAACAGCCTACACAAAAAAGATGAAGCTACTGGCCAGAAATGCACATTTAATAACTTTGTACAGTGAAAAGTGTTAAACAACAAATTTCATATTTTTACCTAACACTACTTAGCACAAGAGCAGTCAGTAAAAATTATCAAGGCCTAATTCCACATATTTTATTTATTAAAAATCATACAAGAATCAGTCCAGAAATGAAATTAAATCATATTCCAATATTTTTGTACAGTAATTGCATATCATATATTTTTCCCAGAATGCACATCACATAACAAGTCTAACAAAAGAAGAATCACATTTTTCTAAGCTATATTTTATTTATTATGCATTTACTCAGTTTTCAGCCATTTCAAGGATTAAATAAATCTACACAGAAAATGTCCACCAAAAATGCATCTCATATTTTTCAATGACAGATCTACTCATCAGGAACCCAACAAAACAAGAATCATCAAATTTGGAGTTCATTTGCACCAGCATTTAAATAAAAAGGCATTTTACTCATTTCTGGAAAACAAATAAAAAGAAAAGGGCTGAGCCCTGGGCCTGCGTGGAACCGGTCCAGTGGACCGTGTGCCACTGCCAGGCGGGACCCGGGTCAGCCGACCCCACCGGCAGCCGGCCGAGGCGAGCCGGCCGTTGATCGGCCGGTGCTCGCCGGCGGGCGAGGCTAATCTGGCGCCGGTGACACCGGCGTGCTCCCCTCGATGAGCCGCACCCGCGGGGGTGTCGGTTGCGCTTGTGTGGCGGCCGAAGTCGGCCGGCGACGAGCGGCGGTCGCTGGCGTTCCTCGCATGTCACCGCCGGTGACTACTCCGGCGATGGCAAGGCGAAAGGAGAGCGCGCGAAGCCCGCGCGGAAGCTAGGGCGGGGCCTGCTAGGGGCTTGGCGACCGGGATTAGCGGGGCGCTCGAGGGCTCGGCAGCGCGTGCATGGCGGCGGTGGCGCGACGGTGAAACGACGGCGAAGCCACGGAGAGGCACGGGCGAGCGCCAATCGACGAAATCGAAGCTCGTCGGCCCTCGATTCAACCCTAAGCGACTACCGTGCGCGCAAAAAGCGAGGGCAGCTAAAGGCTGGGGGGCAATGCCAATGCGGGCGCAAGAGCTCGGGCGAAGCTCGCCATGGCGCCAAAAAGCGTGAATCGGCGCGCAATGCGCCTTACCAGTGCAAGGTGGCGACGGGGGCGGCGGTCGCGAAAGAAGCAAGGCGAGGCGGGAGGTGGTGCGCTCGTCGGCGTGCCGGCGCGCTTGCTCAACGGGCGACCGAACGATTTACGGCGGTGCTCTGAGCGGGCGGTGGCGAGCGAGAGAGCGCGAGAGGCGTAGAGCGAAGCGAGCGGAGGCGAAAATGGAGCGGCCGCCGTTCCATTTTTGGCGCGGCCGGGTGATGCGGCCGCCGGGCGGTGGGGCCCGCTTTGCCGAGCTTCGCCCGGCCACGCTTGGGCGGCGAGCGACGGCGAGCGCTGGGGCGACGGGCGCCGACGCCGGTCGGCCACGGCCTTGCTTGCCAAGGCTGGCGCGGACACGGGCCGGGGCCGAAGTTGGGCCGAATACGGCCCGCTTTCGGTTCTTGCCGGCTTTTTTTTTTTTTTTTTGAAAATTTGAATCAAACTCAAATGCAACCATTTGACAAATTTAAAAGCATTTTCATAAAGAGTGCCCAAAATAAAAGTTGTAGAGAATTCAAAACTGAACAACTTTTATTTAAGGATCAACTCCAAATTCTCAATAAATTTTGAATTGCAAATTCATTTTGAATTTAGGGCATAAAAAAGGGAATTTTCCAATTTATTTTCTTTTGCTCCAAAATGCACCAAATCTTTTGCAATAAAATTTTGTTAAATCATTTCAAAGTGCTGGGCAAGTGGATCCAAACTTGATCAAGTCATTTGGCAAGGTAATTAATTAACAAAGCAACACTCAAGCAATTAATTAAATAAACAAAATGCAACACATGAAATGATGATGCATTTAGGGTTAAATGCTTGATGATGCTCATGCCATGCTTAATGAAGGTTTAAAGTTAATTAATTATGTGCCTAATGCATGCTTAACACTGAGGTGTTACAAAAAAGGGTGGTTCCAGCTACCAATATATATTCCGTTCACACTGAATTTGTGCCTAGCAAATCATCAAGTGTTGTGCCATTTTTAATTTGAGTTTTTTGTTTTATTTCCAAAGATGGTGGAAATATTCGTTGAAGATTATGTTTGCAGTTTTTAAAGTATCCAATAAAAAAATCAACATCTCTGATTTTAATCATAAAAATCTTCTAATAAGATCAAAATAGAGTGATATAGGTTCGAACATGGAAAAGGTAAGGAAGTACTCCACTAAACATATGTAGTAATCATTACAAATGCCTTTAATTAATAAAGGAAGCTGCAATTGAGCAACTATGGAAAATTTTCTAATGACACCATGCAAACTACCCACTTTATGGATAGTATATAATATGGATTTTTGCAAACTTGCAGGTGGCCAGATCGAAAGAAACTTTCATAGAGAGAAAAATGAGCTTAACATCATTTGACAGAGACTATTAATTTTTAACATAAAAATATGCATGCTTCACTGTAGAGTGTTTATTTGAGCTATAACCTATATTAGTATAGATAAAATAATGGTAAGAGTAGCATTGTTAATGGATTTTGATAGATGAAGTAGGACCTCATCAAGGAAAAAGATGGACTTGGTTGGCCAATTTTTTTTGGAAACACAAAACACTAGTCTCATTTCACATGATGATTGTCCCTTATTTTTTTTTCTTTTTTTGCATATCTAACATTGTTTTGGGGATAGGTTTTATTTATTATTATCGATGCCCCATTTGCTGAGAGATGAGGATGACAATTATAGCCTTCTTCGAGATCTAGCTACTTGTGTGTGTATTCTTTTCTTTGTAATTGAATCCGAGTTTTTTTATGGCCTTTATTTTATATGTTTGAAAAATTAGATGAAAGCTTTTTAGGTAGGGCTAGATCAAAAATAGCTTTCGAAGAGAGGAAAATGAGGTGAACATCATTTTGGCACCAACTACCGGTAATTATATTTTATTAAAAAGATTCCAAAACAGCTCTGCACTATTTTGGTTATTAGCTATAAATCAAGATAGTACTATATATAATATAATACAATATTACTAATCAGACAATTGAAATCAGTCCACAAATAAAATGGTAGGACCTAGGGTTGGCCAAACCTCCCTTTTTTCCCCATCAGAACAGGAGATTTTGGGCAAAAAAAACCAAAAAAAAAAGTTGCCAAAAACCCGTTGCGTTCCTCCTCCTCGTTGGATCCGAGCTGTTTCCACACGGACCGTCCATGACACTGTCTGTTAGCTTTGACATGCTTGACCCGCCGGAACGGAAGCAGCCGTGGCATATTCCCATGCGACAAGCCGACGGGGCGACGACCGGTCAACGCCACCCACAGTGGCAGAACCGTAATTCCACCTCCCGATCTGCCGTAACAACAAACAGCGTTATTACGTTAATTAATTAACACGCGTGACGCCAAGCGCTTTTTCCGTTCCCGGTTCTGCCCCCGGGTACACGGCACGGCGCCAAGCAACGGGCATCTGCATCTCTCTCGGGTTCCCGCATTAAAAACGGGTGGAGGAGCACGTGGGCCCCGCTCCCCCGCTCTCTTAAACCGCGACAATTTCGGCCCCCGTTTCTTTACTGCGGGTGGCTAAATAATAGTTTAATATTCCCCCCGATAACCTAATTTATTTCGTTTTTTTTAATCCGCAATTTCGCCCTCCCTCTCCTCTCCCCAGCGAGGCGGCAGCGCCCCCCGCCTTTTTTGCTTTTATTTAGTTTTGTTGGCTTTTTATTTCACTCGCCCCCATTTCCGCCGCCCTTCTTCCCCTTTTGCTCCTCCCCTTCTTCGCCTTGCGACCTCCGCTTCGTCGTCCTCCTCCCGCTGCTGCTTCTGTTTATTTGGCGATTTTTTGTTGTTGGAGCGGGGATTTTTGGAGGAATATTTCGGGATTTTTGAGGATTTTTTTTGTGAGGGGAAATTTTTGTTTTTCTTTTTTTTTTTTGGGAGGGGATGGTGGTGTGGTAAAGAAGGGAGGAGATGGGGAGAGTGTGCGTGAGCTCCAATGGCGACTGCTCGTGGCGGGAAGCAGCTAAGGACGACGAGGAGGACTACGAGCAGGCGGGCGCGTGCGGGGTGCTGCGGCGTGCATGGAGGCCAAACCGGGGGAACCGAGTGCCGCGCCTCCGCCCGTGGCGGCGGCGGCGGCGGTGGCAGCACAAGTTACGACGGTGGCAGCGCCAGTTACAGCGGCGGCGCCAACAGAGGCGACGGTGAGCTTTCAGCAGCCACCGGCGGCCGCAGCGGCGGTGGAGAGGGGTAGCTCGAGCGCCGTGCTGGTGCCGCCTCTGGCTACGGCGGCGGCGACGGCGACATCGGCTGGAGGCGGCGCGATGGCGCTCGGGCCGGTGCTGATGAAGGTGCCGAAGAAGCGCGGGAGGCCGCGCAAGTACGGGCCGGACGGGAGCCTGATCCGCCCGCTCAACGCCACGCCGATCTCGGCGTC
The DNA here is from genome assembly GCA_015844335.1 of Chrysopogon serrulatus. Taxonomy (NCBI): domain Eukaryota; kingdom Viridiplantae; phylum Streptophyta; class Magnoliopsida; order Poales; family Poaceae; genus Chrysopogon; species Chrysopogon serrulatus. The sequence goes on along the minus strand of JADLZL010002723.1, from coordinate 109,703 downwards.
CGCGCCCATGCCCACCGCCGTGGCGCCGGGCCAGTACACGCCCCGCCTCCGCGGTGGGCGCCGCCATGAAGCGCGGCAGGGGACGGCCCCTCGACTTCGCCGCCGCCGCCGCCAAGCAGCAGCAGCACCACTACCACCACCATCACCAGCACCAGCAACATCACCAGCTCCACCACCACCAGCCGCAGCAGCAGTTCGGCTTCCACTTCGACACCATAGGTAGGATTCCTCCCAAATCTCTATCTCGCATTCATTTCTCCGTTTTTTTTTCCCTCCTAGTAGATACTAGATTAATTAAACCCCAAAAAACTATTGATTTTTTTGGATAATCCATATCCTATTCCAGAGATAAGGATTGGATTTTCTCTCTCGCTTTTCTCCCAACAAATTCCTCGACTGAGAAGAGGAGACTGGATGGATGAGCGGCGGAGGAGGGGCCAATGGCAGGAGTAGTAGTAATTGGGTGGCGGCGTCCGTCACCCGCTCACTCCTTGTCATGACACTGTCTGTGTCTGTCCCTCTCTTATCCGAATATTTCTAGTCTCCTCCACTCTACGCAGCTCGTGCTGCACTGCATGATCAGATCAGATACTACTAGTTCGCATGCTCGCATGCTCTGGGACCTCAGGCAGGCTGGTTGGTGCGCTGCGTTCCAAGATTCGTGGCTCGGCCGGGGAGCAAAGTGGGGGCCAGACGGAGGCATATCCTCTGCCTGAATCCGACCCCCGTCGTGTTGGTTGCTCTCAGGGGTTCTTGGTGTTCTGTGGTGGGGTTCCCCCATTGTGGGGATGCCTGCCATGGTGTGCTGCCATGCTTGTGGTTAACAGTCCAGTCCTGGAACAAAATATGGGAATGGGAGCTACAAATCATTTGAAGATCCTCCTTGTTAGGTTCTACCACAGTCATGCCTTTTGTCATCGGTCATCTCTTGTCTCTAGGGTCTCGGTGGTGGCAGGTCTGAAGGTGATGGTCTGATGGATATAGTTCAGACATGTCTGTTTTTCAAGGTAGGTGGTGAACGTTTGTATGGTTGGACTGAGAATGTAGAGTGAATGCTTGGTGGTACTAGAATACGGTGGTGAAAAGTTAGTATGGCTGGGGACTGAGAATGTAGAGTGAATGGTTGGGGTACCAGAATACGGTGGTAAAAGTAAGTATGGCTGGACTGAACATTCACAGTGAATGAACAATTTATGGGAGACTGTACTTATAGAAGTGAGGATCTCATCTTTGGATGTCGCAGTTGCGTAGCTAGACATCAATCTTTCTCATGATGTTCCACATACCTGATTTCCTGATGGGACTACTATCATAGATTCATAATAGAGTAAACTATCTTTTCTGGCAAAATGTCACTTTGTAGTCCTTTCATTTGGTCTGTTTGTTTTGCTGTAATCTGCCATTACTTTTCTCTAACCGCGCTGACCATGTGTTGGCAGGTGACATGGTGGCATGTTCTGCTGGTGCCAATTTCACTCCGCATATAATTACCGTCGCTCCTGGTGAGGTATGGGGTGCTAGATGTTATCTGTGATGTGTACAGCTGCTGTTTACACTTGATCTCATTTGGTGATTTCTGGTTCAGACTGTTTCTGAGTTCTGACCAGACAGTCAGTATATGTACCTTCATCATCTTTCTGGATCTTCAGTTATAACACGTTTTCCCCCCTTCAAATTTTGATGTGATCACTATCATTTTATATTTGTTCACACATTTTGTTTCATATAATCACTTACAGTTAATGTGATGAGCACAGAGATCAAAGGATTGCAACACTCTGTTTTGTATGCTTTGCTTTTACATGATTAACCAAAGCAAGTCATGATCCCAAAACGCTCTTTCATCCATTCCTTTATCAGATAATAAGGGGAGATGAACACGTCTTATTTTGCATCTCTGTTGAATTTATCAAAGATTAAAATGAATTCCTGCTCCTCTTACGGTTACAGCTATACTATTCCTTTTCCTGAAGTGGTCTTTGTCTTTGTGCGAAAGAGTGATCTGTATTTTCTCTCTGGTTCAGGATGTGACGATGAAGGTTATATCATTTTCGCAACAAGGACCACGAGCTATCTGTATTCTCTCAGCAAACGGTGTGATATCAAACGTTACACTTCGTCAGCCTGATTCCTCTGGTGGCACGTTAAATTACGAGGTTAGCTATGCATGACATTTTTACTCCCTTCATGGGTTGACACACAAAAGTTCTTGCTGCACACATGGCTTCATATGTATGTCTGTGTGGATGCAGATAAAGGATTATGAGTGGTCCTACTTATCCTCATGTATCTGATGCCCTGTTTTGGTTGTAGGGACGCTTTGAGTTACTGTCCTTGTCTGGGTCCTTTATGCCAACTGAAAACAGCGGAACACGAAGTCGGTCAGGTGGGATGAGTGTCTCTTGCGAGCCCAGATGGTCGTGTTGTCGGTGGCGGAGTTGCCGGCCTGCTGGTGGCAGCTAGTCCTGTTCAGGTATGCGTTTGCTTGCCTGCATATCAAGATCTGAATGTCGTGCAGTCTATGATCAGAATTCTTCCATCTATCCTTCTAGTAACTATGTCTTTTCATATATAAGCTCAAAGTGTCACTGAAAGTCAGGAGTCCATTTGGCAGATTGTGGTTGGGAGCTTCCTGCCGAGCTACCAGATGGAGCAGAAGAACAAGAAGCCGCGGGTGGACGCGACGCCCACCAGCGTCCCGCAGACACCTCCCGCGGTCCCGATCTCGAGCACGGAGACCCACAGCAGCGAGCAAGGGCAGCATAGTTCCGCTGCCCAGAGAGGGATGACCTCTGGAGGGGCCTACAGTGCGGACCAGAGCTGGGGAGCGTCCCCTGCACAGCAGCCGATGGCAGAGGTGTCCAGGACGCCGTCGTCTGGGGACCTGAAGATGACTGCGTCCGGATCATGAGCTCTCTGAAACCCAGCCGGAGCTAGATACGCATGCGCTGACTGGGAGCCGAGGACTAAACCGGCTGGATGGAAGATGGATGGATTGGTTCATTTGTTCCTGACTTTGTGGAAGATGATGTTTCTACTTCAGATCTCGCATTAGGGCGGGCAGTCTAATTGTTGCTGTATGATGAGGCAGGCAGGAGGAGAGACTAACAACTGCATTTGATGTAGCTGTGTGACGCTAGTGTTGTACCGACCACCACCCCTACCTAGGAGTAGGGTTTTGTAACACCCTTTGTCTTGTCGGAGAGCGCGTGTGTAGTAGCTGTTAGCCTGTTACCATTACCACCAGTCTGTGTGCGCTAGCGGCGTGTGTTATTTAGGAGACCTTGTCGATTAATTCTTGTGTTGGATTATTATTACCTTACCTGGATTAGTTGGCCACTACTCCCTTGTATTTCTGTATTGGATCTCATCTGGATCACCCCAGCCCTGGATTAAATTAGCATTAGAGAAATTCTCCCTGTTCGCTGTTAGTCTGCTACTCTGTTACTACTGTACAGTACTGTTGTTTCCTGTGTCTCATCTATCTCGTTGTGGCAGCCTTGAGGTGCAACTCGCGTTTTTGAGCTTCTATTGCATGCTGGAAGGTAGGGGTAGTTGTTGGTGTTCGGTTTCTTTTTCATGTCTGTCAGTGGGCTCGGGAATAGCATCAACGAACTCCGGGAAAGAAGCCGCTGTAGCTGAAGCTGGCTGGCACTGGAAGCTGGGTAACAGTGAAGATACTTTACTGTACATATAATCTTTCCTGCCCCTGGGCAAGGGCATGGAAAGACCAAAGAAGCTTTCTGGCCACGGGCTCCGATAGTCCGATTCCGATCCTCTCCAGACTCCAGGCGGCATCCGGATGATGGATCGAAAGGAAGAAGAGACCAGCAGAGCTAGCTGGTGGCCTTGTGGGCCGGTCTCCGTACAGACCTCCAGCTGCTGCTGCTGCTGCTAGCTCCTGCGCTGCGATGGCCATGCACGGACAACTGGACATGCATGGACGATTGCAGGCAGACAGGTGTGGGCGTGATGATTACACCAGTAGGAGGAGTAACAATTAATCAAGTGTAACTCTGCGGTGATCAAGGCGCAGGACGAAGCAAGCGAGCGGGCACGCGTGGTTGTGGTTACGCACTGACCACTGAACATGCATGGTTCATGGCATGGATGACCTGACAGATGGCCCGGACGCCCCGGTCACGAGGGCGTGGTCGGCTCAACATATGATGAGAAGCCTCTAGGTAGGGCCAACTAGCCTAGGGGACCCACTAGTCATCCTTTACTTTGGATGTAGGTTCTCCACCGCCTCCTAGATTGCATTTAGGTTGTTCAAGTCACTTTGATTTGAGCACTACTACAGAACAGGCCTTTGGTCACTTGGGCAAAATGAGCAATAGCTCCCAAAAAATGACGCCCGGGACTAAAAACACCTTTAGTCCCTGTTGGTAACACCAATCGGGACTAAAAAGTCCCCGGTTGGTGTTACCAACCGGGACTAAAGGGTCATCTTTAGTCCCGGTTGGTAACACTAACCGAGACTAAAGGTTTTGTCCCGATCTGTGACACCAGCCGGGACTAAAGATGGGACTTTAGTCCCGGTTGTTGTTAGGGACCGGGATTAAATCTTTCCCCCCTATATTTGAATCCTTCTTCCTCCCCTGGCCGAGCTGCCCGAGCTCACTCTTCTTCTTTGTTCTTCATGTTCTTCATGTGTTCTTGCTTGATTTGTGCTCACTTCTCCGGCTATTGATTCATTTCGTCACTTCTACGCCGTCATTTACTTGTTTAGAGGTTACTAACTTCATCTTCTCAAGTTTTAGCAACAGCTTATCTCATTTTGTGGTGTTATATAACTAATGCCCTTGTGCCTTGTCAAAAAAATAAAAACTAATGCTCTTGTGTTTACAAAATTAATGTGAATTTTCTTGCATCTAGTACAACAAAACACATGTGAGATCACACGAAAGGGAAAGGCGTGTCACCTTTCGGTCTGTCTTTTGAAAATTCCGAAAGTTTGGAGCGCAGCAGGGGCGGGAAGTGAAAACATTCAAGTCACCCGCCTCCTCCCGAAATCACTTATTTTATGGTTCAGTTAGAAAAATACTAAATTTATGGTTTTTTATTATAACTAGATCGGGAACCCGCGCAAAGGCGCGGGAGAGGAGGGAAAAGAGATTTTTTTTTTATTCAGCATGAATACAGGAGGGCAAAAAAAAAAAAAAAAGTGAAAAGTGAATAGTAACGGGGTTACGGGTTACAGTATCATAACGGGCTTACTGTTCCTTAACGGGTGGTACTGTTTGTGAGGTTACTGTTCATAACGGGTGCACTGTTCATAGGAACGGTTACTGTTCATAGAACAGTACCTTCTACGTGGCTGTTGAAGCGATCGGAGGCGTGGCTCACGGAGGGAGCGAAAAAATGTGTCGGGTTATAAGAGTAATGGTAGATTAGTTTTTTAAAAAATTAATATTTGATAATACTTTAGTTTATAATTTGTGATCTGGTTAATTAGTTAATTATAACTAAGTATAAATAATACATTTGAAGGATTATTTAATTATAACTAAGTATGAATATAAAATTTGTTTAGGAAAAATAAGAATGGAGAATTTTAGGTTATGCGTTAGTTAGTTACTTATAATACTTTATTTACAGCGAATTCCGTATTCCCTCAACATCCAACTCCGTACTAGTATACTGTACATTTCGTCAGATTATCAACAGCATGCCATCATCCGTCAGATCATGATGCCTTGGCACCGTCAAAACTCAGAAGTCAGATTATGGCTGTCGCATCACATAGATCAGCAAAAGCATCCAAAGTTGGATGCCTCATCATGCCGTCGCATCGCATGATCGCATGTTTCCATCCAAACTTTCTTACGTCCTCTCTCATCTTTCTAAATGGTTGGCCCTGTCTAGGCCGCGTTTTTAGTTGGTAAAAAAATTTATATGTTATATCGGATATTCTATAGAACGTCGAAAGTGATTTTTAAATAGAATAAAAAATTAAATTACATAACTTGCAAAGAACATCTTTAGTCCCGATGCGTGACACCGGTAGGGACTAAAGATGGGGCTTTAGTCCCTTTGTTGTTAGGGACCGGGATTAAATCTTCCCCCCCCCATATTTGAATCCTTCTTGATTATTTAGAGAAATAGAGAACTTTGGTATTTTTTAATTTTGCTTGTTTAGAAAAATTAGAAATAGAGAATTTTAGGTTATTTGTTACTTTTATTTTTGTAGTAAAAATTAGAAACTTATCATACTTTATGTTGTAATGCAGACAATGACACGTCATTGCATGTACAATATCGATCACCGCTCCAAAGAATTCATTGATGGTGTGCATTATTTCTTAAGAGTGGCCAAGGAAAACAAGCGGGATGGATTCATACGTTGCCCATGTGCCTTGTGTCAGAATTTGAAGGAATATTCTAGCTCTAGAAATATTCTAGCTCTTGCCCATGTGCCTTGTGTCCTGAAGAAATATGTTCACCAAATGTTCGCCGCCCGAAGGAAGCATCGCGAGGGGGCTATGGGACCGAGGAGGTCATTGAGTTCTATGTTGAATTCATTCCTGAACTTGACCCAATTGGTGTTCCTGAATTACGACACGAGGGGAGACTGAGTGGAAAGGGAACAATAGGAAAGAAAACATACATCGGTACGGGGGACGATTATTTCAATAAAGCATACTACACAGTTCTTTAAAACTCATCCGTGGTGGAGCCGTATGTCAGAAAACACAAGGACTTTCTACGATCCCAGTTCCCAGAGAAGAATGAAACTTGGCTTATGCGTCAGCATATGGACACTTTCAGTGATTGGTTACGAAAAGAATGTCAGAGTAATGACCAGATTGATGAGCAACTGTATTTATTGGCTAGGCAACCATCATGGCACATCCTCATGTACAAAGGGTACGAGATACATGGAAATACATTTTACACCCTAGGCCAAGATAAAAAAAGCACGAACCAAAACAGTGGGGTTCGTGTAGACGCCATGGACCCGAATAGAAACAGACAAACATATTATGGCCGCATAGAGGAGATTTGGGAACTAGACTACGCACCTAATTTTAAAGTCCCTTTGTTCCGATGCCAATGGTTCAAGAATACCGGAGGCGGGGTAACAATTGACAAAGACTATGGAATGACAACAGTGGACCTCAACAATGTTGGTTATAAAGATGAACCATTCATCCTTGCTGCTGATGTGAATCAGGTGTTCTATGTAAAAGACATGTCTACAAAACAAAAGAGAGGAAAAAATGACAATAAATCAACGAATAAGCCAAAACGCCATATAGTTCTCTTAGGAAAAAGAAACATTGTGGGAATTGAGGACAAGTCAGATATTTCAGAAGATTATGAAAAGGATGACCGAATCACGCCTTTCAATGTGACTAAAGATCCGAGCATCATGATAAATGCTTAGGATACTCCATGGTTACGTCAAGATCATGACCAAGGAACATATGTCAAACAGAAGATCACTACTTTGCCCGCCTAATAAATAGAGTGTATTAGAGTATGTGTATGTGACAATTATAACATAAGATGTTTATACTAGTTTTTTTTATTTTATATCATTTTAAATATTGACATGACATGTGGGATGAAAAGATTTCATATTTAAGTTTGCTATTATAAGGGATAAAAAGATTTTATGTTCCCAAATTTATTATAAAAGCAATTAGACAAAAAGAAATGCAACTGTTATTTTTTAACAAATTAATACCTAATATTTTATATACTGTGTAATTAACAAAATTAATCTAATTATTGTAGGCATAAATAAATAAGAATAAGAAAAAATATTTCAAAAATAATCCGATGTAATGGTGAATATCACGTGTAGCATGATTTTAGAGATTAATGATGATAAAGGAACAAAATTTACGTTTAAATAATGCACAAACAAATTTTCTATCAAAAACACCTACTTTAAGATATTTAAATTAAGTAATATATTTTTGTATTAACAAAATACTAATTATTTTTAATATTTAAGTTTGCTATTATAAGATATGGAAAGATTTTATGTTCCTAAATTTATTATAAAAGCAATTAGATAAAAAAATTAGAATTGTTATTTTTTAACAAATTAATATTTAATATTTTATTTACTATGTAATTAATAAAATTAAACTAATTATTGTAAGCATAAATAAATAAGAAACTATAATCTCAACGCTTGTGGGCCAAATAGACCTTTAGTCCCGGGCCACAACACAAACCGACTAAAGGTCGTCTTTAGTCCCTGCCAACCACCAAGCGGGATGAAGGTTGGACTTTTTAGTCCCGGTGCATATTACGCACCGGGACTAAAGGTCCTTTAGTCCCCGTTGGTGATACTGCTTGGGACTAAAAGGTTCCGGGGGTATATAAGCCAACAGTCGTCTTCCTCCTCCAGACTCCATCAGATCACGTTGCCCTAGCCCGCCGCCGCTCCCCACCGTCGTCTCGCCCTCGTCCCCCGAGCGCCGCCGCCGCTGCATCCTTCTTCTCCGGCGCAGACCCGTGCGCGCCGTTGTAACATCCAGGCCCGGCGCACGGCCACGGCCCACTCTACCTAGGGGTGGGTCAAGCCTGCGTAGCAACCTGCTTGCGCTTTCGTCCTCGCTTCGCGTAAAACGGTTAACCGAAGGTTACTACGCGTCCCTGGCTCTGGTATTTAAGTCGGTCTGGTGGACTCAGAACTCACGGTATGGTACTAAACCACCCGGATGAACAGTGCCGCGACGCCCACTCTACCTAGGGGTGGGTCAAGCCTGCGTAGCAACCTACTTGCGCTTTCGTCCTCGCTTCGCGCAAAACGGTTAACCAAAGGTTACTACGCGTCCCTGGCTCTGGTATTTAAGTCGGTCTGGTGGACTCAGAACTCACGGTATGGTACTAAACCACCTGGATGAATAGTGCCGCGATGCTACAGGAACTCATGTGAACAGTACCCGGCCGTCGTCCGGAAGGAGCGCCGCCGCCGCCACCCCTCGTCCCGAGCCGCTGGTCCTCGCCGTCCTCGCGTCCCGAGCCGTCCTCGCGCCGCCGCCCGCTGCGTCCTTCTTCTCCCGGCCCCAGCGCGCCGTCGAAGGAAGCGCCGCCGCCCGCCATCCCTCCCTCGTCCCGAGCCGCCGAGGCGCCACCGCTTGCTAGTCCCAGAGCCCGTCGTCGCGCCACCGCGGCTGCGTCCTTCTTCTCCGGGCGCCCCGCAGCGCAACGTCCTTCTTCTTCGCCCGGCCCAGCGAGGCCAGCCCGCGCGCCGGCCGTCGCGCCCTCTCCTTCTCCGGTCCAGCGAGAGCCACCGCCGCCTCCATCTCCGGTCGAGCGCCCGGCCCGAAGCCCGCCGCCGCCTCCTCGCCAGCCCGAGGCGCGCGGCGCAACCGCCGCCTCCTCTTCGCCCGGCATCGAGGCCCGCCGCCCGATTGAACGTCGTCAAAGGGTGAGCGCCGCGCGAACTAGCTGTGTATGCATGTGTTGCGTCTCGATGGCCATCGAGCCGCGGAATGCGTGTATGTGTTTTGTGGTGGCCGGCCATCGAGCCCGAGCCGAGAGCATCTCCATGCAGGACTTGGTGGAATGCAACCACGTGATGGACGTTAAACGTGGGCGAATCAAAACTATTCGTTTTATTTGAAACCCTAACAACGTCCTAATAACGACCTAGCGACGACTTAGCAACGACCGGACGAACAAGACACGACGACCTAGCGACGACTTAGCGACTTAGCGACTTATCGACTTAGCGACTTAGCGCGTTAGCGACGGCCGGACGAACAAGACACAATGACCTAGCGACGACTTAGCGACTTAGCGACGACCTAGCGGCGGCCAGGACGAACAAGACCGCGGCGACCTAGCGGCGACTTAGCGACGACCTAGCGACTTAGCGACGACCTAGCGACGACCGGACAAACAAGATACGATGACCTAGCGACGACTTAGCGACTTAGCGACTTAGCGAGTTAGCGACGACCGGACGAACAAGTCACTTTATTAATGGTACTTTTAATAGAATGGCTTTATTATGTAACTTTATGTCAAGTAACTTTATTAATGGTACTTTTAATTAACTTTATTAACCTCCTCATGTAATATGTAAGGTATTGTAACATTGTAATATTTTAATAGAATGGCAAGTAACTTCATTAATAATAGTAATGTCATGTGACTTTGTTATGTAACTTTATATCATGTAACTTTATTAATGGTACTTTTAATTAACTTTACTAACCTCCTCATGTAATATGTAAGGTTTTGTAATATTGTAATATTTTAATAGAATGGCAAGTAACTTCATTAATAATAGTAATGTCATGTGACTTTATTATGTAACTTTATGTCATGTAACTTTATTAATGGTACTTTTAATTAACTTTACTAACCTCCTCATGTATATTTTTCTTTTTTTTTTTGTTGTGGCGCTACATGACTAATTGAATTCTAACATCTTTTAATTAACAACTTTTGCGAGAAATGGCCGATCCAAATGATAACATGGATGAGACAATGATGGACCTAATCAACAAATGGCGGCAATCAAAATCCCCAAGTCCAAGGTGATGACAATGAACAAATAGATGATGGGAGTCAAGATTACCGATTATGAAGAACTTGTGGGAGACAATCCTCGATGAGGTCTATCTATAATCTAGTATATATGTGTATACATGAAATTAAAAAGAATGGTTTTTGTATTAATATATTTATACTTGTTTGTGTAGCCCTCTGGTTCGGCGACAGCTTCCGGGAGTAGTAGAAAAGTGCGAGGTCCGAAGAAGCCGTTGGAGGGTCGGTACATTCTGTCGAAATTTGACGAGGGTACAAGCCAAGTACTTGGGGAACATTCAAAGAAATTTGTTGCGCACTATGGATACCTAGTAAGAGACAGGCTCCCAATCAGTGCTCGAGAATGGAGGCAACAGAAAGATAACCCTACTATTAGTTATGTCTCGGATCGTGACAAGGAATTGCTATGGCTAGATATCCTTCAATATTTCACGCTCGATACACAGGATGAAGCTTTAAAGGAAAAGGTTCAAATCTGGGCTATGCAGAAAATGGCCAAACAATTTTAGGCTTGGAAGAAGAAACTTTACAAGACTTTTGTTGCACGTAACCAGACTCTGGATTTCACCAACAAGGCCTACGTCAAGTTGAGGCCTTTTTGGGATGAGTTCGTACAGTTTAAGAACTCAGATGAGGGTCAGGCACGGATGATCCGTAATCAGGAAAATGCTAGCCACAAGCAATACCACCATCACTTGGGTTCAGGTGGCTACCGCACTGCTATTCCTAAGTGGCAGAAGCTAGAACAGGAGATTGTTGGCAAGGGGATGGAACCAGAATCACTGCACTGGCCTAAGCGCGCCAAGTATTGGTTCTTCGGTCATGGGGGAACCCTAGACCTAGAGACCGAAAAGGTAGTGTACGACGAGAAGCTACAGAGAGTGGGACAGAGAATGGCCTATACCCGAGGATTAGTTGAAAGTGGCTCCTGGCAGCCAAATAGAGAGAATGATGAGCTGACATACGCCCTAGAGACTGTTGAACACGGTGGGCGAACAAGGGGCTATGGGGAGATATCGTGGGAGCATGGCTTCCCTAAAGATAGACTCACTTATAGAAGCCGCCAAAGAAAGAAGGAAGAGGAGGCAGAGCGATTGCGTAGGTTGGAGGCAATAGTGATGGAGTCACGTGAAGCGGCTCGTGAAGCGATACAGCGAGAGAAAGCGCTTGAAGAGAGAATGAACGAGGAAATCAAAAGGCAAGTGCAGGAAGTAGTAAGTTCTATGCAAAGGCAAACTGCATCAGAGCCTGTAGTCAACATTAGCCCCCCTGGTCAGTTGAAAAGCAGTTGCGCTTCCACGGAGGTGCCAACTATTCAAGACGACGTGGGGCTGCGCTTTCCGGTGGATGACGTCACTGAAGCTAAGACAACATGTGAGCTGCATATTCCACAGGGGGCTACCACAGTCATGGTTGCTGTCGGTGTTGTAACTCCTGTCGACCCTATGAAGACACCAAGAATCCATGGGGTGAGAGTTCCAGCTGGATATGCTAGTGTCTCGGTGGATAGAGTTAAAAAAGGCTTCAAAAATGGGCAGCTTGAGATAGAATGAGGTGATAGAGAGAAGACTCTAGGACAAGCAGAGAAGGCTTTCATTTGTTGGCGCAAGCGCTACATCATTATTCCTGGGGCTTCACCTAGTAGTCTACTACCACCTCCTCGTCATGAACCTAACCCTAGGTGCGGATGAAACTTGATGATACATTTATTCACTAAATTTATTTTGTATTCCTTTAGTTAGCGGTTTATATTACTCATATACCTCTTTGGTTTCATATGTGGTCACCAACAGGTCATAGTGCTGCGGGTGATGACGAGGCAGTGCAAGACACGGCTGCATCGCCTCCAACACCGACACATCGGGCTGCAACGCCGCCTCCTCGGGCTCCAACGCCACCACTTCGGGCTCCAACGCCACCACCTCAGGCTCCAGCACCACCACCTCGGGCTCCAATCCCACCTCCTCGGGCTCAAACGCCACCTCCTCGGGCTCCAACACCGACACCGGCTGCCCCTTCGCCTCCACGTCGGGCTCCAACACCCCCACCGGCCGCCCCATCGCCTCCACACGTGGCTCCAGGCCAAAACCGGTGGACCCACCATTGAAGAAGAGGCCGGCCACACGATCAAATGTGTCGGCCGCCCGCCGCCAAAAAAAAAGAAAGCCTCAAAAAAAGAAACAACCCGTCATTCCTAAGAAGCTGTCATATGAGAAGACTGCTGCAGAAATAGATGCTTTGATAAAGTCAGATGTGGACAGTTTCTTCAAGAGACTTTAGGATGAAAGAGAATCTGAGCGAAACCCTGAGAAGCCCTACCTCTTACTAAAGCCAGAACTTCTACGGCAAAGGGTTGAGGCTCACCAAAAAAAGAGGCGTGTAGCTCAGAAAGAATCATCATCTTTATCTGACTATGATCGCACTCTAACCAAATCCCTAGAAGAAGAGAAGAAGAAAGAGAAAAGAGCACGCAAGGGTGTAGCACAGCTTGGGGAACAATCAAAGCAATCAGTGCCCCCGCTAGTCATTAGGAATGGATATGGTTCAAACATCGACATGCTAGACCAGCAGATACCTCTAGATTTGAACTATGAGGATCTTGAAACCTTTTTTGCGGAAACTGGTCTTAGCTTATCCCAAATGATAGCTAGGGCAGCAATTAAAAGTGCTTCTAAAATTGATCATTGGCAGAAGACATATGAATATGGCAAGAGTCTATTCAACCCTGCCGCCCTCAGCAAACTTGGCACGCAAATGTACTTGCTCAACCAGTGGTACCTAGCAGTGTGTGGCGGAAGAGCAGATGACTATATCTACGTCCGAATTAGAAACCATCATTACTTCCGTGGTGATGATGTAATTTATGTTCAATTTAATGAGGTACACCAGCTATGCCACATGGACGCTCTGGACAAATCTCTAATCAGCTGCTTCTGTCTGTAAGTGATTCTTTCTTTTAATAATATCATTGTAACTTATCATATATATGTATAACTAATTACATAAACCGGCTATACATATGCAGATACATGATGAGGGACCTCTGAGCTAGAAATGACAAGGAGATTGGATTTGTAGATCCTTATGTTATATTCAAAGACCCCAAAACTCCGTATGTCATGTGGAGAGTTCAAACAGAGAGAAATCTACGGAGATACTTGATCAATCAAAAGGATAAAAGATATATACTCTTTCCCTATAACTTTAAGTAAGTATCGTTATCGTGCGTATATTCTATTAACCTAATTAATCAGATCAGTATGAAGATATATTATTATTTTGCCTACACACAAATGCAGCTATCATTGGATACTAATTGTGATTGATCTCTGGCAAAGTCATTTGTAAATCTATGACTCGTTGAGAAAACCACTGGAAGATTACCAAGAAATGATAGATATTATTCAAGGGTAACTTCGATCTCTAAATATTAATTTCAGCTCTTTAACTCGGTAATAGATAATTAATAATGATCGTTTTATTGCTAGGGTTTGGGCTGGGTTCGTGTAGAAACACCGTCCAGATTTGAAAGCGCCACTTTCGAAGCCTATCCTACTTCAGTGGATTCTACAGCAGCCACAGGGCAAAAATTTGTGTGGCTACTATATCTGCGAATTTCTGACGGTTTATGAAAAAAAACAAATCTTGAGCACGTAAAAGTATGTAACATGTATATATACTAAGTTCATTTCATTTATTTGTTGCTATTTAATAAATCTTATTCATACCTCTAACTTTTTTCTTTAATGTCAACTAAAGGAGACGTGGTTGAGGCAGAAGGTGTTGGATGAAGTCCGCCTAAAAGGAATTCAGGAGACAATCGCAGGGTTTCTTAACGACCAAGTCCTGAATCCCGCCGGTGAGTACTATTTCAACCCTGACGAGCCAATAAAACCAAACCAAGATGATCATTTGTATGACGCTTGAATGGCGGAGAACAATTAAGTTATAAATACTTTATCCATGATGGATATGTGTAAATATTATATTATGGACCTATAGACATGTATAATATATAAACAAAGTGTTATATAGTATATTTATATGTAATGCTCTAAATTATATAAACTATAGGTGCGTGTCTACATAAACAAGCAGCAAATAATACACATTTGAAATTAATAATAATATAATTGTAAACCAGAAATGGAAAACCAAAAGAAAAGAAAAGAAAAAAGAAAAGAAAAAAGAAAAAACCTCTTTAGTCCCGTTGGTAACACCAACCGGGACTAAAAAAACCAGTGGCGCACCACGGCGCACCCTTTAGTCCCTTTGGTGTTACCAACCAACCGGGACTAAAATGGACCTTTAGTCCCGGACTAACTAAAGGTGGGACATTTAGTCCTAAAACCTTAGTCCCGGCTCCGCAGCCGGGACTAAAGGCCGTTTAGGCCGGGGACTACAGCCTTGTTCTGTAGTAGTGGAGGGATTAGGATTGAGCCTATATAAGTAGCCCTATATCCTAATCCCCTGGATGATTGAGATCAATCTCATTCAAATCAAGAAACATCACAAGAGTCAAATCTCCATAAAAGCTCTCAAGATGTAAAGGTGAAATCGCTAGTTGAGAGTTAGGGAGAGTAGAGCTATGCTCGGATTCTGGAGAAGTCTTCTGAGTTTTGGTATATCTATATCTACCTTTGTAAGATTTAGGCTTTGATATAATTATCTTCTCTATTTACTAATATGTCTTTTATTTTTGTATGGTTAGTATAGTATCGCATAGGATCTTCACTTATATCAGGTGCTCTAGTTATTATATGTGCTATGGTAGTAATCGATAATATAGACATGATGTCTAGACTATAGGTTACTTGAGATCATAGTAATCGATAATGTAGACATGATGTCTAGACTATAGGTTACTTGAGATCATGTCCAATCTCATAGTTAGCTATGGTAGCCCTACGGGTGATAGCTCTATCTAGCCATTGTAATCCTCCAAGTTAGGATTGGTGTTCGTAGAGGTTTAGGTTGACTTTCTTGACTATGTCTTGTCATCCTCCTTAAGAGTCAGAAAGGTATTGCTACTTCGAAGTATTATTGTGTCTAATCGCTATATCTACCTATGCATTAATTATACCTTCTAGTCTCAACTAGAAAAGAACAAAGTAATAGAGAAGTACTTAGGAACCTTGAATCTCCTATTGTCTTCTCAATTTTACTTGACTGCTCTTTTAATTTACTATAGAATTATCATATTCAAAGGACCTTGATGTCGCCTAGAAGGAGGGTGAATAGGCCTATTTAAAAATAAAGCTCAAACTCACTGTCAATTTTCAGGTAGCATTGTCGGCCTTTATCTGGCACTGCTAGTGGCCGGCACCGCTGGCCTTAGGTCCTACACTACCGGACTTCCTAAGCACCTCGAGGTCACAATTCAAAATCTACATGAGCAATTTACTGAGTTTTCTGGGGCAGAGTAGAGCCTATTTCACCACCTGGATGTTAGCAGAAGTGCACAAACAAGTAGATCAAGACCAAACCCTAAAATCACCAACAAACAAGTAGAGAGCAATACAAAGCAAGAACACACGAAAGACAAAGCATTTATCCTGTGGTTTAGCTTGCCACAAAGGCTTGTCATGTCCACAAAAGGCTTAGGCTTGCCACCAAGGCTTGCCAAATCAAGAAAGTGACCTACTCTTGAAGTGAGGGGTGGTTTCTTAGCTGCAATAGGTGGTTACAAACCTCCCTAGGCTGCCATACAAGTTGGCAAGCTTAAGGGCAATGCTCTCGCTAGCTAGGAGCCTTGCTCTAAGAGAAATAAACACATTCCATCAGCTTGAACATGAACCTACTTTTAGAGTAGAAGAATAGTTGAGGTTGCTCTCTAATCAAGTTTGGAAGCTCAATCTCACAAGGATTTGATTGGATATCAAAAGGGAGAAGCTTGGGAGCTTGAGAGCCTTCCAATGGAGAGAAAGAGCAAGAGAGAGAGTCTGGTCGCACTTAGGAAGGGAATGGTCAGGATAACCGTTGGGGGAGCAGGAAGGTGAAGGAAATACCCCCTGCTATCCAACAGTTACATTAAGGTCTGGTAGTGCTGGCCCTAGGGTTGTGGTGTCGGAGGTCCGGTGGTGCTAGCCTGAGAGCAGCAGTGTCGACCTGCCCAAGTAGCCCAAAATAGAGAATGAAGGGTTGGCTGCCTAGGTTAGAGTTGAGGATGTTTGGTGGTTCTTTCGAGCACTTGATTGCACAATTAAGCTTATGTATTGTATCCCCCTTTATAGTTCAGC
Source organism: Chrysopogon serrulatus (assembly GCA_015844335.1). Lineage (NCBI taxonomy): Eukaryota > Viridiplantae > Streptophyta > Magnoliopsida > Poales > Poaceae > Chrysopogon > Chrysopogon serrulatus. The sequence continues at coordinate 92,943 of JADLZL010002723.1, read as the reverse complement.
TTCTCCTAAACTCAAATTCAAAATATAAAATAATATAAAGCCCTTTGAGTTGGAAAACCAAGTCCTTTTGTAATTGGGGTTCCACCATCACATGTTTCATCCTTTTTCTCACTATCACTTCATAAAGTGTTTGCAATCATCCTTGTCTTACCTCTCTTTGAGCAAACACCCTTGAGCATATGACTTAAATCATTCCAACACATGTGAGTTTAATCCATGATTTCAAGTCACTTCCACTAATAATTTAATCCTTAACACAATATTATTTCTTATAGCTTGATTAGTACCTCGACTCAATACAAGTACTCTCTTCTTTATCTTAGCCATGGTACCTCAATCCTCAAGCCATCACTTGACCTTCATCTCCGCTTAGTCCCTTGAAGCCCTTTTCTTGCTATCTTCACCTTATCAAGCCATACTCAAGTCACTATTAAGTATCCATTAAAAACTATTTATTGTGATCCTTGCTTGAATATCTTCTAGATATGAATGATAAGATCACTCAAGCTTTAGTTTGACTCACATAGAGACATATGGATCACCATCAATATGGTTAAGCCAATTCATGATTTCTTAAATCCTTTTTATTTTACTTAACACTCCTATCATTCACTTTATTATCAAACTCTTCTTGTTCATACAAAGCAAGTCATCATTGAGACCAATCTAAAGTCATCAACTCATGTCTCATTTACTATTTGCCAAATATGCTTACTTCAAATGATGCTATGATATCCCACAATATATAAGCCACTTCATCAATTCCATTTGGGTTGTTGTATTTTACTTGAACTATATTGTTTCCATGATCTTCTAATATAACAATACACAACTTTGGACTTCAATTCAACATTGATCAAGTTTGTCTTAGTTGAGCCTTTGATTCACAACATGTTTGCAATATCATGTATATGTAACATAGTTGGTTTTCTGCTCAACACTTAGCAAACTCGTTAGACCTTTAATTGAGTTATCATTCAATGCACTAAAACCCACTAAGGGATAGATGCATTTACACATATGTGTGTGTCATTATTCATAACTTATCATTTATCACATACCTTCACTTTATTCTGGTCGGTATACTAGTTAGTAGATACATGATGGTGAATGATGCACTTCTTTAACCATTGTTTCACTGTGAATAAATATGATACTCTAGAATACTCCTAGGTAAAAGCTAAAATTGTACTCCATGCGCTTGCACGCAGATTTATCTATGAACATAAGAAGTACCAACATTAGGATTTCACTAGATGATCCGCCGAGGCCACACAATCCTTACCTGAATCATACAACATATTACAATAAATTAGCCAACAAGTTTACAAGTCAATCTTGGCTTCAACGGATGTTTTGTTGAGGTTACGAAGTTCTCCTCTGGATCATGTGACGCTCATTGTTTTCACTAGTTAAGTCTCTGAATAGCATCACTAGATAACCCGCCAAGGATCAAACGGCCTAGGATAAGTTAAATGGTGTTCATATTAAGTAGGCCATTGCCATGCTAACACATCTATATCATACGGTGGTTGCTAGCAATTAAACAATTAAGTACAATCATATTCTCCTAGAAACGTTTTAGATCTAGATTTTCACCTATATTTTGTGCATATGTGACACTAAAAACAAAAAAACATAAGAGAGATACAATGGAGTACATTATACTCCACTAGATACATAAGAGAGCTAAGCTAATAGAACTAATAACTCTAAACTAAGTCTAAGGAAAATCCTTATTGTTAGAGAAGGATCATCCTTGGCTGCTGAGGCTTGTCATCAACATCAACATCAACATCACCATCATCATTGACGTTGTCGTCAAGAGGTCCAGTAAGGGCTACTAGGAGGAAAGTTGTCATCACTAGAGCCATCCTTGCTAGAAAACCATCATTGCTGGCCTTGTCCTTATTGGTGGATGAGTCATTGTGCAAAAGTTTGAAGTAGTTGTATTCAAGATGCTTAAAGTTAGATGAAAAAGGGGGTGAATAAGGAAGAAGGATGGTTTTAGACGACATTGAGCTTTAAGTATATGTAGAGCATTAGGTGACCTCTTCGGCTTTTCAAATCAGAAGTAATGGTGATGAACGTGTTTTGGTAGTTGTACATTACTCAATAGTTGCATATAATGTGGACTGCTATAGTTCCACCAAACGTTGTTTTAGGGTCAATGACATCATGGGTATGAGAGGCAGCTCAAAGTATAATATGGTGGTGAAAAGTAACCCCAACACCACCGCCTGATCCAACGATCACCTGTTTGTGGGTACAACTTTTCTCCACCAATGTGATTGTACTCTAGGCCCCGCCATCCCTCTAACCCTCAACTGAAACAGTTTCACCATTGATTATTGCATAAACTGGTGGTGATAGCTCAATGTGATGTACTATGCATTTGCACCAATGAACTTAGAAGACAAGAAGATTATAATTATCAACACAATCTATTGAACTTTTGGAAACTGATGGATACCTCTCCATCTTACTAGCCATGTGACATGCAGTTAGAACCATACCTGACCCAAAAATTCACTCCATGGAATCAATAGATCAAGATATAACAACCCAACAATTGATCCATAACAGTCAGGAAGGAGAGAGAGAGACAATGAGTCACTTTGAAGTTCACACAGCAATGTGTGGAGTAATTTTTAGTACATTATGAATCTTAAAACGCCAAAGCACCTTACAATTTAGAACCAATTGAGTACTACATCTTTTCTACTCCTTTTATTATCAAAATTAGTGGACAAGCACGTGCCAAAAAATATTTATGGAAAGAAATAATAAAGGTGCATGTTGCCCATATTATTTGTTTTTCTTTTACAAAGTGAGGATGTATTTGGAGACTTTTAGGCATCCTGGTTTAATTCATGTTGGCCATATTGTTTTTTTAATTTTAATGTGGACATTAATTTGGAAATAAATTAGCATGTAGCGTTGTTTTTGGATACATAGATAAGTGCCTGTATGTTGCAAGGAGGAAAGATTGTAGCACTTGAGTGTAACTAAGTATGAACATATATTGTATTCTTACCCAAAAACTAAAACTTCGAGTGTGAATGTGTGATGTTTGTAACATCACTATTGCATGAGGCTTCATGAAGGATGAACAACATATAATTCAAGTTTTGTTGTGAAATCAAAACAATATAATTCATATTAGTACACTTGATGTGTGTTGCATGAGAAATCAAACCCCACTAAGGGGCCACTTGTAAATAGTCATTCCCTATATAAGTGCCCAAGAGTAGGAGGACAAGGGGACCCACTCATTATCACTTGAGCTCTCTCACACTCACTTGTTACAACATGATCCTAAACTTAAATTTGGAGCCTTCTCTGCCTAGCCTTCTCAACGAAGCCTCCTCCACTAAGCCTTTGTCACTTAGCCTTTCATGGAACTTCCTCCACCTAGCCTTTCATGGAACTTCTCCACCTAGTCTTCTTGTCTTAACCTATTCGGGATCCTTTATCTAAATACAAAGTCTTGGAACCTTTCATGATATTCAGTACACACAAATTTGAGTCATATGCAAGAGTCATTACACACATATCAAGTTAGTAAACAACATGATTCATAGTGAACTATTAGTCATATGGCATGTCATGTTCAAACAAGGACTCATATAAAGCCCAAACTTGATAAGATTTGAAAATGCTAATAAGAAATTATAGATTTTAGATGCATGTCTTAATGTATTAATAGAAATATTATATAAACTTTTATTGTCTTCACTCCTTGAAACCATGTTGTTTCATATGTCGTGTGAACTCCAAATCTTGTTGTTCAACTTTAGCTTATAATACCTCACTTTTCTTTTAATCGCATAGGCTCAATCTTCATATAACAACAATGTTTCCATTCCGCTTCCCCTCAATAGCAATGCTTTCTTCAATAAAAAGTAACATCTTTAGTTCTACCATCTTGAACAATATTCCTCACAATATTTATATTATCTTCATCATAAAGAAATGATTTCTAATTAGGTTGAATAGATTGAGTTTAAAATTGAAAAAAGAAGTTCTTTTTCTCTTGAGTTTGTAACGCTTTATGCTTACAGAAGGTACTCCTTAGGTTTGTAACGCTTTATGCTTACAAAACGTGAATCTTTTTAAAGAGGCATTTAGTGTCATGTTTCATCCAATAGAAATGATTTAGAATTCTTGAATTAATATTTGTTTGGTTCTATTTGCAATACATATGGACTGAGGCAGTGTCCCTATGAATCTAACTATATTTCTCTTTTGTTATGCTAAATTTTGAATAACTACATTTTTGTAAATAGCACCATTTTGAAGAATGAACTTATTTGGGACAAGATATGTTGCCTTCAACTATAGGTTGATCCACTTGTATTGTCCATGTAGAAGCTACTCAAGATGCAGTGAAAACCTGCAATCTTAATTCTAGAAATCAAAGAGGGAGAGCAAACAATGCTAGCTGTGAGGCATTTCAATGAACACTTTGGAAGCACTTACCTAGTTTCTGAGCTCAAACATCAGTTACCTCTCCCCTCCAGTTGTGATGCCCCATGCCCCCATTGCACGACGCATCATCGAGCAGCTGGTCCTGAACGCAACAGCATCAGCAGCTAGCAGGAGTGGTAGACAAATAACGGGGCGGGATCTAGGGAGGAAGTAGGAGTGATACGAGTGACAAGTAATTCCCTAACTTGCTTGCAGAAGTGATTTCACTTCACCATTGGTCATTGCTTCCGCTATGCATTGCAAGAGCAGTTAGGCTCAGTAGTGGACAAGCATAGAGCTAGACATGCAGGAGAAATGACCAGAGTCTAGGTAGGCATGGTTAGGAAGACAATACCAGTCTAACCATCCATCGATGATCCATAGAAAAAAATTAGGTAGGCATGGTTAGGAAGACAATACCAGTCTAACCATCCATCGATGATCCATAGAAAAAAATTAGCATCCCTGGGTTGGAAGACGGTGGTGGTGTCAACCATGAAGCCGTGAAGGGCAACAATCGGTAGACAACATCTCCATCCTCCTAGAACACATAGCAAAGTTGACAACATGTTCACCCGAATCCGATTTGATACTAATAATCATTTTTATATTTATTTTACAATTTATGGTGATATTAGGCCATGTGTTAATCTCTCTCAGAAGTGTTGTAAGAATAGGATGTTGCAAGTCACTTTTCCCAATCGGTTGGTTTTTGTCATTTCTGTCTATAGCTAGAAAATAGAAATCAAAGTCAGAAGTTCAGGTTATCCACGTGCCAAAAAGCTCCTGACTTTCTATTACAACTGCAACTGCAAATTTGATGGCGGAGAAATCATTGTTTGATACATAACGAAGCAGTAAAGTGGAAACAATTCCATACGAAGAGACACTCTTCGTGCATTCTTGCTCAGCAGGATAGCAAGTAACCAAATATCTAAGTCGCAAAGCATAAGCAATAAACGACTGGGATAAGGAAGTCGAAGTTGCTATAAATCTCTTTTAAAAAAATATATAAGTTGCTACACAAAGAGAAATACGACGTATCTAACATCCATCAGCACTAGTACATTCGTGTGGCAGGTAATAAATAAGTACAAAAACAAATATGACGTATCTAACAAGACCAACTACTCTTGCACGCACTTCCCAATTCCCATCGGCTTGCAAAACTTGGCATCCAGAACACCATCTGTCCCAACCACTGGTACTGATGGTGATCACTTGAGAATGTGCTGATCCAATCCAACACGGTCCATTACACAGACTTCCGGCTGTAAAAATGAGTCCCCTTCCATCTGACTAATAGTGCTACATAAAAAGGATTATTCACTACAGGAAACTGAGACTTTGCCGAGTGCTGAGGACTCTGCCGAGTACCAACTTTCGAGCACGCGGTAAAGAGTTACTTTACCGAGTGTCGCACTTGGCAAAAAAAGATAGTCGGCAAAGAGGTCTTTACCGAGTGCCTGGCTCTTGGCAAAGCAAGGCACTCGGCAAAGGCAGTTTTTGCCGAGTACCCAGCACTCGGCAAAGATTGGCGGGGGCTGACGGAATCCAGCGCCGTCCTCTTTGTCGAGTGCTAGCCGTTTGGCACTCGGCAAAATAATAACTTTGCCGAGGGCCAAACCTAGGCACTCGGCAAAATAACTTTTTTAGATTTTTGGCACCAACTTTTTTTAAGCTTTAATAAAATACCACAAACAACATGTTCAAATATGGCATATTTTCATTGCTTTTTGGTATATTTCTCTAGTTTATTTTGTTTTGTTCAATTTTTCCGTATAGTGTACGTTTAAACTGCAGGTGCATCGAATAATAATAGATTTCTTTCGTTCCAAAAATGTTAACCTTGTTTCTTAGCTAAATCCAGAAACTGTCTCAAAATTTCGATCAACGTGCTCACGGGGCAACGGCGTCAACATGCGTGCGAGTGGTTTTCTAATTATATAAAATGCGAACGAATTCCGAAAATCATGAAACTTGTCGACATGTTATGGTATCATATGCGTATGCCATGGTAAAAATTAGGGCAAGAGGAGACCGAGGAGAGGCCGCCCCGCCAGCCGTCCGAGGACGATCGTGTCACAACACGAAATATTTAAGGCTTGGCACAACATAAAAATAGCACGTAAACACATCAATACCTGACTACAAATTTATGCTCTTTTTTTTGCCTTCCATACAGCCCGTGAAACACACGATCAATTATGAAATATACCTTCCATACATGATCCATGGCAACGTTGCACTCAAAATCAATTAAATATGCTAATTTTCATATGTGGCCAGCAACACTAATTAACGTTAACGTTCATCTATGCATTGCCTATATAATCAATTTATCTTGACCTCGTCTCTCGACCTTCACCAATTCACCTTAGGTCACACAAAATGCCAAAAGAGATATGTTGAATGATAGTAGCTGAGAGAGACCCAGTAGCGCACAGGCGACGCCGAAGCTCTCTAGGCCCTCTCTCCAATGCCTGAGACGGTCCATCCACGCCAGCTCTCTCCAACTATGGGAGAGTGACTGTTGAGTGTTTTCCTCAGCTGCCGTGCGGAATGTGCCTGGCTGAAAGCCTGAAATTGATGCCTGTGGTTGTGGTTGTCTTTGGTTTATCATCTATGCTCGGTCAAAAATCAAGGCTACCATGACCAGAGCGAGGACTCTGTGATGTGTTTATTTATACTACAATCTTTACTCCTAAGAAGAGCAAACCAGGGACGTCGACAACCACTTCAACGTGCCTCCAGGCCCCACCTCCCTTACCGCTCCTGCACCCGCTTCCCCAATCGGCACCCGTTGCATCACGCCTCCGCCCCGCGCCTGCCGCCTGCTGCCAGGGTGGCGGACCGCCGCCGCCGCCACCGCCCACGTCACCAGAGAGCCGGACCGCCGCCACGCCGTTGCTCCCGGATCTGGGTTCTCGCCGACCACCCGGCCGCGCACACCGCCCGCCTCCGGTGAAGAAGAGGCCAGGGCGCCTCCAACGCCCCGACCCCAGCCGCCGGCTCGCCGCGCACGCCGCCCGGCTCCCATCTCCGCCCCCGTCTATGACCGGCGACGCGCTCACTCGAAGCCAAGGCGCCGTCGCGGCCAGGTCGGTCTCCTTCGCTGTGGCCTCGCCGCCGTCGTCGCCAGCCACTCTAGCTCTCCCTCGCCGGTCCGCGCTTCCACCCCTGGCGGTTCCCCTGAGTCGCCGCCTGCTCGCGTCCTCGCCGTCCCAACTGCACCTCCGCGCCGTTGAGCCCGACGAGTCCAGCGCTGCCTTCGCGCAGCGCCGTGGACCTGGAGGACCTGCTCGGAGAGAGCAGCCTTGTAGGAGGCGGGGGCTCCGCGCAGCAACATCACCATCACCGTGGGGCTCCGCTCTACGAGCCCACGACCGATACGGTCCATCGGAGGCGAGGGCCGCACGAAGCTTCCCGGAAGCCGGTGGTGGATGTGGAGGCGATGCAGCGTCGAGCAGCAGAAGAGCTAGCTAGCAGGTGTGCAGGTGTGCCAACCTCTTCTCTTCCCTTCCTGCTGTGCGAAACCTGTCAGCCAACCCTAAGCTAATTGCCTAATTGTATTCCGATCTGATCTAATTACATGTGTGCATGTATTATGCCTGCTAATAACTTCATCCCTTCCAAAGATTATCCATGCCACACCCATGCCGTCCTTTACTGGATCTGCGCATAGTAGATGTTGAAATCAATTTCGAATACATCATGCATCAACAAGACAGACTTCCTTTCATCCCCTTCTTTTCCTGTTGATTCAGATAGCCTGAACACACACACACAGGAGACTGAATCAATGTAATTGGATGAAGACATAGCTCCTATATCAGTTGTAGCCATGATTAAATGAACGATGAATGAATTTTTACTTTTTTTTGTACTAATGGAATACCTAAACGAGTTAGTGAGTGTGTGAGGGAGGGAGGGATTGGGTTCTTTCAGATGCAATCTTTATGGCAGTAAAGGGATGGCTGGTAGGAAAGGAAGCAGGGCTCATTTTGGTGCCTCAGAGGCAGGCACTTGCATTTTTAGGAGACACAGGCACATGTGTAGTCAGCATATCCTACATTTTTTTTTTCGTGTATTTCCATACCCCTTTTGGTCCTTATCTCTCTGTAGATATGACTTTCTTTTCTATGTCAGCCATGCATCTGATTTTGGCCTAACGAAGATAGATGACACTAGCAGACCTATTTGATTCAGCGAGAAACCAATAGGAGACGAATTAAAGCCAACGGTAAGTCGGATATTTCTTTCTCTTTATTCCTCCAGCCAATTTCCTGTAGTTCTTCAGGTGCACAAATTTTAGTTGCCTCATGTATTGAACTAAACAGATGTTCATGAGCCATTATTATTATTTTTATTGTCTGCAGCAAGTTGACACCAAAGTGCTAGGCTTATCAAAGAACGAAGCAGAAAGAAACCTTACATAGCTTCAATGGAGGTCTATATTTTTAAAAAAGACATACTCCTAAACCTTTTTAAGGTATGCCAATTTAACTCACTGGAGCTCACAGAGTTTCATTAGTAATTTATCTATCTTATTATCCAGACAAAAGGGATTTGATTTTTTTCTTCAATTCGCGGATTGCCTTGCATTGATTATTATTGGCTGTGCCTTATATACATGAATGAACAACTAAAGTTTTTTACTGTCAAGTGTTCACAAACAACTGTGTCCCTGGCATTTTGCTTTTGTTTGGTTAAAAATTACAGAGTCAACATATGTTTATCACTGTTTTGTGGTCTGAACTCTGAAATTACAAAAGTAAGCTTCGCTTCCTTTGACAAAAACGAAATTGCTAAATCCTGAAGAATGACAATAACAGGAACAATTAGTTTCTGCAATAATAGGAACTGGTATCCTATGTGTGGATATCTGCAAGTTTTCTGTAATTTAGGAGGAAATAGATTTCTCATATGTAGGAGCCTTTCAATTTGAACATATTTTCGAGCTTCCATTGTTGGGCAGCAAGTACAAAAAGGACAAATCAATCATCAATGTTGTATGATCAGTTAACCTTAATTCCTTGGTACTGTTAAGTCTTGTCCAATCATCATACCTGAATACTCAGGAGATCTTTTGAAAACAGAATTTGGAGAGGTGATTGATGTGCATGATGCGGTGTTTCTGGACAACAAGCCACCTGTTAATAAGGTAAACACATTGTATTATCTATCGAATCTTCTAAACTGAAACTTTCTAATGAACCTGTCTTTAATAACCTATTTGTGGCCTTTGTTGCCTGGACATCCTGATTCATATTATGCTGCCAAACAAATATCTTTATTTTTCTGGAGCTTACCTTAGCACCTCTCTTATTAATTATGTGTCTTCCCAGAGTTGTGTTGACAAAATGTATTTTCTTTGAGTATATCAGTGTCATTTACGGGATATTGTCCATCTCGCTGGTTTGCCTCACCCTTTCTTTTGCAAGCATACATGCATGCAACTGATATGGGTATTTCTGAGAAACATTGTTGGTGTTATTGTTCCTTGATGGGCTGTCCAGTGTAAAAAGTAAATCTGAGGGCAGCCCATTTCAGTAGCAGATCATTAGATACATGGGTTCTAACAACCATGATTACATTTTGAGAAAGAGAAAGTGGCAGGGGTTTCATATGTATGTTTGAGGCCTTACTGCTTTGGCCATATTAGGATTAAACTTTTTTTTGTTTCTGTGCTGAACTATACAATAGTCCTTTTCTTATTTTCATGATCAATCTCCCAATAACATTTGAACAAGTGCCATTAGCAACATTGCGGAAGAGAAGCTACCAATGTTAAAATTGTATGTTTTTTTTGCCTATGGATTTGCAATTTGAACTAATGTTGAATCATAGGAAAATATATACTTTCCTGAGATTGGGCTTTGTACATTTCTTTTGGCATGTTTTTTTCTCTTTTTCCTCAGATTGACATATATAGAAGCTTCAGTAGGAGAAGCCTGAGGAGATTCCAAGATACTCCACACGTGTGTTGAGCAGCTCTCTGTAGAAGTTCCCGCAAGTTTCCAAAATCCAATGTCTTTAGAGCAGATCCAGTTTACTGTCAAATCAAACCAAGGTAGCTAGAAATCAATTAAGGACACTACACGAGTTGGCTGCTCATTATCAGAGATAAATTGAACTCATCGCGAGCGTCTGAACCCTGTGAAGCTTATGCACCCAAGGTCACTTCCAATTTGCTCACGGTTCCTTTGGTGTAATAACCAATGCCACACTTGAGCTCTCCCAAATGCCAAACTGAACTCCAGACTTCAATTTAGCACGGGAGCTGCTCTTAGTGAACAGTATCACACTCCAGAATATCTAATTATTCAGATATGCATGGATAACCAAATGGTGAACTGCAGTCCCTGAAAAGTAGTTGTTTGTTATCGTAAATTGGATTTGATAGTTGTTTTCTTTCTTTTTACTCATGGGTCACATAGAGAATGAATTTACTGCTAACCATTTTTCCTTTGATTTTTACAGTTTAGCATGATTTCATTGTATATGTGATGATCTTTAGTTACTTATTTCTTGCGCCATGTTCCATTGAGTTAAATTCTTTTTTAATTTAATTGGAAGCTGTATTGCTTGTTCCAGTTCAATTAACTTAAATGTTTTCTGTGGTACTTTTTTATTTCAAACAGTCCCTCAAATACATGCATGAAATCATATGTGCGCTCTGATAGAATGAATATCTTTTTAATACTCTGAAACCTCTCTTGATTTGGCAATGTGTTCTATACATCTTTGCCAACCTGCATTGGTGGCCTCGGCATCATCGACTTATGCTTCTTCGGGTATGTTTACAGCTGCGATGGAAATGGCTGAGCAGGATGGAGCCTAATTGATGCTGGATCGGCCTGCTGTCGAGGGCCAAGAGGCTGTTCACCGTTATGTGCGCCGCCTCCATGTCGGTGATCCTCAGGGACAACATGTATTTAAGACTCTGGACTGACAACTGGGTGCCAGTCTCCTCTCTGTTGCTTTGCACTGGTTGCAAGAGGGTGGTGCACCACGCATGGAACATAAACATTGGGTGTGTGACATTGCTGGCGCTCTCATCACTCAGGTTCTTTGTGAGTTCTTGTAGGTTTGGGAGCTGCTGCACACGGTCGATTTGCGCCTCCTCAAATCGGATGGGAGTGGTTGCCCGATGGAAAGTACTCGGCGTCGTAGTACTGAATGATCCAAATCTTTTTTCATGCCCCTCTAATAAGTTTGGACTTCTTTTAAATTTAAATAGATAGTTATGGAGAACTTATTGATTATGCACTTGTTTTGACACTGTTATCTATGTGGCATATAATTTTATGTTGTTGAGCCGAGTTAAAATTTATTACTCACTATTTTATTATATTCACGCTTGTTTGCGTTAAAAGTTATGAGACTTCTAATACACTGTATTTCTTATGTTGAAAATTTTGAAATCCCGTAGCAACGCACGGGCATATGCTAGTCCATGCTCAATTCTCAAACTTCTCTCCTAGTCGAGCACATCACATTGAGAGATGGGCTGCTCCAACACCATGTTGGATTTGCTCATACTTGCATCATTATGGACGGCAGCAGCAGGGACCTCAGCAGTAGCAAGGAGCAGAGAGAGACCCATAACAGAGTCTCTTAGCCATCTGATCACCCACAAGGCCATAGTCACAAGTTTAGAGACTAGATCGCTACATCAGGGGCATGGTGCCCATACAACTTCTTCCAATTACACCAACCTTCCCTCAGCTGCCACGCTCGCTGGCTGCCAAACACGCTGCAGCAACCTGAGCTTTGAGTACCCATTTGGCATAGGACCTGATGATCGTTGCTTCCGGGATCCTGACTTCAGACTCTTCTGCAACAGCACCGCTCAGCCCCCTCAACTATTCTTACACGACGGTGCGGTTTCTCGTAGTATTGATGATTTTGGTTACAACAGTTTTGGAGCCTCCTTTTCTCAAGTAATTCCCATAAGGCCTGGTGTTGATGTCTACAACATGTGACTGAAGGCTCCAGGAAATTCTTTTGCTATTGTGGTGATGTTGGATATTTACATCGTTGTCTGCGACTTGGATGTGTTCTTAAAAGATCAAGACACAGGTTCCTTTAAAGTTATCTGCACGGTTAACTGCCCAAATAAAACGATTGCAGAGATGGTGTATGCGCAGGATCCTCATGGGGCTGTTTCCTGCCTCCTATTCGCAGATATACCTGTTCAAGCTCTTGAATTTCAGTTTGTGCAAAAGGGGTAGGAGGACTGAAAAAGTCCTAGTTTGAGCATCCTATGGGATAGAATCAACATAACTGTTAACACTCCCATGGCGTGGAGTATCAGTGTATCACTGAGGCACTGACCACACGAGATGCCCCAGCAACAATGAAGACAGGAGGAACTCAGCTTGTGTCAGTGAACACAGTGGTTGCAGGATGCAAATGTTTCAGGATCATGGTTATGCCTGCCAGTGCGACAATGGATACCAGGGAAATCCATATATATATATATATGATGGCTGCATGAATGATGAAGGTAATTTCATATATGCAATGCCCAGTGAATTATTTTGATAACCTTCCCTAATTGTTTCATTGTTCTCTTATCTGTCAAATTAATCAGTTCTTTGAAAAGTAAGTTGCTTTCTTTAATAGTTATAATCAATTCAACTTCACAAAATTGCATGGTTCTTTTATTTTGTCTGATAATACTACCTCTTGTGTATGTAAACATTGATCACTTCAGCAACTTAAATTTCTTCATGTAAACAGGATATAATCCGAAAGCACTAAAGGAGAATTGTGTTGCACCAGTGTGGGAACATTCCTGTCCCATTTCCTTTTGGCCTTGAAGAAGGTTGCTCTGCAAGGAGACTTTTCCAACGCAACTGCTCAGACCCAGCACATTCTGTCCTTCAATACAATGATCAGCTTCATGTGACATACATAGATTTGAGCAAGGGCCTTGTCAGCATGAAATTCAACTTAAGTTGGGAATATATGAGTACAGAATTGGATATTCTAAAATATTCTAATGACCCTGGCCTATTTGTGGATCCTGTAGAATCAGCCTCTGTGCAATGGGCGGTTGCTAATCTAACCTGCCAACTGGCAAAACAGAATGCGTCTGGATATGCCTGTGTGAGTAACCATAGCACTTGCCTCAGTGTTATAAGCTCCTCAGAAGAATATGTTGGTTACAGATGCAAATGCGCACCTGGTTTTGAAGGAAATCCGTACATCCAAGATGGATGCTCTGGTACTCACTATCTCCCCCTCTCCCTCCCTCCCTCCCTGCCCATAATGATGATAACAAAAACAGTGACACACAATCACAGCATAACATCATTGGCTTAATTTGTATACATGTTATATATTTGTGTCATATAACTACATTTCTAATACATAAGTTTTATGTCATCTTATGAATGTAGCTACAGATATTGATGAGTGTCGACAGACACCAGGCATTTGCAGAGGTGTTTGCCATAATACCGCAGGAAACTTCACTTGCACTGAGTGTCCTCGCCACACGATTTATGATATAAGCGCAAATGAGTGCACGCCAACATCAAAGAAAATTTTCCTCTTAGGTGAGTCCCAATTCAATTTTTCACCAGACAATGTGGTGTCGATATATGAAAACTAACGAACAATATCATTGTAGGTATTATATTTGGGCTGAGCTGTGGTCTTGGCATTCTTCTTCTAGGCTTAAGTGCAATAGCGCTCATTAGAAGATGGAAAAGAAATGCCCAGATGAAACTAAGAAGGAAGTATTTCCGAAAGTTTGACCAAGGCCTTCTCTTGGAGCAACTAATATCATCAGACGAAAATGCAAGTGACAAGACAAAGATTTTCTCCTTAGAAGAGCTAGAAAAGGCAACAAATAATTTTGATCCCACACGTATTCTTGGTCATGGAGGGCATGGCACAGTATACAAAGGCATCTTGTCTGACCAACATGTGGTGTCTATCAAGAAGTCTAAGGTTATCAAGGATGGTGAAATCAATGATTTCATCAACGAGGTTGCAATCCTCTCTCGGATAAACCATAGAAATATCGTGAAGCTCTTTGGGTGCTGTCTTGAAAGTGAGGCCCCCTTACTAGTATATGATTTCATTCCTAATGGTTCTTTGTTTGAAATTCTTCATGCTTATGAGCTTATCCAAGTAGTGGATCCACGTTATCGTGGAATGATTGTCTAAGGATTGCCACAGAAGCTGCAGGAGCCCTATACTATCTCCACTTTGCTGCCTCGATATCAATCTTCCATCGTGACGTGAAGTCCTCTAACATACTCTTAGATGGAAACTACACTGCCAAAGTTTCAGATTTTGGCGCTTTCAAGATCTGCCCCAATTGATCAAACCCATGTCAGTACCAATGTGCAGGGCACCTTTGGTTACTTGGATCCAAAATATTACCAAACTGGGAAGCTAAATGAGAAAAGTGATGTTTATAGCTTCGGTGTGGTGCTTCTAGAGCTTATTTTGAGAAAACAACCAGTTTTTACAACTGAGTCAGGAATGAAGCAAAACCTGTGTACTACTTCCTTTCAGAGATCACGACAAGGCCCATCACAGGGATAATAGCTGCTGAAGTTCTTGAGGAAGCAACAGAGAAAGAGATTGAAAAGGTTGCATCCCTTGCAGAGATGTGCTTGAGGCTGCAAGGTGAAGAAAGGCCGACAATGAAGCAAGTAGTCATAACACTACAGCTTTTACTAGTAGAAAGGCTGAACTCTTCTCATACAGGAAACGAGCAATACATTCAGCCATCAGTGACAAGGAGAGTTTTAACCTCTCGCCGGCAATCCTTCTCTGTTGAATCAAACAATGGGGGCTAATGTAGCACCTCAGGGCAGCTATAACTACTCTAGCTTGGAGCGAGAGTTTTTATCATCAGCTAGTCTACCGCGTTAGATGTATAATGTGTTGTAGTATTTATTACCAGCTACTGTTGAAACGGTTGGTTTTGCTTACCCCTATCAAATCTTACGTGCACAAATATATAACTACAGTATGGGCTTCAACCTAAGAAGCCGAGCTGAATGTTGTCTGGAACCTGTAAACGCTGAGCATCGCAATTGCGCCTTTTTCTGAAGAACATTTAAACAAATATTTATTTTGGTCCTATTTATAATGCATATGAATTGAGGCAGTGTCCCTGGAACTCTGACTAGAGTCCTCTTTTGTTATTTAAAATTATGAATAACTTTTTTACATTCGAAAATAAATAGCAGCATTTTGAAGAATGTACTTATTTGGAAACAAGATATAATTTATTTGTTGCCTTCAACTCAGCTTGATCCACTTGGGCAAGTAGAAGCTATACTCAATATGCAGTGAAAACCTTCAATTTCTAACAGGCAATCGTCAATTGTCACTGTCAGTTGTACGCCGGTTTCATTTTACTAGCTATGCCTCTACCAGTAGTGGCGGTACACATCCCTAACTTGTTTACAGTAGTGATTTCGCCAATGCTTCAGCTGTGCATTGCAAGAACAGTCAGGTTCAAGTGTTCAACATTGGACAAGCACAAAGCTAGACATGCTCGAGAAACAACCAGAGTCCCGGCATGGTTAAGAGGGCAATGCCAATCTAACCATGCATCGATGATCCATGGAAAAATTGAGCATTCTTGAACAGTCGGCTTATATGACTAGCCGAACAACCCGATAACCGGCAAAGATTCTTGTGCTAGAACATGTTCAAGCGAATCCGAATTGACACCAATACTCATTTTTTAGATTTATTTTACAATTTATGGTGATATTAGGCCACTGGTTAATCTCTCTCAGGAGTGTCGCAGTAATAGGATGTTGCAAGTCACTTTTCCCAATCAGCTGGTTTTTGTCATTTCTTTCTATAGCTAGAAAATAGAGGTGGTGTTTGGATAGAACCTAAGTATGGGTAAGGGAAATGGGTTGGGATAGGAAGAGGTGGGTATGGTATAGGAATATAATACTTCGAACCATACCCTTGTTTGGCATGAGTGGGATAGGGATGTAAATAAAATTTTTAGTGACCATAATACCCTTATTTAAGAGATACAATAAATAAACTTATCACAAAGCTATACCTTACCGCTGATCAACCGCTTCACATGTACACAGAATAAAAGCGCTAAGGCTAAAACAAGTTTTCGAAGCATCCATTCATCCAGGCATGCATACACTCCGTCTGTACAGTGCCAACAAATTTCCAACAAAAGATGCCAACTGTGTGCAAGTCATCTTTTGACTTCAGCAACAAAGTATAAAGCTTACCAAAATAGACTCCTAGTAATTGGAAGTCACCTTTCTTTCTGACTTCATTGCATCAAAATATACAGCTAACCACCATGCAGTGACAACAGGTCTCCACTGGATTGCAAGTGATTGCAACTCAGTTCTAATTTTTTACTACACATAACTAAAATATACAGATACAGATGACCACCATACAGAGAAAATTGCATATCCCTATCGATGCAGGCTAATTGAACATGTGAAGATAAGTTAAGCCAAAATGTCACACACACAAACCCACACCCCCCCCCCCAACCCACCCAACCCCAACCCCGCTCCCTCCTCACCGGATCGAATCACGCATCAACATTCACCATGAGCCTTCCTTTTGGTGGATTTACCCAGACCTTTCGACCGTCTAAATTTTTCTTCATCAATAAAAGTTAGCTTGTTGCGAGTGCACCAATAGCTAAAGCTTATCGGCGTGGGTTTTGAACAACATCGAGCTGACTCCATAGCCCCAGATGCACCAAACTTCCTTTGGTGTTTCCAGATGTCTTCACATTTTTTGTAAAAAAAGAAACTTTATCACAATGAAAAGAGTTTGACTTAAAACCCAAATTGGCACAGAGGGATTATATAATATAATGTGGCCAGCGACGGATTCTGGGTTTTCATATAAGCTATAATTGAAGGCCAACTTTGAAACAAATGTTAACAAATACTCAATATAGAATTTATGTAGAGAACAAAGTAAGGCAGCATCTAGATATCGTTCGTTACATTTTGAAGAACCACCCTTTGAGAAATCAAATGCACGTTGGATGTCGCATGATTCAGCTTACACTATTTTTAGGAGGCGCGTGCATGATGCAAAACATCTGTCCTTGTTCAGCTCATTACTCTACAGTTTCAGTCCAGAGTGAATGGCAACTACACCACCCACGAGGTTCTCATATTCCACCCTCTGGAATCCGGCTTCCTGAATCATCTGAGCAAACTTTTCCTGCGAAGGTACAAGTCTGGTCAGCATTTGTAGTCACTCAACCGTCTTCTAGTTTAACATCTATCCCAAAAAAAAACACTATGCCTGTTTTGCGAGGTACTAATTAATCTTGCATAAACTTGAAGATGGTTGAGGTAGAAAATGCCAGAAAGAGTGCAATCTTATGTTCATGTTTGTTGATAACAAAAGTGCTACACCATTACCTGATTTGGAAACCGACGGATACTCTCAACCAAGTATTGATACGATTGTCGATCACCAGCAACCAGTTCTCCAACACTTGGAATCACAGAAAATGAGTAAACATCATAGCTGAAAAAAAAACAGGCAACAAATTTGAAAGAGAACAGAAAAAGATAATGTAGGACATAACACTTCCTCTACTTTTTTCACTGCTGATGAGAGAAAGGAAAAGCTCACACTGTTCACACAAGGCCCTAGGCAAGGGCAACATTAGCCAAAAAAGAATTCAAGGAACAAAAAAACTGCAACCCTTTTCCATTGATATTAAATAGACAGGAAAAAACAATCACTTTGGGACACCCTTGAACATTGTTTACCACAGTGCTACAGGTGGAAATTTGTCAACATGATTGGCACAAATTATGACTTTTTGGACACTAATAGTGAGATAGTTGAAAACATTGTAGCCATGTCTTTTCTTTTTATTTTTTCTATCTTGCATGAAGAAGAATATTAAAGACATCATCCCACGTATGAGCTAATCCTATAAAGACAAATAAACATGATTGATGGAACTTACATCTCTTTAAAAACAGGGACATCCACATGACTCAACTCCAAGCATAGGAACCTCCCCCCTCGCTTTAGAACCCTGAAACAGGATAATTGATGTGACAGCAATAAGATTTTAGAACCATCAACTAAGCAAAAAGACTCAAATATGCCAAGTGATATTTCAGTAATCAAATTTCAGAACCAGCAACTAAGCAAACATGTTAGAACATGAAAAGCTTAATCCATGATACTGCACATGAAGACGAAAAACTTAATCCAAGAATACAGCACATGAAGAATAGACACAAATATTGTAGTTGAAACAGTGGGGCAAAGTTTTTAAGGCGTCGCCTAGGCGACGACTAGTCGTCCGGGCGAGATTCGAAGCAGGGCGTCGGGGTCGCCGCACCCACATCGCATATGGCGTCGCCTAGCAGCGGAAGGCGTCGCCTAGGCGTCGATTCTCGCCGAGGCGGACGCCGAGGAACGGAAAAACCGCGGGAAAGAGCGGCGCGCACGGGGAAGAGCGGAGCGATGCACGTGCGCGGGAAAAGAAGCAGATGCGCACCTACAGCTCCCGCCATAGAATCCCCCCAATCCGCATCACGCCAGTTGAGAGAGGGAGAGGGAGAGGGAAAGGGAGGAGAGAGGAAGAGAGAGGAGGCGGCGGAGCACCTGAAATTCGGCGCCGGGCGCCGGGCGCAGGCGACTACATGCGGTCGCGTCCGCGACCGCCCGCCAAAAGGAAGCGACTCCGCTTCATCCGTCCGCGACTTCAGCCCAGTCCATGACCGGCTCCCACTCTGTCCGACGCGAGCCCGCGACCCACGAGCAAGTCCCGTCCGCGACCACGAGCTCACTTAGTCTGTGACCGACTCCGGCCCCGTCCCCAACCGTGATTCTGCTCCGCTCGACTGGCCAGTATGCCCTTCCCTCCTCTTTCCTGTGCGGCTCTGCTCTTCCTCCTGCCTTCCTCCCCCTTCTTCCTCTGCTCTTCCTCCCCCTCGTTCCCATGCTCTGCTCTGCTCTGCTCGTTTGATGTGGCTGCCTTTGCCTAATTGCTGAATGCTCTGAATAATTAATACATGCCTGGCCTGGGTGCTGGTGTGTGTGATGTTTGAACTCGGCTGTGTAAGAAAGGTTAATTAATTTATTGATCTATGTCATTGTATATTATATGAGCATCTAAAGCTCTGATTGTGAACAGCAGTATGTATTATAAGTGTATGTTTGTGCTGTCCTATACAAGGTTAGGGTATGTGTATGGCGTCGCCTCGCCGCACGCCTAGGGGGTGGGTCGCCGTAACTCGCCTTACCGCCTTAAAAACTATGCAGTGGGGATATCCAGCTCACGACATACTTAACATGAGCAATAATAGTTGTTAGGTTTCTAAATTATCCAACCTGTAAGCTTCTGATAGAGCTTTCTCAATGTGCGTCACATTTCTGATCCCGAATGCGATAGTGTAACCATCCATAGATCCATCCTCGAAACTCAGAGCCTCTGCATCTCCTTGTATCCAGCTAAGACAATGTTCTTCGCTATACCCTGAAAATAAAATCAACTATTGAACAACATAACCCACACATGAGATAGAGATGACAAAATATATTAGTAAATCCATGCTTGAGACCTCTTTCTGCAGCACGCTTCTTCCCAACATTTAGCATATTTGGATTAATGTCACAGACATAAATATGGGTGTCTTCTTCGGTTTCAGTAAGAGTACCCTGCATAGCTCTGTGGCCCACGCTCTTAATTCTTTCCAGTACACGAAAAGCAACATCGCCTGAAGTCATAACAATGACATGAACAGTCATCTTTTTTTTTTCCAACTACAAATTTCTGCCAGTACACTACAAAATTCTGCAGTACAAGAACTACTGGCAAGAAGCAGAAAACAAGAAGCATAAACAAGACACATGGTAGCAACTGAAAGGGCTATGGTAGCATTGATTAACATTTGTATGAAAATAATGCTGGCCTCTTGGAAGGACTAATACCATTATATACTGATTATATAGATAGATTGAATGGAAGATTAAAATAGAATTAATACTGTCTATGTTACTGGTAAAAGTTTGTATTTCTTTTTTCTATGGTGCAGCTGAAAACAATGAGGGAAGGGGATGGGTATTACCTGTTCCACCAGCCACATCGAGATGCTTCATCCCCGGAAAGGGATTCAGCTTGGAAATAAGCCTGAAAGAAAAGAAACAGAGTTTGAGTGATAAAGGGAATTGGTTAGATTGTGAAGCTAAAAGAAACGGGAAAGGTAAGAAGCAGCAACCTGTCCTTCCACAGCCTATGCAGGCCAACACTCATGAGATCATTCATGAGGTCGTAGCTGGAAGCCACGCTGCTGAAAACGTTGCCAACCAATTTGCTCTTTTCGTCTTCGCGCACCTGCTTGTACCCTGATGAATTACGAGATTTTAGGATCTATATATCAGGGGGAACAATGGGTACGAGCAATGTGTACCGAAGCTGGTGGCGTGGGAGTGGAGGAAGGCCGCTGCCGTTTGGATGCCTGGGGCCTGAGCCTGAGAGGGAAGTAGGCGTCGTTGGAGGCTCCAAGAAGCTAGCCTCCTTGCAGCCTGCATAGCCATTCTGATCCTTTGTTCCTGTGGAGATATTGAGAGAGATGCCGGGGAAGGCAGCGACTGGTACTGTCGAAGGGGAGAAGAATAGAATAAGATAGGATACCAAATTACCATTAAAAAAATAATAGATGGACCTCCTAATGGAATGGAATGGAATGGAATGCCTTGTCTTAAGGTTGCAGTTTTTTTTCCCTCGAAAAACGCAGGAGAGCTGCGCTTAAGGTTGCAGTTCAAAAAGCATGCGCAAATTCCAATCGATAATTCACTGAAACTGGAGGCAAATCAACTTACAGATTGAATTTACAATTGGTGGCTAGTTGAATTTAAAACTCCAATCAATCAGACTCTCTCCTGACCCCTTCAGTGCCCGCTCCTGGCCCTGCACACGCCGGAGCAATGGCAGACCCAGGTTTTTGCCATGATTAGGGCCTTTGAAGCCAAACCTTGCCACACTTTGCAATTTCTATGTTTAGTTGTGTTTGATCAAGTTAGCATTTGTTTGGTTGTAGCCACAAACTCTAGCAAGATTATTTTTCTATCAGCTCGGAGCCATGAGTCAATGACTATTCAAGGTATGACAAGATTATCTTAGATATCGAAAATGCAAGTTGATGAACTAACCTTAATCAAATTCAACAAGAAATTGTGACAAACGTTGGCATTCTTAGCAGGGGCGGATCCAGTGAAGGGACATGGGTGTACACATGTACACCCAATAATTTCTGGAAAAAACTTCGAAGTTAGGAAGCTTGTCAAATCAAATGGCTAAACAGCTTTTAGGTTAGGGTTCCAGTGCTCAGCCTCGCACAGCATAAGGGAAGGGAAGAGATGGGGTGGGAGAACCTGAGGAAAGGGAAGATATGGGGTGGGAGTACCTGGTGGGTGCTCGTCGCCGGCGAAAAGATCAACCAAAGCCTCCGCGTCTGGCTTAGGGCGCCGGCGGCGGCGGCCGACCAGTCAACCGAGAACGAGGAGAGCGAGAGAGACAGACAGAACGAGAGGCAGGTTGCATCGACAACAAGGGCTTCTTTGGCGGCCGTTTTTTTTTTTTTTTGATGAGGCGGTGTTTGATCTAGAGATAGGATAGATATATGCAACTCTATTTTATCCGTCTATTTTTCATATATCTTATTTAATTTTAATTATTAATTTTTTTTATCTCTTGAGTCGTGACACGAACTAATGTAATAACCGGCAAAGGTTCTTGTGCTTGTGCTACAACATGTTCATGCAAATCTGATTTGATACCAATATACTCATTTTTTTTAGGTTTATCTTTTATGGTGATATTAGGCCACGTGTTAATCTATCTCAAAAGTGTCGTAGGATATGATGTTGCAAGTCAATTTTCCTTTGTCATTTCTTTCTATAGCTAGAAAACAGAAATCGAAGCTCAGGTTATCCATGTGCCAAAAAGCTCCGGACTTCCTGTTATTTGATGGTGGGGAAGTCATTGTTGATACATAAAGAGAGAGTAAAGGGGAATTAGACAACACTCAATTCCATACGAAGAGACAAGCTCTTCGTGCATTCTTGCTCAGCAGGGCAGCTACCCAAAAAGAAGCCAAATAAGGTTTTTACAGAAACAGAGGCTGCCTTTCAAAGTAACCAAATATCAAAGTCGCAGAGCATCAGCAATATACGACTGGATAAGTAAGTCGAAGTTGCTATAAATCTCTTTTTAAAAATATATAAGTTGCTACAAAGACAAATATGACGTATCTAACATCCATCAGCAATAGTACATTTGTGTGGCAGGTAATAAAAAAATAAGTACAAAAACAAATGACGTATCTAACATGACAGCGTCAGATGATATCAACTACTCTTGCACGTGCTTCCCACCGGCTTGCAAAACATGGCATCCAGAACACCATCTGTCCCAACCACTGGTACTGATGGTGATCACTCAATCTAACACTGTCCATTACACAGATTTCCGGCTGTAAAAATGGATCTCCTTCCATCTGACTAATAGCGCTACATAAAAAGGACTATTGACAGTCACTTCCTCTAGTTAGCAATCAACTCGGAAGGTGGCAACTCAAAAGTCAACAAGTCAGGTACCTGATCCAGGTGGAAAAACACAAATATGTAAAATTCTACCTGCTTAAAAATTATTGATTTCATGACAGCTGTAGAAGGCAGCTTGTGCACAATTGTACATGTATGCCCCTTTGGGGTATAACGATTGCACAGAGCCCAGTTATGCATCCATTTACTTCTGAGGCAATCCAAGTACACATAATAATGACTGAACCCGCGACAAAATCTCAGCTAGGATCTAATCAAAAACAACATGGCCAGCCACAAATGTACCTATCAATTGTCAATAAAATATAAATTGATAATAAACACCATGGTGCCAATTCTACAAACACGTCAAGCGGCACTGATCATTCATTGAAAACACAGCAAAGGAGGCTGTCAATAATGGAAACCAAAGGGGAAATGCATGGAGGAAATTTCATCGGCACAAACAACAATAGGGAAATAGTTTTTTTCGAGGAAAGATGAGCTATATAAGGCTTTTCTATGAACATAGCATTTACTATGTACATATACATATCTAGGTGTATAGCAAAAGCAATATACTTAGGAAAGCCAAAACGAATTACAATTTGGAACGGAGGGAGTACTAGCAACCAAGGGAACCATATTTTAAAAAAAAAGTTGACAAACCATGTTCATACCTCAAAAGTCAAAACATTAGCAGAATCATAACCGTAGTATCATTTGTCCTAATTCCAGCCGTGATCAAACTAGTACCAATCAAAAACATCCCCAAGATCATCATCATCATCATCATCACCATCATTTCCAAGATCATGCTCTTCTTGCACATCAGCCATCTGTCCACTGTGCTCTTCGTTCGACCAATTTGAACTATCTTCCTCGTTGAAATCATCCAGTACGTTCTAGAAACCAAGAAAGTAAGTTATAAATCTAATTAGATAAAATTAACAAATGTATGTCTGTTCAAGAAAAACCTCATTTAAAGGGCCTCTTTCACTTGATGCACCATCTTGTTTTTGTGTATTGTTAATCTCTGGCAGCACAACATCTTCAATGTTGAGCTGCTTAATTACCTTTTTGAAATACAAATTATCTGCATACACAAGTTTAATTAGTAAATGACAAGCACTAAGCTAGACAAAAAATCAGGGAAAAAATGCAGGTTGACCCACTAATTAAGCGACATCTCACCTCCTGAGCGATTAATTATAGCATCATGGACTAGCAATGGATTTTTTTTCTCCTCAGATTTAAATTTTTGCCGCACCTGATGGCGAGTCTTATCAGGGAATAATTGTTGTATCATTGCAAAATCGCTACCAAATTGTCGAAGACCCTGGACCAAAATCAATACAATGACATCTTAGCAAAAGATCTAAGATCATATGAAATTACATATAGCATTCCAAGCGCTTAATTTATAAACAAAAATAAACCTCATAAAACAAGTCGGTATCTGATTTTGACCATTTTCCTCGAGCTGGTTTGTTCATGTAGGATTGGTAGTTCAATTTTGTTGCATTTTGTACATGGTTCTCTGTTCTATCATTGTCAAAGAACCTAGCTTCCTCATCTCTGTAGTCCAAATCATCCATATCTTCTGGTTGAAAGCTTCTGTGCATAAGATAACATATTAACAAAAGAATCAAATAAACGGAAATAAAAAGTTGAAACTATAGTACTCATAGTTTGAACCTTTAAATTTAAAATTTTGATCAAGGATGTTTTAGATATTTTAATCTTCAACTTAAATTCAGACAAACCAATCAGCCATTTAAAAAGCCATGGCTTTAAGCTGCATTTCCAGGTGTGAAATAAAATGTCAGGAATGGAATACATGGCACAAAAAGGCTTTTAAGCTGCCAAACCAATCAGAAGTTGCTTTTGGAAGGGTCTTGGCTATTCAACAAGTGTATATGAAATAAAATGTCAGGAATGGAATATATAGCACTAGAAGAGTGTGATAGAAGCTTTGATGCAGTCCAAAAAACTGAATGCAAATAATGACTCTGGAATGCATAGCAAAAGTTATGAATCTAGAAAAGCCAAAATGTCTTATAATTTGGAACGGAGGGAGTATGAAATACCAAAAAATACCCTTCAAAAAAATAAATATCTAAAAATGCTGCCAAAATAATTTTGCTAGATGGCATGTGGATGGAAAATTGGGAAGTAGGGGGTGGTACACTGGTCCAATATCCCACCCAAATGGCCCAAGTCTACTTTGGTTAGATGATATCATGCAAGACAAGTAGAAGAAACAAGAAGTATACCTTGTATTAGAGGATGACCCAGATGGAATATCTTTTGGCTGAAGTCATCAAGAAAATCATGAGAATTAGCCAAAAAAAAAAAAGCAAATATAACAACAAAAATTGCCACAAAACTCACATTAACACGCTCTCTAGCTTCTTGTAACAACCTGAGATGCGCTGCACTTAGCTGCATGGGATCTATGTTCTCACCAGGTGTTTCCAGTAAAGCCTTAACCTCTATAAGACAATAAATACCCAAGATACAAGAGTGAAAACTCACATTATGCAAAAGTGAAGATTTTTTTTTTTTTTGGTCACCAACCTTTTGATGTCCTCTGACGAATTCTGTGGGTTAGCTTCTTCTTTTCAGGCTTCTCTGCCAATTCATCTTTCATGGTTCTTTTGCGTCCCCGTGAAGACACCTTGCTTTTATTTTTTTGAACTTTCTGCTGCTGTGACTCTTCTACACCACCCCTTGACTTTTTCCTAGCCTTACGTTTATTACCAGTAGTGTAATCATCACCACTATCATTATCTTCTTCAGCTAATGAAGGTTCAACACAGTCTTCACCAAAATAGTCATCAACAGTGTGATTAGGTGTCCCAACTTCTTGCATCTTTTTCCTGCAACGTAGTTTCATAGATGATGCTCTTTCTCCAACATCTGATTTTGGTTGTTGTTCAACAGCATGATCTAGTGGCTCCCCCTGGTCCTGATCATTTGAAAACAAAAGGAGAGTAAGAAGAAACCTTGTAGTAACCATGTAAATATAGATCATTACATCTTCTAAGCACAAATAATTAAGGACACACTTAATTGATAACCAGCAGTTTCTGTCAAGCTATGGACATAAACATGGACACTGCTACCATCTACTAGTAGCTCTATTTGAAAAATGCAATTATACAGAATACCTCCAAAAATAAATTAAACATAGTGAATGCAACATCAAGAGCCAGTTAACCTTTGCTACACTAATTAAACAAGTTAAGAGCATCTCCAAGAGTTGTTCTAAAAGCAATAGCTAAATTCTATATTTTAGCTCTTATGTAAAATCAAAACTCCTTAGAAAAATATGTTACTCCAACAGTCTAGCTAAAATTTTTGGTTTTCAACTAGGTAAATGCCCGTGCGTTGCAACGGGAACACATAATACCCGATAACATATGTATGAGCGCGTGTTAATCGACTATAAAATCCAACTGCATAATTTTTTTTTTTTTTTGGTAATGGTACTACACACATTGAAACTTCAATTTTGATGGTATTATTATCTTTCCAGTGATCTGGCAGAACTCCCTATTGGTTCTATGTCCACAATGTACGTCCACCAACAGTCCTCAAATTGTGTGTATTACAAGGCATCCAAAACGACAGTTTAGGGTTTTGCTCAAGGTAACAATGATCAAGGGCAACCTGGGTTGAATAGAGTCATTTTTTAACAGGTAGGCTGCGCTGCACCTGGGTGACCCACGGTGCAAGGAACAACCATAACCCTTTTTTTGCATACACAGAGGGGCAGGGCTACACAACAGGCAGGACTGAATGTTGTTTGGTTGGTTACACAGAGGAAGTGAACCATTTACAATATCTAGATTGGAAATGGAATCTAGGAAAGGCCAATCCATATTGGGATAGAAACACAGAAGAAAAATCCAATAGAGGGCAGAAAAATCGAAATCACTGAGTAAACAGCTATTGATCAATATTCGTATTTCTCACCACCAAGGTGTCATATCTAATATGGCAGAGTCTAGAGCTTTGGACTTGAATTTGATACCCTAGTGCATCACTAAGTGCGATTTCTCTGATTCGCATAAGAAATGTGATACAAATGATTAGTTCCCTCAATGCAGAAAAGTTCAACCAAATAAAAAGGGCCCACTGTAGTCAATTAACAGGCAATCAGTAGCTTTGGACTTGAATCTAATATGTATTATCTACCTGATAGACAGAAACCTGGTTTTGGGTTTTGATTATCCTGCTTGTGGTTACACCTCTAAAGTCCCATACTTGCAGTCAAATAATACATGGTTTGATAATAGCTTAAATCATGAGGCCCGGAAGTTAGAGATCTGAATATTTAGACACTAAAATTCTTAAATAAAGTTTTACTATAACACATATGTACAAGAATTTACTGATGCAGATGACATGGTTGTATTACCACAACTGCATCGAACCATATAATATGACGATTAAAAAAAAATTAGATGTATGCAATAGTGTGGTTTTGTAAAAACTGAACAATGAATTGGTTATTGATTTGTACTCAGATCATGATTATATATGGTGGCTGCTTCTCTTATCCTATTTTGATGCTGCTGGTGGTTACTTCCACATGGTAAGGTAACTTCAATTTCAACATCAGCATGCCCCTAATGCCAAGTTCTGAAATCAGCACGTAAGCAAATTTTCTTGATTGGGAAACTTTCAGCGCACAGAACATTCAGTGCAAAGTAGACAGAACTGAGAACTGCAGGCGCAGATCCAGTAAAGGACATGGTTGTGCACATTTACGCATGATAATTATACAATAAAGACTAATACACATGAACTTGCAGAAAATTAAGTGATTTCAAATAGGTAGCAAAGGGACATATACAATAACTGAATCACTCAATTTATGATAAGACAAGACAAATTGACACAGGTGCAGGAAAGAATATCATCCGTTATTTGCAGAAAAGGCAAATTGACACAGCAAAGTGAAATTGACCCCTTTTGTAAAGATTGGTGGTATATCCGTTTATAGTGGCTCTAGACTGCAACAGATAGCACCTGCAGGTTTACAAGGCTACATCAGTTTAGGACAAATTCAAGCAAGTGCTCTCTTGTTGAGTACCATGATTATCATGACAACTGGAATAAAAAAATATGTACCATGAAACTTTCAATCTATCTCAAACACATACAGATCATACACCAACGCACAATGGGGCTCACACTTAGGATTTACATGACAAAAATAGTATGTGAACATCAATGCCCAACATTGGAAACACCATTTTCTGTTCGGCTGCTCACCCAGCGCTGCTAGACAGCAATCCTACATTTTTTTTACGCTCACAAAGGTCTTAGCGGCAGCCTAGACAGCAGTGCCTTGAAGTGCATCCAAACATACTACATATTTATCTTCATATTTACCCATATTAAACCGATTTTAGATGACAAAAATCGCAGGGAGATAATTTTAGTTCCATAACAGCGTGACCAACATGGAGAAAACATGAGTGACCTCAAAGAAACCCTTGGCATTGGCTCCCCCAATGCATACACAACTTTCAGAGAAACTATATGAACAGCTGTTCATTTGAACTGAAAATTTGTTGCTGGTCTTCCATAAAGTGAATGCTGATATATCTATCTACATCAAAACAGTGAGAACAATATGTGAAAAGAAGCAAGAGCCCTGGAATCAAGATATTAGTGCCTCTTAGATTTAGGAGTCAGGACTAAAGGCAAAAATCAAAATTCTGTATCAGTGTGCAAAGATCAAATGATTTTAACCTTTAGCAAAGTTAGTATAGGTGGTGTACAGGCACAAAGGACTAAAAAATTCGTGTAATGACCCACCGAGCAGCCCAGTAGTTGATCTTTTATCCACTGACAATGAACTTGCCAATAAGGCAAGCCGAACAGGCTTGACATGTCTCATGTCTGAATCTACAGGTTTAACTGAAGTATATGGATGACAAGTACTACAATTATAAGAGCATGCTGATATCTACAAATTTCTAACTGTAATGTATTATCCATTCCTCCCAGCCAAATTCAAAGAAGAACAAAGCAAAATTGAAACTAATCCGATCGAAACCATTTCCTAAAACCAAATCCATTTGCTATGTTCGTTGCCCTATCCGTTCCATTATTCAGTCTCCCAAAACAAATTAACTATTGTACTATATGAACAACCATCCAAGACATCTTCAGCTTTCCATCTAGAGTAGTAATGAAATACCTTTGGTGGAGCAATTGGATATTCTTCAGAGTTCAGGCAAGAATAACTCGAGCTTGAAAATTGCTGACAAGTAGTCCAATCAAAAGTTATTAGAGACCACTAAACTGGAGGTGTCTGAGTATACAAGCAAAGAGGAAAACTATATTAGGAACTCGCTTTCTGAGCATCATAAGATCAAAGAGCAGGAAGTATATACGCAAGCCTCTAATGCTCACCTCCGTCCGTATACGTCCTGCAGTTTAGTGCCTTTTTTTTTTTTTTTGAAACAAACGTCCTCCGCAATTTTCCTGCTGCTGAAGAAGGAATCCTCAAACAACTATGAAGAATGACCTGCTGCTTCATGGAGGATGCAGCACTACTTGAGGATGGAAAGCGAAGATGGAGAGGGAGGGTTGTTCATATAGTACAATAGTTAATTTGTTTTGGGAGACTGAATAATGGAACGGATAGGGCAAACGAACATAGCAAATGGAATGGTTTTAGGAAATGGTTTCGATCGGATTAGTTTCAATTTTGCTTTGTTCTTCTTTTGAATTTGGCTGGGAGGAATGGATAATACATTACAGTTAGAAATTTGTAGATATCAGCATGCTCTTATAATTGTAGTACTTGTCATCCATATACTTCAGTTAAACCTGTAGATTCAGACATGAGACATGTCAAGCCTGTTCGGCTTGCCTTATTGGCAAGTTCATTGTCGTGGATAAAAGATCAACTACTGGGCTGCTCGGTGGGTCATTACACGAATTTTTTAGTCCTTTGTGCCTGTACACCACCTATACTAACTTTGCTAAAGGTTAAAATCATTTGATCTTTGCACACTGATACAGAATTTTGATTTTTGCCTTTAGTCCTGACTCCTAAATCTAAGAGGCACTAATATCTTGATTCCAGGGCTCTTGCTTCTTTTCACATATTGTTCTCACTGTTTTGATGTAGATAGATATATCAGCATTCACTTTATGGAAGACCAGCAACAAATTTTCAGTTCAAATGAACAGCTGTTCATATAGTTTCTCTGAAAGTTGTGTATGCATTGGGGGAGCCAATGCCAAGGGTTTCTTTGAGGTCACTCATGTTTTCTCCATGTTGGTCACGCTGTTATGGAACTAAAATTATCTCCCTGCGATTTTTGTCATCTAAAATCGGTTTAATATGGGTAAATATGAAGATAAATATGTAGTATGTTTGGATGCACTTCAAGGCACTGCTGTCTAGGCTGCCGCTAAGACCTTTGTGAGCGTAAAAAAAATGTAGGATTGCTGTCTAGCAGCGCTGGGTGAGCAGCCGAACAGAAAATGGTGTTTCCAATGTTGGGCATTGATGTTCACATACTATTTTTGTCATGTAAATCCTAAGTGTGAGCCCCATTGTGCTTGGTGTATGATCTGTATGTGTTTGAGATAGATTGAAAGTTTCATGGTACATATTTTTTATTCCAGTTGTCATGATAATCATGGTACTCAACAAGAGAGCACTTGCTTGAATTTGTCCTAAACTGATGTAGCCTTGTAAACCTGCAGGTGCTATCTGTTGCAGTCCCATTTGAAGTAGCTTCAGGTAAAAAGAAAAAAATGGCTTTATAGGTTTCTTGTGGTCTAGTTGTCCTATCAGTTTGCATGATTTTCCTTTGAAAATACAGGAATTTACAGAACGAATCAACATTATCAAATACATGTTGATCCATATCATTTAAGGGGTGAGCTAATCACTATCAAATATATGACAACATGTGAATTTAGTTTCAGTCCTGAGAATATAGGTTAGCAAGCAATGATTCACCCAACTCGTAGTTCGAGGTTCAGGTTCCCAAACCAAATGCTCGATTCAGAGTTCATGCTCTGCTCTTACAAACATGAGTTCAGAGATCATAGCAACTTATGATTGTTTTGGAGGAAAACTGAACAAACAGCGAGACCCTTATACTTCTGTGCTATCTGTTCCCTGAAACCCACATTTTTCTAGCTTATAAGTTATGTCCTATTTGAACCCTAAAATTACAGATTAAATTATAGCAAGCAAGGTGAAAATACCAAACAAAAGGAATCCAAAAATCTAATGTCACCTGGTGCTTCTAATTTGTCACTGTCATTTTCTACCTTTGACTGGCATACAAACAAGTTAAGGATGAATACCAAGGTACTAATAGAGTATTAATTGCACCAGAAAAACTTGTGGCTTTTTATGCCAAGAAAATAGAAACAAATAGCATTGATGCACTTGCATTTTAGGCAAATTTAGTACTAATTGCACAAGAAAAAACTTGTGGTTTCTGACTCCAATAAAATAGTAACAGATAGCATTGATGCATTGCATTTTAGGCAAAAACATATGGTATCTGAGTTTGTTTAAGTAGAGCAATGGTGCAAGTAGCTTGGCATGTATTCACTGGTTTCACAACGGATAATTACTCATTACAACTTTGTTACCTGGTTAAACTGGAGTGACATGAAATTACTTACGATGGAAGTAGCACCCACAGCTAAGGAATACAGATAAGTGAAAGCAAGCATCCGGTGTAATAAAGGCACACTGAACATTAGAAGCATGCAAGTTAATTTTAACATCTCGGAAGTTAATAAAGGCAGACTGAACATTAGAAGCATCTAGGAGTGATTTCCACATCTCAGAAGTTCAGATAGCGGGCAAGGTGAAGGAGAGAAAAAAACAACAGACTGAAACATGCAAATTAATTTCAAAAATTAAAATCAACAAAAGGCTGATGCCCCAGCAAGAGGATTCCATATTTTTAATTGTTTGATTTACGATATATGGGCATATTAAGATTTGCACACTGGATGATTGGCATCTGCTGCAAAACGAAGAAACATGGGCACCTTTTCATCGGACATGAAGGTGAGCACACGGACCGGTTGTGCCGCCGGGGCGTCGCACTGCCTCCCCGCCATTGGGACGCTGCTCGGTCGGGATGTCGCGTTGCCTCCGCCGCCGGGATGTCGCGTGCCTTCGCCGCTGGACGCTGCGCCGTCGCCCGTCGGGACGTCGCGCTGCCTCCGCCGTGAGGAAGAGCCGCGGCGCGCCGCTTGCCGTTGCTGCCCGCACCGGCGCTCGGAGTCGTGGGGCGTGGTTGGGCCTGCTTGGATCTATTGCCGCTGCTCACCTCGCCTCGCCCGCTTGCCTCTCCTTGCCTCGCCTCGCCTCGCTGCGACTGAAGGTCTGCTTGGATCCCATGCTGCTGCCTGCCTTGCTTCGGCCCGCAACTTGTTCCGGCAGCGTCGGAGCGTCGATTCAGCGGCCGCGGAGCTCCAATCGACGGCGGCGGAGGTCGATCCCGCGGTGGCCGAGCTCCAATCGACGGCAGCGGCGGTCGATCCCACGGTCACCGAGCTCCAATCAGCGGCGCGAAGCTCAAATGGACGGCAGCGAGCGTCGACCCGGCGGCAGCAGAGGTCGAATCGGCAGCAGCGGAACCCAAATCGATGGCAGCTCGGCAGCCCACGCGAGCACGCAAGCGGATGAGCGAGCCTTGCCCACGAGAAGCAGGCCGCGGGGAGTGTGGCGCGCGTGCGCAGGGGAAGCGAGCGAGCGAGCGAGAGCGTGATTGGAGCCGCGGGGGAAGCGAGCGAGCGGGCCGCAGGTAGACCGCGCACCAATGGTGGTGGGTTCGTGTGGAAGTGCGCAGTGAGGAGCGCACGGAGGGCAGGCAAGGGGAGGGATGGGGCTTCCTTGACAGATCCACCGGGAGGCGCAGACCAGTGCCGGATGTCGCCGGCGGCAGGGCTAACCCTAGCAACGGAGAGGGTCGACAGGGGACGGCCGTGCCTGGATGGGAGCGTCGTGTAACACGGAGTGGGCGAAGGTGGGTCCCGCCTGTCGGCGCCGATTCGTTTCAGAGTGGAGGGAAGAAGTGACGGGAGAACATGGAGTCGGTGGTTTTGGTGCTGCCGGTAGATGTTGACATTGCAAATGTTTTAGTTGTAGATTGTATAGTAGAGATATTTAAACTTGCCACATTATTGGTATATATGCGACTAAAATCTCAACCGATTGACATACTTCATGGCTACCAATGTTGCATGCTTATCAGGTTTCCCAATCATGCGGACGAGGACCGTGCATGCACCGAAAGGGAGCTCGAGCCTTGAGAATCGAGAGAATGGCGAGCGACCAGGCTTTACTTTCTTTGGCCACCGAAAAGGGTGGGATAGCTTGTCGGCCAATTTAGAAACCAGGATACAATACATTTGGAGCTTCATTTTTACTACCTAAACGCTAAAATAGACTTCAAAACAAGTTTAGCACATCTCTTGGAGATGCTCTAAAATTGGACTCGCATAGAATCATTCTGCCCGGCCCCTCTCCGCCGTCCGGGGGCATGCTCCCCGCCATT
Source organism: Chrysopogon serrulatus (assembly GCA_015844335.1). NCBI lineage: Eukaryota > Viridiplantae > Streptophyta > Magnoliopsida > Poales > Poaceae > Chrysopogon > Chrysopogon serrulatus. The sequence continues at coordinate 59,332 of JADLZL010002723.1, read as the reverse complement.
CACGCCCCCCTGTCCCCCCCCAACCGCCGCGACCGCCTCCAGAACCCTAAAGCCGCCGCCACGACCATCCCCACCGCCTTGGCCTTGCTCGCCTCCCTCGAGAACCCCTTCTAAACCCAACGGATTTGGATGTGAAGGCGGGGAAAGCCGCAGAGGGATTACATATCGAGAGTCCGAGGGACATTTCCACCCCAAGTATATGCTCCAAATCCACCACCACCAAACGCCGTCCCCGGCCACTACCCCACCTTGGCCGCGGTAGGGTGTGCTGCGGACCTCCGGCCGGTCCTCCTCCGTGCACACCCTACCGCGTCCCGGGCGGCACCGCCAGCACCCCACACGCAGCCCCCCGCCCCCACCACACACACACCCACCCACCACCCCCCAAAAAAATCCCTTGCCAAACCAAACGAAACCACGCATCGAAATCCAAATCAAAACTAGCGTAAAAAAAAGATATGGATCAAGATTACCTCAGGGGACAGATCAAGTGATGCTTTGAAATACCTGCAGATCCTTGATTCGCCGGCTCCATCAAGCAAATCGCCACTAAGTAGATCAAGGGGAGGGGAAGTGGAGGAGGAAGCCAAGAACTGAGCTGCCTAGGAAGGTAACAGCAGAGTACGAAGGACATCATTCTAGCTGTTCCGAAAATGCCCCCCCTGCCCGTCTAGTACCTGGCTGACCACATTCGGCGAGGGAAAAAAAAAGACGTGAGCCCCACCATCATGATGGACGGCCTAGATAGCTCTGCCGGGCGCATATACAAACGGCGAGACTTTTCCCCTGGTAGTATTGACATTGAACAAAGGCTCGCCGAGACGACGGCGAAGGAATGGACACATGCATCGTGAACTAAACTTGTTGTAAATAGATTGTGCCGAAAATTCAGGTCGTGTTCATACTTCATACCAATGCACGTACTATTCAATTCCCATCGGAAAAAAAAGCCATTCAAAGTTTAACTTAAAAAACCTACCCCGTCTATTTCCAAGTTGTATTACACCTCTACCTGCTTTTGATGGAACTGTAGCTGTCTGCTTCGGGTATTATAAGTAGATGTACGTGAGAGGGAGGTTGATGCTAAGGTTTTGAGTGTGGGATAAGGCATGGATGATGATATTCTGAACCATGAGCAGGGAGGATTCTGCTTTCTTTTTCTTTATTTAGGGGTTCTTTATTATGAATTGAGCGTCTATTAGTTTCGAAGAAAGCTAGAAGAAAGTTCATCTGACACCTTATGTACACCCCTAATAGAATCACCCCGAGTAAAATTTTGAATTTTGGCTCGCTTTGTGATATATAATACTCAAAATTATATAACTATACTTTTTTTATAGAAGAAAAATTGTAAAAGGATTAGGGAAAATGCACTTGTCTTTTGGGCCGTTTCCAGGCCCCCATGTGCTCTCGGCGGTGGCATGGGCCTGGTGGGCTTGCCAGTCAACCTGCATGAGGCGGCTTCGGCCTCGTCTACTTGTTCGTCCCGTTTAGTTCCTCTCCGCGGCCCTCGAGTCACGTGACTTTTCGCATCCCCCCACCCAGTGCCCCCTCTCTCTCTCTCGCCTCCTTTCCTGGCGGCGACGGCTGGTCGAACGCCGCCGCCCTTGGCTAGGTTTTTGTCGGGCGCTTCGCCGGCGACGAGCACCCCACCAGGTACCCTCCTCCCCTCCCCTCCCCTCCCCTCACCCTCTGTGAAACCGAGCTCCCCGAGCCCTTGTAGGGTAAGATATTGGCGTTGGGATCTGATGACTCAATTGACATGCCATTATATGTATTGTGCCCACAAATTTTCTCCCCGCCTTGAATCTGGGTGCTAATTTTGGTGTATTGTTTGCGGATTTGCAGGGGCCGACTGAGCTGACTGAGCCTGCAGTAGCGAGAGTTGTCAAGGCACGATGGTAATTTTTTGGTTGCCCCCCGCCTTGTTGTTTGTTGTTATGGTGGCGGTGGTCTTGAGTTGGATTGACGCGCCTCCCTTCTTGTGTTGTGCCCCAGTTGTTCTTCTCCTACTTCAAGGAGCTCGTGGGGAAGGAGGTGACGGTGGAGCTCAAGAACGACCTGGCCATCCGCGGGACCCTCCACTCGGTTGACCAGTACCTCAACATCAAGCTGGAGAACACCCGCGTCGTTGACCAGGACAAGTATCCCCACATGGTATGTTTAATTGTTACGCCACCGCAGAATCCATGCCCTTGGGCTCAATCCTACCAGTTAGAGTTCCTAGGATGCTAGAGAGTTTAGATTGTTGCTCCTTCCTTGCTTGCTTTATGTTCATCCTTGTTTGATATCGGCTTGGTGGGACTAGGAACTAGGAACTGCAGGGAAAGGCCATGGTTCCAGCATCTTTGGTAGTGTGATGGAAGGTTCCTCCTATGTTGTACAAATAAAGGCCAGAAGGATGTGTTACTGGCATTCTTGCGGCAGACCTGACAATGATTGCATAACTGTGCACTTGATTTGTTGCGGACTTACCCTTAGAATTGACTGTTGGAACTTAGTGTTTGGGTGATTTGATGGTGCCCATGTCCATACATACAGAACAGCAACATAAATTTCTTGTTGCATCGTTTACTATAAGGTAGTGTTTGGTTCCAAGGACAATGTGGGATGGGATGGGGCGGTCCTAGTTTTCGTGGTGTTTGGTTGGGAGACAAGGGGGTACGGAGTCATCCCACTAGCTAACATTCCACATATATGCGGGGCAACCCTGTCCCTTGGGAAAAGACGGTCGAGCTCGTCCTCGCTCATGCCGTGACTCGGCTGACCCTTGTGTGACTGGGCGGGGGGGGGGGGGGGGTGGGTGGTGTGGTGGTCGCAAGGGCTGAACGGGGCACGGACAGGTGGAGGCACAACCGAGCAGTGGCTGTATGGTGCGCTGGCAGCCATGGCACGGATGAGTGGGAGCGCAACCAAGCAGTGGCTGTACGGGGTGACAGCGGCCAAGGCGCCAATAGGTGAGTGCTGGCAGAAGCGGCATAGTTGGGTGGCAGACGGCACGATTGGGTGGGGCCAGGCTAGTTGGCCAGATGGGGTGCGGCCAAGCAAGGCCTGACAGGGCAGCGGCGGCCATGCCATGGATGGGCAGAGCTGGCTGGATTGGAGCGGCCGAGCAAGAGTTGGCTCGGCACCACTGAACGGGTGGCGTGGGGGCCCAGACGGGCGGTGGTGGGTGGGTGGACAGTGGCCTTCTCTGCGGTGTGGTGGGGAGGAAGAAGATTAGTAAAGAGAGTAAGAGACTGATAGTTAGGGCCCGCATAACAGTGGCAGATGCACAAATATCTGTTATCCATGTAATCCGTTCTTATCCCATCCCTCTGAAACAAATGCAGCCTTATTGCATAGATGCGCTGTTAACTGGTACAAGATTTACCCTAATACTGACTGCCTGAACACAGTGCTTGGGTAGTTCAATGGTGTTCATTGTCGATGAATACAGAACAAAACCAGTTTATCCTTGAAGAATTCATTTTTGCATTGTGTAGTGTGTATTAGACCTTCACATTCTCATATGTTGAGTGTGTCTTAATGAGTCCCTCTAGCATGCGCCTGATGTGCTTTCTGATCAAATATTATATTGTACTGTAAATTTATGAAACATTGTTAGTTTGTTAATGAAAGTTCTGTTCCTAAATTATGGCCCAGAAGTTGCATAAGTTAAATAAAAATAGTTGATCCACTACTGCTTGCATGCCTGTCTCCACTCCTATTTATGAATGAACTCATTCCGTAGAAGGATGCTTAGATAGATGCAAGGTTGTGGGGGCACACCAGCTGTGTCAATTGCTGGTCTAGTTCTGGTTGTCTGAACTTCTGAATTTATTGTCTATTCTAAAGGATGTTCACCTAATTCTGAATGTATTAGTCATTGATCAATGAACCCTTCATGAATAAATGCTCAAATTTGCTAATATGTTCTTGGACGTGTTATTGATGTTTGCACATGAAATTTTAAAACCTTTTTAATTCCCTGGCAAGATATAGATAGACAAGACACCAGTGCAAGATATAGGCTTTCCGCTTCCTTTCTATATTGTTCTTGATAATTGAAGTAATCTGATGGTCTCAACTAAATTAGAAAAGGAAGGTAAAAAAATTGATAAGAAGTTGACACATCTGGATTTTCCTTCTCACGTGAATTGTGGGCTGATCTAAGCAATCTGTACTGATCTAGCATTTTGGCGGCAGCCTTGCATTACAGTTAGTTTAGTCATGCTCTTTACTCTGTAGCATTATGACCTTGCAAATTTATGTTGGAACTCAGTGCATGGGTAGTGGATGGTGTCCACAGTCCATACACACAGAATAGAACCATAGATGTAGCAAATGAAAGAAATGGAACATTCATGTCCACTGGACATGTGCATGTTGAGTAACTTGAAGTCTTATGAGCCTCTCTAGCATGGCACTGATGTGCTTGGTTTGTCATTACTGCTGTAGTTCGAATTCATTAGATCTTTTTAGGGTATGCATATATATCCATTTTATATTTGGAGTGGTCACTTCCTGTAGTTGCATGACTGAAATGAAAGAGAGATCCAGTAGTTCTGCTCCTTCACATCATGATAGTTCAGGTCTTTTTAGTGCTTGCAACGCACTTGAAAAATTTATGAGCCAGTTAATTCCAGTACGAGCTGCTAAGGAACTTCATTTTCTTACTCCCCTGATCCCAAATGTTGGTTGTTTTAGATTTGTGCTACGTCAAACACTTCTTTAAACCTTGACCACCAATGGCTAAAAATCTAAATAGATTTTCAACATAAGGTTCAGGCTGCTAGTTTGGCCATGAAAATTAATTTCTTAATATATATTTAACTTTTTTTACGCAAAATATATATATTTATCTTGATTTGAAATATTATATATCCTTTGAATTTTCTTGTCAGAGTTTCACTTTGTAAACCTGTCCTAAGTGATTTGCATTTCAGATATTATGAGAATGATGCCGATGTATATTACTGCTCAATCGGCTTGGGGTTGCTACTTTCTAAACAAACACTGGGGTTGCTACTTTCTAAACAAACACTGAACTTGATATATGTGCTGGATTCTCCCATTGCTGCTCTACTTATGGGTGTGTTTTTTGGGACCTTATTATTAATTAGTGCTGTTGGCAGGTAGGGTGCTGATATTTAGCTGGTATTTATTCTAGCTAGCCTTTTGTTTTGGGCTACTGCAGTTGATTGGATTATATATTTCTGCATGTCGGTTGGTGTTGGGAACAACACTGTTTTGTCATAAATACATACTATGCAGTATATTGCTGAAGTGTGGTTTTCATACGTACAAGATGTTTGAAGTATTCTCAAAGCAAAGCAATGCTTATATATTCCTATCCTGTAATCCTATTTTGTGGGCAGCACAGCTATCTGTTGTCTGACGTATAAGTGTGGTCTGCTTGCTGAATGCATTATAATGCCTAGGAGTAGGCTCTTTTACACTAGCGCTGCATCCTTTTCTGAGCAGGCTATTGGAAGCATCACATCCATCCATTGAATCTTTTGAATACAGGAAAGAAAAAAAAATAGGCACACTAACCAAGGTGTATGAAGTGATAGTGAATTATTGATGATGAACATGATGTAACAGTCAAATCATTTTCCTTTTGCAGCTGTCAGTTCGGAACTGCTTCATCAGGGGCTCGGTGGTGCGGTACGTGCTGCTCCCGCAGGATGGCGTAGACATCGACATCCTCCACGATGCCACCAGGAGGGAGGCGCGCGGGGGCTGATCCTGATCGGCACCATCCCACTGGCCCTCGCAACTTGCTGCTTCTTTCCTGGGTGGATATTTGCCTTGCTCTGATCTGATTGTACGAAGCATGCATGTATGGTGGGTGTGGTAGACAGACAGATGCCGATCTGAATGGCCGAACAGAACACCCCCCTTAATGTCTTAATCCACCAGTTAGTAGTTCCCTGGTACTTGCCGTGACGGACATTCCAGGTTGGGTGATGACCTGCTATATATATCTTTGTCATGGCTCAGCAACTTCATGTTCCTTGTGGGTTGGGTTGCTGTCTGTCTGTCTGTCTGTGTCAGTAATGCTGTTTGACCAAGAGGGCCCCACTGATTATCTGTGATGTTCCGCCCTGTCTCTCTCTCTGCTCATGTTTTCCTTGAGAGACATGCTAGAATTAATCATCAGCGGCATGCCGTGCAAAAACTAAAGCATTGTTAATGACTGGTCGGAGATCGGTGGTGATGATTCATTAGCACAGGGATTAGGGGTGAGTGTCCTGAAGTTAAAGCGACGCCACACCAAAGCTCCCCTGAAGAACATATGGTTTGTGCTTGTTGGAATGGACGTGATCTTAGCGGATGCAGCGGTTGTTGAAACGTATGGTTTGTGCTTGTTCGTCACTAAGCTCTCCTTGAGGAACAGGTTGGATTGGATCTGATCTAATCTGATCTGATCTGATCTGCCTTGTTCGTTTCGACGCGCAGCGAATAACTAGTTTGTCACACCTTAGACGAGGTAGGTATAGTAGTAGCGAAGTCAAATGACAAGTGGGCCTGTTCGGATCACCAGCACTAATAGTCATAATACGGAATTAGCACTGTGATTAACTATTAGGCTAATTTCAATATAAGTTTTATGGGGTTTAAATAAGCTCATGTAGCATAGTATAGACGATGAGAGATGGCATAAGTTTTATGGAATATCCTGGATACCATTTGGTTGATGACTACTAATAGGCAGTCACAAGTCTCTACACAATGATCTCTTCTTTATTCTTGCCATAGGCTGTGGTGATGATTTTCTCCGTCACAAGTGTGGCGCTGCCGCAACTAAGGTGTGACCAGTGAAGGCTAGCATCCAAACAACCTCCTATTATCAACCTATTAGTAGATTTATATTAGGTTAATATAATTACTTTCTCTGCCTCTAAATAAATAAGTTCCTTCAAAACTAGATTGGTGGAAAAGAGTGAGACGAGAGGGTGTGCAGTAAATATTAGGGACTTTGAGAAAACTAAATTAGCCAGTAGACCATTTAGTCTTCTAGAGATTTAATTTATTTGTCGATAAATTTTATGCAGAAAATTATTTAATCATGTACAAAGAGAGGAGATACCATCTAGGTTAATCATCTAGATAGATCATACTCGTCCTATTCACTTGTCTTATTAGTTATTTGAACAGTATTTTTCTCTTATAACAAACCACCCAAATTATCTTATTGACCTATTTGTTACTCACCTATTAGCAGCCTAGGAATAGGAGTATTAATATAGTGTTACTTCCTGATTGATGTAAATATTATATTTATTATTATATCCTAAACATTGGAGCGGAATGCTATAATGCTATAACGTTGAGGTGTGGTGAGTCATGAGATCCTTGAAGTGAGGATTCCCTCCACGGGCAAGACCGGGCCTGAGGTAGTGGAACAAAGCTGGTGCAGTCATGACCTCAAGATGGCAACAGTACCTTGATTTGACCCATTAGGGGGCGGGGATAGGATGATTCCGTCTTAATGGGCAAGGCTATCCCCAGGGGGATGGGGCGTTCCTCCGGGCCTTACCCAGGGGATCCCGAAAATAGAATGAAACATGGTCGATGGAACAAACTAGACATTGAACTTGTTATCAATCGCTTAAGACCTTATCTTTGCAGCTTGTATTGTCGTAGATAATTTATTGTATTATTGCTACCGTCCATGCTCACGTGCACGGATGCACCCCCCGCGAGCGTTAATGGGGATAGGGGCGGGATAGATTTTAGTTTGCAATGCGCCTGCAGGACATGTACCCGCCATCTTGCCTACCCCCGGCTGTTTTTTCTTCTCTCTGTTTCTCTGGTCCACTAACTCACTTTGGCTTGCATGCACTCAAATCTAATCAAAGGTAATCTTGCATCAGGATTGCCCCTGCGCAGCACCTAGTCCTAGTCCTAGAAGATGGTATGCTTAACTGGATGCATACTACTACATAGCTGATACTTCTATAATCTTCGTTTCATATTATAAGTCACTTTGATACTTTATTTTTTTTTTTTTTAATACGTAGAATTTACTATATATTTAAAAAAAAGTATATAGTTTTATATTATAAGTTACTTTGATTTTTTTAATACGTAAAATTTACTATATATCTAAAAAATGAGTACATAGCGATAGACGACTGATGCATGCTTTGGTAGCAATCGAGAGAATTGTCTGTACTACCACTACCACTAAGGTTGGGGTTTTGTTTCTAAGAATGGAGCCTCGATCAAGACGGAATTTCATACATACTAGGAGTAGGGGGGGCACATTGTTTTCTTTTTTTGAGTAAAATCCACAAGAATCTTGATATTCACAGTGATGTGAGTGAGGCCCATGCATCTGCTTCTTCTCTCTAGCTCCTGTTGGTTGGTTGGTTCATGCAACATTCTCTTAAACTGTCCACGTACACGTCCTCTAGTTTTAGCCATCTTTGTACCATATCAGTCCCATGTTTTGTTTGTCTAGTAGGTATGATTTGTTTTATTTCCCACATTGATCGACAACAGTGTCTTGCACTCTAACCCTCGCTCCATTATGATCGGTACTCCACACCTCGAGATACACGCTAGTAATTAGTGCCTTGGAACAATTGAACGCATGTACGTCCGGCATGTACTACTCGTACTACCTTTTTGCCAAGCCTCGTCTCTAGTGCACGAAAGATTTGATAAAGATACGAGTACGTACAGATAAAATAATTAATAAGACAAGTGAAACGCTGTGCGCTAGGCGTGCGCTAGCCTAAAGTTTAGAGTTTAGGAAGTTTAAACGAGATTAAACGTGATTAAATGTTTTTGGTTTTTTTATTTTTTATTTTTATTTTTGTGATTCTGAGAGCAAAATCGGTACTGATAACATAACTTGAAGTAATAACATATATCATATCTCTCGCTGGACACTTGTTTTCGACATCAGTTCCCTTCCTTCTTGGTTTCTTGCATTGAACAGCAGCTTCGGATTTCGTGTCAGCAACGACCTGCGATGGCTCTAGCTGGGGCTCCCCTTGCAACGGCGCCGAGGAGCGCCAAGGGCACGAGGGCAAGCCGGCGAGAAAAGCCATGTCTCTGTCTGGTGTTTTGGTGGAGGGACTCCTGCTCAGGCCCGCGTGCTCTTTCACACGTCACCCGCCTGCAGTCCTTCTCCACGCGCCCGCCAGCGCGCTCGCGCCCTTTTTCCTGCCTCTAGCCCACAAAGCCGCGCACTTTACCCCTGTCTAAGCGCACTTTCCTTCCGTTCTACACCAATTAAACGCCGCCGCGTAATTAGTCGAGCGCTTAGGCGCGCACAAAGTTTAATTGGAAGTTTAGCCCATAAAAAAACATTGGGTCAAAGTTTAGAGTTTAATCGAGATTAAACGAGGTTTAATGTGGTTTTTCAAAACATTGGTAATACCAAAGTCATAATTCCTCTGACTTTTTTTGTGTTCCTACCTTTATTGTTTGAGTCCTGCTAGTTGTTTTGGTATTTTCTCGTTACCTGTGCTTGAAAAAAAAAACGGAGTCTATTATATATAGTCCTGCGAGACTTTTGTTTTCTCGGCAGTTTGCAGTGTGCTTCCCTAGCTGCTCCATGTATAAAACTGATTAGGAAAAAGAGCAAGATGTAATGAGTCTATATTGTGTAGGGTTGCTGAATGAACCATGTACCTTGTCCACTGGTAGGATTGGTTTGATGTGAAACACAAAGAATAGATACAGCAGGACTTTCAAAAAGTTACCCAACAATTAATTATAATTCATATTTATTAACAATCTCATCTATGATGTTATCTAATATTTGAGGATGTTCTAAGCTTTCTGAACACTTATTGGTTGCATCAGCTTGTCCACTTCTAATTAGTGTCTGATAACACAATCTCAGATCTCAGTGATACATGTGTTGGCTCTTCAACACCTGTACCCTATGATCATGTCTAGTGATTAGTTGTCAACTAATTTGTAACACAAAGCACTTCCCATTTTATTTTGTTTTGGACATGGTTGGCTCATACTTTTCCATGACAGATTGAGTTAGATGGTACCTGGATTCATCAAATTTTCTTCTTGCAAAAGCCAATGAGTTATGATGTAGTGGATCTATCACTCCGTTGACTTACACATCTTGATGATGTACTCAAACATTCAGTTTTGCCATTTTCTATAATTATTAGACATGAAAATCAAACTAACTTCTCTACCTTAGGAATCCTTTTGTTGAGCTCAAGAAGCTGACGCTGTATGAACTGATGTGTCTGACTAAGAATCACGCCCAACCACCTGTCAACTTCACCATCACCATCGATGGTTAGAACATAACTGTAGCCTACTATGTACTAGGTTCATGCTACATTCTGTACTGATTTGTAGCCTCCCAACTATGTTGGTGGATTTTTTTTTTGTTTAGATTGCCCTAAAGCTACTGAACCTTGAGTATGTTTGTAGTAGCTTTTGCGCATGTCTTTTTTTAACTTGTATAACTTCATTAGTCTTAATATGAATATCCTAGTATTACTGACTATGTTATCGTCGATGAATCTGAACGTTGTTGGTCCACTGTTAGTGACGAGTGTGTTGTGCTTCTTCCCACAGCATTTTTGTATGGAGAAGAGTTGTTCATGTACGAATGTGCTGTGAGAATGATGGCCTTCCATGTAAATTACATCTGAAATGTTGTGTGTGTTGCATTAGCTCCATTCATTTATTTAGTCTACATACACAGTGTACAAGTCCACACATTAGTCTAATCCTAAAATTGTTAAATTGTTTTTTTCCATCTCTTGTCTTTTCAAGGCTTGGTTAACTTCTACAAGACCATAAGTTGAAGAACACCCACAATATATGATTTATACTATTCTGCATCCATTACTTGAAAATATGTCAAGAGTTAAGAAAACCTTCAAATATCGCCATGGAATGTGGTCAAGGAATACATATTCTTTCCTCACTTCGCACGTCCTTGTTATAAGTCTTGGCTTCGCTTCATCAACATAAAAGCTATATGTTCTTTGGGGCTGCGGCGTACAGAGTAGTTGATACTTCCTAGGGAACATATGTTGAAGTTTTTTCACCTGAAATATTTTGAAGTTCTGCATACAGAGTAGTGAAAATCATAGAGTTCTGGTGCTCTCCAACTTATGTACTCGTATCAGTTGAGTCTTGAAATGTCATGAGAAGGAAATAATTCAAGAAAATAAACTCATATCGGCATGTGGACACACTCTGTAAGTAGTTGAAATGAAAGGAGCAAATGCCACTCACACAGGGAGGGGAGGGAGGGAGTGAGTTCCTTTGCTGCACTCACCATTCATGTTGGTGTTGTTGTCACACCTGAGAAGTGTTTCTCTAATGCAACTGGGTTGAGAGGATGAGGCAGCTGTCCTTACTGATAGAAAAGGATTTAAGTGCTAGTGGATCAGCTTTTAGTTTACATAATAGTTGTGCATGACAAAGCCAAGCGGCATAAGTGTTGGGCCACAGTGGAATTCAGTCCTAGGTTTTTTTAGTGTGATTGTGGCTTGTATAGCCACTTAGGGACAGTCCTAATTATATGTTGCCACACGATACAGGTATGATAAATTTCCAACAAGTTGTTATCTATCAAACTGTCCGTTTTTTTTTGACAAGGATCAAACTGTCCGTTGTACCAAGTTCTGAGAGTTTTCTTTCCTCTTAGCCACCATGTTCTGTGAGCATCAACTAACTCAACCGTTATTGGCTAACTGTGCACATTACATGTTCTATTGAGCATCAACTAACTCAACCGTTATTGGCTAACTGTGCACATTACATGTTCTATAGGTTATGCTTCAGCTCGAGATTTCAAGAATTTTGGACCAGCACATAATAAATCGGTGGACAAAGGTGGTCATATAGGCACATGTTACTAGATGCAAGTGTTGTACGCCATGCACTGTCACAGAGGGCGACCATGATGCCAAGACTTTTGAGATCACCAGACCTTGGTGACTACAGCTTTTATGTTGATGAAGCGAAGTCGAGACCTGATAACATCAGGGACTTGATAACAGCTGTCTAGTTAGGTCTGCTGTTGAACCTTTTGCTGCTAGAAACCTCAGGTGTTGTCTTGTCGTTGTTGAGTCTAAGGTTGCCAAGAGAGCACGAATGGATCTTTGATATATGTATGTCAATCTTTCAGTTGTATCACTTACCTAGTTTGCATCTCTAGTGATGGACTATTAGTTGGTTGCCTTTTCTTTTCTCTTTTATTTCCGTAGCATGTAGATTCGGCATGGTTAAATTATTAGAAAGTTGCAGTTGCTCATCATCAGAATATGCCTTATGAAGTTAGAAAACTGGATTGTATTATGTATCTTTTGTATGCCTGTTTTCAGTATCTTTTGTATGCCTGTTTTCATTGGTTAGCAATGGCTAATATATATTTGGGACCTGTGAAATGTTCTTTTTCTACATTTTCATTCATTAGTAATGGTCAATGTGTATTTAACCGTTGCGGGGTTCTAGGTTTGGAACTCCTTTTTTATATGTAAATGTCATCAGTCATCACAGCGTAACTGTTTCCTCTTGCGGAGTACTGTCACTGTGTCTGTTTCAAAAGTACCTGTGTTGTCATAGTCTTGCACTGACCAGCGACAATAGCTGAAAGCCTGAAACTTTCCCCTTGCGCTTGCCACACCCGGATGGTGTCCTTTTACATTTCCAGCTTTGCCCTTGGATGTCAATTGCATCAGCGGTGAAGTCAGCCGACTGTGCACGCAATTGTGCGTGCGAATCTTGAAGCGAGGGACATTTCAACGGCTAGGATAGTCCGTGCGGCCGCACATACAGACGATAAATCCACTCTCCATACTACCAGTCAACTTTCATGGTCGCCTGCAAGCCGAAGCAGACAAATTCTACGGTTCCACTAAAAGCAGGCAGAGGCGTAATACAAGTACGTCTACAAAGCTGGAGACGTAAAACAAGCAGCACGGTAATAAAGTGCATAGACAAATTCACGTTGATCAAATTTACACCTCAGCACTTCTCTTAAAGTGTACCATCACAAAGCAAGTCAACTTCCTCGGCCAAACGAGACCTCGTGACGAATCAAAGAAAAAAAAAACCGAGACCTCGTGACAACCAAACTCCATTCCCCGACCATGACCACGGGATCATCATCACTCAAGTCTCAACATGCCATCTATACTAGAGATTAACTCAATGTGAATTAAATGTCCACCCCATGTCAAAAGACCTCAGATTCCTCAGCAAAATGCAAAACAGAACGTAACGCAATTTGACAGGTGGCAAGTACACTAACTGTCTTCAACAACATGACCCATACCTAAATTTGAGTCTTCACAGTACCATTTACCTATCCAAAACGTGCTCCAACAGATGACCCAAATAGGTGACCCATTTTAGGTACCGGTAGAAAGGAGACGCATAAAAGGGTCTTGGAAGACAGACGATGCAAACCTGTGCCGGTGGTGTGGGTCTACGGCGAGTCCGCAGCTGGCCTCTTCTTCTTCCTTGATCCAAAGCTGGGCTCGCCGGAGGGGAGCGGCCAGGGCGGAGCTCAGCCATGGTGGCAGACAGCCCCGCCGCCCTTCCTTTCCCCAGCGAACTGGGCGCGAGGCACACACATGGCCGCGGCTCATGCGGCCCGAGCACGGGGCCGAGGCTCGCCCGAAGGGGAGCGCGGGGGGCGTGGCTCGCCCGGGGACAGAGCGCCGCCGCCCAGTTCTCGGACCAAATCGGCCGCCGCCCCTTGCGGCACCTTTTTTCTGTCCGTGAAGAATAGGGAGGAGGACCTGAGGGGAGAAATAGAATTTTCCCAAGGTTCCCAATGCAAAATTGCTAGAGAGAAAGAAAAGGTGGAGGGATCCAGTTTGAGTTATGAAAAGGACAGGGTTCCCAATGCAAAAACACGTTTCTTCCTCTCTGCTCCGTACAAGCGCGTCGAGAAGGCCGAGCAGCGGCCTGCAGATGAAGATGGCTCTGCTTTAGGGTTTGCTGTTGGAGAAGGCTAGTTTTAGGTGTGTGACTTTTTTACTGTGTATGACCCAAATTATAGAATGGGTCTTAGATTTAGGTTGCTGTTGTTGGAGATAGCCTAAGGTCCTAAAAAACAAGGCCTACAAAGAGAATGCTCCGGTGTTTTGGTGGTGCAAGAAACAGGGGGGCTTCAAAAAAACAAACGCCGAGCTCTTCCTTTGTTCCTAGCTGCAATTAGTGTCCGGGAGAAGGGCTGGAGGCTGGATCAAACTGACTGGCACAAGGAGGCCAACATGCTCCCCTAGAATCTGAAATCCGGGTCGACGTCCATTGCCCAATTAAATTTCACGAGAAGAGATTTGCTGAAAATCTGTCAGCACAACAGCAGGTTCAGTAACTGCAGGCCTTTGCAACAGGGAACTTGGAGGAAAACACATGTTGTCCAGAAACTATGTACCATCTCAAAAGGGACCTCATGGCGTTTGCACCATGCGATGGTAATCCTAGGATCAAGGTACTTGACCTTTGACATTCCAAGTGCAACCGTCTTCAGATCCTCTTTTATCTTCTTATCCATCTCCATCTTCTCTATCTTGCCTTCAAGTGTTGCAATCTTCTTTTCAATCCTGCAAGTAGGTTTCATCAGGTTGTCTACCCTACTAAAGTGTTTTAATACACACACACAAAATACAACAAAATGTATGGTTGAGGTGTCTCACGCTTCAGGAGCCAAGTTCCTCTTCGGTTTTCCCTCTGCATCATAGTCTAGAGGCTTCCCTTTCTTCGCTTTGCTCAAGTCTGCTTTAAGTTCCTCCATCTGGGACTGGAGAAGAAAAGGCAGGTGTGTCAGACAGTCCAAGAAATCACAAAGCTATGGTAGAAACTTGAGCTGATAACTTGCAGCAGCAACCAAACCTTCAATTCATCAATCTTTTCGTTCAGTTTAGTCATCTGGGATTCATATGATTTTGAGACACTACGCTGATGGTTACAGATGATGGCAACCTGAGTATACGAGAAAGGGTAGTCCAAAGTCAAGAAGAATGATGATAAAAGTAGTTATAGCTTCTTTTTTCCATGAGTAGGAAAAGGTAGTACCTCTTTATTTGCTCGTTGATAGAAAGCAATGTTTTCTACAAGAGTTCCACCTTCTATTTTGTCATGCAACTGTAGTATCAGGACAAGTACACATACATTAGACCATGGAATGAATGGAACAAAAAAACATGTTTACATGTTCGTATCAGAATATTAAAAATCAGAATTGAAAAAAAAAAAGAAGATATCACAATCCGTTTAATATTGACCAACTTCCTATTCACAGTTAAGTTGAGCTGCACGTACAAGTAACACTTATATAAATACTAAAATACCAGAAGAAAACAATAGAACAGATGCCATAGATTGTAGGGCACAAGACAAACTCCAACATTTTCTCCAACAGCTCTAAGCATTGGTGCAAACCTAAGCAGTTTGAAAGAATAAATATAGAACAGAAACCCATTGAGTCAAGATTGTTTTGAACATACAATTCTGTCCAATGTGGTGAAAGCATTGTATGTACGGAACACTTCAGTAGTAAGCCCATGCATTAGATCCTTTAAGTGAGCATTTAGACTAGTTGTATCAAGTTTGTCAAAGAGATCTTCTCCCGCCTTCTTTCCTATATAAAACAATAATTGAATGATTAGGGTAGAGACAGAGATAGATAGAAGAGTTTTCAAAACAAAGCGGGAAAAGATAGAGGAATATGTGAGAGAGATACCAGCAAGGAAACCCTCAATTGCCTTGTACACAAGCTCTTCAACCTCCACGGTGTGGAAGTATCTCATGGAATCTTTACCCAGAAAGTCAAACTGTAAAGTTAAAAAAAAGTCATATATTCAGATTACATCAGAACTAACCAGTCATATCTGAGTAAATATGGTCACTAGATGTTGAAGATCAATACCTGAATCTTATTTGAAAGAATACACGTAACATTATCAACCTTCAGCATACAGCAACCAACAGTATCAACTTCATCATTGTCCTAATTTAACATGGCAATTAAGAATAAATAAAATTCATGCTGGCATATTTCAAAAAAAAAGGACAAAATCTCCTGTAAAAAGTTAGGGTCCAAGAACCCATGTGCACACTCGACATATATGAAACCGAATTGCCAATAGGGACATCACAGATAGATCTAACACTTTAGAATAAACTGGAACATCACTCATAGCCACCAACCACAGGTTCCAGTTGGACTTACCTTTTCATTGCCTGCCCTAAGGGCTAATTTACCTATAAGGTACATTGCCACAGCTATTTGCCTCCTCGCCACATCTTTGTTTTTGAAATCTTTTGTATAATTCTCACGAATTCTTTGTATGTGACCCTACCAATGACATGCAAGAATATATGAACATGTAGACTCAAAAATCTCCATATATACAAAATGAACTTCCCCACCTTCAATTTTCTGGACGTCTCATACTTCTCTTTGTCACTTTGCCTGTTCGGTGAGGTCCTTGCTGCTAGGAAAGCATACTTGAAATCCTTTTGGCTAATGGGATCATTCCAAAAGGCCAACCATGTAGCAGTATCGTCATGTTTCACTTCCTTCCAACTGCAGCAAGCATGAACAATCAAACACTGCTTGCATGTAGGCAACTTATTTGCATACATAGTTTATAAATTAAGGATCCAGGGAAATGTTACCTTTGTCCAGGTATCGGGCACTCAGGAACTTGAGCTTCTTTTCCGATATTTATTGTGATATCGCTTGGTTGAATGCGGCGCTTCAGTTTTCCCATCTAAAACATACATAACAAAGAGCCTAAAAAAGTTGGCAGTCACTCCAAAAAGAAAAAAAAAAGTGTATTCACATTATATTAAATCTGCACCTTTGGATGTTCTCCACTTCCCCTGAACAAACCAGGTGGTTCTACTCTGAAATTTCCGACCTAGAACAAAAATATAATTTGGTCAAGTAGAAATGTTTGGCAAAATGTTCTTGAACTAGTGAAGCATAGATACCAACAGCAGCTCATATGCAAGTATAATAATGGGTTCATAGGAATAGCTATGTATTGCTGAGGAACAGGTACCATTCTTCACATCTAGTGCAAGAATCTTAACATGGCCAACCAAACAATTCCTGACTAGTCCTGATTTGAGCAAGTGCACACTTGCCACTGCTTTGCCCATTTGCCGAGGCTGTGTGGAGCCTCATTCTATCTTGGGAGCATTTCGACGCCCATTTGATCATGCCAACTCAGGTGCCGATCCGTTTAAAACCATGGTGGGAAGAGGCCGAATCCAAGATAACTGAAGATGAACAAAAACGTTTCAACGGAATGGTGATCTACACTTTTTGGAACCTATGGAAGGAGAGAAATAGAAGAATTTTCAACAATGTCTCTAAATTGGCATTCCGGGTTGCATCAAGGATCAAAGAGGACATTGAGCAAAGGAAAAGAGCATTATCTTTGAGGAGGCATTTGAATTTGTAATCGATCTTTGTGATCTCGTTTCTCACTCTGAGGCAGGCGACGCCCTCTCCTCCTATACATAAACTTCTATTCGTCTCATAATTGAAAGGCAGAGCTCCTGCCATTGCTTTCAAAAAAACAATTCCTGACTAGTAACAGTAAGTATTGATCTAGTGCAGCAACAAAAAAAAAGGAGCCAAGAGAACTATCTGTAAATTAAAATGCACATTATTAAACTATGTCAGTGTATAAAAACTTACCATCTCTTTAACAAAATCTACATCAGCCCACATGTATTTCTCCTCCAGTTTCAATTTCTCTTCCTGCAATGCTTTTTTCTCCTGTCAATAACAGCAATTTAATCACTATAAGAGGGACAACACAGAACTGCAAGTCATTTCATTAAGAAAGAGGGGGACCGTACAAAATGTACGGAAAAACATACTCCCTCCGTCCCTTTTTATTTGTTGCCGTGGGATGCGTGCCACAAGTTGTAACAGAACCGCCGTGATATTGGGCCCACGTACACCCATCATTGCCTCATAGGCCTTCGATGGCTATGTACGAGAACCCGATAACTCCGGAGTTCTGCCGGGTGGCTTCGGACGACCCGAATCACCCTCTAACCAGGATCAACAGAAGAGTAACCACAACATTACCACAGTTAATATAAAATATTTACATCAGAGTGCGGGGGATTTTACAATAGTAGTTATAACATAATTAGAGTTTTCTTTAATCAAAACTTATCTTAAAATTCGGAAGCGAAATAGATCGTCAGAAGCATCTTAGTTGAAACACCTAGAGAGCGGAACTACCAGATTACGTCGAGCCCACTGACATGACCTAGTCCTGCAACTCAAGTTAATACCTGCAACAGGGGTTTAACAAACCCTGAGTACTCAATTGTACTCCGCAAGACTTACCCGTCAGGGAGAGAGAAAATAAGACTCCAAGGATAATGCTAGGCGATATCTGTGGAGTTTGATGGCTAGCATCATTTGCGAAAAAGCTGACTACGTTAATCCTTACTCAAGTTTTAGTAGCAAGACTAATGTTGAGCTACTTAGGACTACATTAGCACCTTTCTATATCATAGAATTAATTATTCATAATGGGATACCAAGTATAATCCTTCTATCATCATCAATTGTGTCATTTCTTACTACGTCTCTGCGTCAAGGTATAAGTTTCTCACTATCCGGGAGAGACGGCGATTCGAATCGATTACACCAGCTGGGTAAGCCCGTATCACACACCCACACGAGTTTGTACTTCACCCAGTGGATTACCGTTCACTCTATTCGAAAGATAGGATTGAACCGAGTCGCAAAACTGATGGTACTGCATCCTCACAAGTCATGCCCGTTTAGCTCGTAGCCCGTAGTCATGCAGGGTCTTGGATCAGTACCCTCTCCACCAGTTACTCTCCTCCCAGTAATGCTAACGGTTCAATACCTACCTCGAACGAGCTAATCGGTTTCACAGTCGAAACGAGTTATTCGGCTGTTATGTGAAGGTACGTTCAATCTCACACCTAGGCTAGAGTACGGTACGGTCCTTAATCGACACAGACGGGGAAGATATAGACATACAAGACCTCTATGTCCTGTAGCCTCACCAACACCGAATCCCGTCCGGTCTCCAATTATTTACCACCTCATGATTTAAGGATATCACATATACATCCCATAGTAACAAGTAACCATCCTATATCTCGCGGGAGACAGGAAATCACCCGACTTCTACGGGTCTAAGCATGGCTAAGCATTTAAGGGAAACGTCTTACACATACTAGTAGGATAATATCTGAAATTTACGAGAGATCAAGGTAATCATGCAGCAACGGTTTCACCCAACTCCTATTTACGTAATGTACATCACACTAGACTTAAAGGTGTAGTAAAGCATTTATAAAACAAAGAATGGGTCATGCTCCGGGGCTTGCCTGTGTTGCAGGGAAGGTTAACGGTTAGTCTTGATATCGACATCTTTGGTGGATCACCTTCTCAGGGTTGGATCATCACGAACTTCTCCGAAGCTTGATCATCACGATCCTTCGCTCTCACGTAAACTATACATAATGAAATAATGTATGCTGAGTGACATGCTTAACATAATGCATGACATGCAAACTAGAGAAAGTTGAGTACAACTTTCCTTCATGATGCAATCCAATTTTATTATTCACCAAGCATGCTTATTGTTTGAATGCAACCATACGTGCATCTCTGAGTGAAATGCCGTATCATAACATGACACATGATACATACACATATTTGATAGCAGGCCTATTTAAATGATTAACTTGAGTACAACTTTCCTTCACAGAAGAGTTGTAATCAAGGGTCCATATCTAGTGTTTCTCATTTAACACCTAACAAGATCAAGATTCAATTAGCATAATGAATGATATTCCCTTAATATGAAGCATATCATTTGCCATGGAACATTGGGGTGGAATGCCCCATGGTCTCCAAACAATACCAAAATACAATCAATCCTAAGTTAGGCATCTTTACCATTTTTACAGTCATAAAACAAGGCTAGAATTAATTATTGAAGTAGACTTACTCAAAACAGTCCCTAAATTTTAGTGGAGGTCATTTTTAGCATGAAAAGCTTAACCTTAAATTTTCATGATTTTTGGATCAATATATTGCCCTAGAAAAATTAAACACTATGCATTTATTAATTAAAACATGCATTTATTAAACATGACAAAAGTGATTAACATGGCACACACATAATTTTCTATGAAACTAAACATAATGAGGAACACAAAACAATTTAGTCCATATTTTCCTGAGCTCAATTTATGTAGATATGAAATAAACAAGAATCCACCTTTTTCACCTTTTTCTGAAAATCATTAAAAGATAAAAGTCGTTGGCCGGCTAGTTCTGATGAAATTGGGCCGTGCGGCCCAACTGGCCCGAGACGGCCCCGCCTCTGTCTCCCCACTCTCTCCGTCTGACAGCCGGCCCACCCGTCATCCTCCTCCTCCTTTCTCTCTCTGACTGACCGACGGGCCCGGCCCACTCTTCTCCTTCCTCCGGCCTTGACCGCGGCCAAGACGACGGGTCGGCGCCGCAGCTCGCTGCCGGCGAGGCCGCAGGCGCCGGGAAGGTCACCACCGTGACCCCCGCGGACTGGCGCACCTCGCTGGGGAGCTGGACGGCCGGATTAGGTCCTGGGCTAAGCACAGTAGCGGCCATAGCGGCTTGGCAGTGTGCGACGGCGGCGGCGCAACGGCGACAAGCTGCTGCTGGCTCAATTTGACTGTGAAAGGGTTGACGGGATACATGGTGTGTCAAGACGAGGTGACTAGGCTAGTTGGTTGGGCGAAAGACTCGCCGGAGAGGGCTAGCCGCGTGCAAAGTCCCATGGCGGCGCGCCGGCCGTCCTTGGAGAAGACGAGCGCGCGGGAGCGATTCCGACGAGGATAGCTCGAGCAAGCCGGCTCAGGCATGGCGTGAAGACGTTGCGAAGCTGCTGGTGCGAGCTGGAGAGCCGCTGTTGAGGAGGTGGCGTGAATTTGGCCGGCGGGACGAAGCTGCTCGACGGCGAGCTCTGGCCGAGAAGAAGAAATGGGCAGCGGCGGCACGGTGCTATAAAGGGGACGAGAACGAACGAGCGAGTGCCAGCAGCTCCCAGCGACTTGCCACGCACGCTGCAGCGTGTCATGCACGACGAGCAAGCCAAACCGGGCACGGCGGTGGTCGGCGGTTAGCAGCTGCGTGGCGCTGCTGCTGCCGTCCAGTTGCTGCTGCCGGTTATTGTACTAGTGGATATTTTCTTCTTTCTTTCTCCTTTTCTCCCAAAAAGATATAGTAACTTGAAAAGCTTCAAAAATAAAAGTTACTCAACTTTTTAAACTCTACAACTTTGCTTTTGGGGCCAACTCCAAAATTTACTTAGATTTTGAAATTTAGAAAAGGGGCTAAAAAGAGGGTTTAATTTAGGATTTTTAAATTGAATTCAAACTTGAATTTTAAATCTGATTTTGAAACCTCATTTTGCAACTTCAGTTTAAAACCTTTCAAATCCAAATTTCATGGCTTAATCATAGCTAAATAATTTGAGCTCAGTGATTAGGTTTCAACTTATTTTAATTAGCAAGCATGTCAATCAACACTAATGATCATTATTTAGCCTTAAGCATCATTTCATGAAATATTTCAACACTTCACAAGGGCAACATGATCAGGACATGAACATAATCAAATCCAAACATGACATGAAAATGCTTTAATGCGCTAATTGCTTGGTGATTAAAATTAATGATGCTCATGATAAATTTTTAATTGTTATTAACACCTAGGGTGTTACACAAGTTTGACTTGATTTATAGAATATATGTACAATATTTATATCTTCAAATAATTTTGTTAAAAAACTAGATCCAAAGATCTTTCCAATAATACTAATTATGATACTAATCGATGATATTTATTATTTATTAAAATTGTCGGCATTTGTATCTCGGGAAGCGAAGCGACAGTTATTTAGGGACGGAGGGAGTATGAGAGGACATCAGTATGACATATGAAGTTAGAATTCATTGTGCAGACTAAGTCAGACATGCAGCTTTAATGCAACCCAAGAAAGAAACGCAAGCAGTTACCTCTGGTGTCATCTGCTTCTTCTTCTCATTCTCTCTGAGGTGCCATTCATATATTGGTGTGAAATCACAAAGCTTGAGTTTCTTAATAATATGATTTTTACCAAGAATTTTTCTCCAGTCTGTGAAAAAGTTATCAACAAATGTTCTTTTGGTCACATAGTCTGTGCCTTTCATCACAGCAAACATTGTTGCAACCTGTAATGCGGAGAATTAACATTGAAGGAATTTATATGAAGCATTGTTTGTATTTCGGAGCTATTTTACCATTTTATGACTATGCCCTCCTTGTTGCCACATAAAAAGAATTGGAAACAAAGCAACAAAGAATGTTACTAATATAACACCGTTCTGGTGTCAGATCAACAGGTTGCCCATTGTAAAGCATTTTTACACCATGAGGCTTGTAAGCAGGGGGGAAAATAACACCATTGTGTTCCAACGTAGTCCATTTCTTTCCCCCACCAGATCCAGGAGGGAGCTTCATTCTCTTTGCGGGCTGATAATTTTCCATGTCAAATGGGGGAGAAACTTCTACTGTTATGGCCTTTTCCTGCAGTTCCCAGCAAGTCGACATCAAACCCAGGTGATCATTAAACATCTAACAAAAGTGCATTGATCAAGTGGTGTACGGGCTACAAACTCCAACCGATTGGACTAAGCTGAAGTGCATGAATTCTGAGATGGCATAACAATTTGACACAGAATCAGGCATACCATGTCGGAATACTTCTCCTGGTCGACGATGCGGGTGTTCTCGAGCTTGATGTTGTGGTACTGGTCAACCGAGTGGAGTGTCCCACGGATCACCAGGTTACTCGTGAGCTCCACTGTCACCTCCTTCCCCACGAGCTCCTTGGAGTAGGAGAATGCACAAGAAGATAGGCGCGTCAATTGAATCAAGTCACAACTCTGGACCAGTGGAGGCAACCAAAGATGATACAATGCATCAGTAGTGCAAGAGAGGGGGGGGGGAAATTACCATAGTGGCTTGACAAACATTCAGCTACTGCAAGCTCAATTCAGTCGATACCTGAAAATCCACAGATGGTACAACAAAATTAGCACCCAAATTTTGCAAGGGGCCAAAAGTCTGCTCTCCCTTGTCTTCGTCGCTAGCGCAACTAGACGACAGAGGCGGTTCCAGCACAGTATATGGGTGTATAAATATAAAATATATATGTCCACGCAATAATTTTATTTGCAGAAAAAAAACGAAGTTGGTGTATATAAGGAATATCATGTCCATGCAAATTGGGCCAGGTACAAACACAATAGCTTACTCAAGGGTTTGGGATGCTTGGTTTACCAAAGCTTGGAGAGATGGGATGGTGTTAGGGACATGTGTCTGAATGTCTGTCAGGTGTGCCCTGGATGTCAGGCAGTGGCAGCTAGAGGCATTAGCCAAATATACAAAGGGACGTGGACGGCAAGGCCAGAGGGCATCGAGACAATTTTCAATCATCAATCATCATCAGATACAAAACCAAAGTATTCCACCCCTACCGTTCTTCCTCCTCCTCCGCTGCTATTACGCTCGTGTACCCGGATACTTCAATTTGCTTGCTAAGTTGCTATTACGCTCCCTCGTGTCTAGAACCTTCCTGCATTCCTCATGTCATCGATTCCCCCTGCTTGCTGCCTATCCTAAACTCTGCTCCGCCTAGGTTGTGTCGGAGGATCAAGTTATCATCAATGCTTCAATGCTTGGCTGGTGACCTGGTGTGCATGTTAATTAATGGTGGCGCCTGGCGGCTGGAGTGGGTCGCTAAAAGATGGGGAGCGAGGGGAGAGGGGAGGGAAGTGACGCGCGGGGCGTACCTGGTGGATTCTCGTCGCTGGCGAAGGGCCCGGGGTAGGCGTAGGTCGATCGGCGCCGCTCGCCCAGCTGTCGCTTCGAGGAGAAGGCCACGCCACGAGAGAGAGAGAGAGAGAGAGAGAGAGAGAGAGGGAGCGAGAGAAAGAGAACCGTACGAGGAAGGGTGGTCAGTGGAGGGGTATGTGAACGGGAGGAAACAAGCAAGCCAGCCCACCTGCGACAGCCTAACTACACAGCCCACCAACAAGTGCACAAGAGTACAAGACCCATGCTAGATCGACTAGGACCGGCCCAAAAGCACAAGTCCATCTTCTCCTAATAATCTTTTAATAATCTTTACAAATCGAATTCACTAACGAATTTTTGTCTTTTTCTTTTTTATTTATTTTGGCTAAATCTTTAAAAAACATAGAAATTATAGAAAATTTATAAAATAAAAAAATTAATTTTGTTGGGCTCCACATAAGTAGGTCTACAAAGTAAATATATAATATGCTATGTTTTAGTACAACAAAATAATTATAAAAGCTACCGTTATAAATTTCAATTAATTACAGAAAAGTATAGATCAAAAGCTACATCAAGAACTCTATTAAAGTACACCATATTATATGTTCATTTGTAGATCTACTCATGTAGAGTCTAAAATTTTGATTTGCCATTTTACAATTTTTCTATGATTTACTATGATTTTTCAAAGATTTAGCCAAAATAAATAAAAAAAGAAAAAAAATACTAATAAGAACTTTGTACTAAAACATATCATATTATATATTCACTGTGTAGATCTACTCATGTGAAGTTCAACAAAATTAGATTTTCTATTTTATGATTTTTATGATTTTATATAATTTTTCAAAAATTCAGCCAAAATAAACAAAAAAGAAAAGGACAAAATCACTGTCACTGTAGCAAAACTACCATCAAAACCACTCTAGAGAGGTAAAACACATAGTTTGAAAAGTTGAGGGAGGTTGTTTGTCCGATTTAGATTTCATGAAGGATAACGGACTTTCACAAAAATTGGGGGAGGAAAAGTAATTTTTTTCCTTCTTATAGCTGGTTGATTTTGAAGTGTCAGTCACTGAAATAGGCTGGTGGGCTGGCTAGTTGGACGTCTTGCCATGTTGGCCCACATTACTATTCAGGCCACTCGTTGTGGCGGTTAAAATTTTAATTTTTCAAAAAAATATTGTCCGATTCAAAAAAATATACTAATTAGGATCAAGTATTAGGTGGCCACATGACACGTGTTGTCAAGAAAGTCACCCAATAGAAGTCAGTGTCATCAACATCAACCAATTCAATTATAACAAATAACGAGAGCATTTAGCAGCAAGTAAATACCAAAGAGAGATCATATTTCAAATTAGGTACCATAAGATAAAAGCATGATCTTTAAAAAAGAGTGAAAGATACCGTGTGTCTCTAAACTTTCCCTCTATCTCATTAAGGTCTATGAATTCTCAAGGTGGTTATTTATGTCATTCAACTTTTCAAGTGGTTCATTCGAAGTGTAAATTAAGGTCCATGATTGGATCTTGAAGCGAACTTAGAATGAATCACTTGAAAATTAATGATCGCTTTGAGAGTTTAGGGACCTAGATGCGAATGAAGGTAAACCTTGAGGGCCTCGATATCTTTTAAAATCAAAACTAGTTTTAGATTTTTTCCCCTCAGCTTTTTTCTATTCATATTTTAGGGTCTTCACTTGGATAACTTTTATTGAAAATTATTTGGATATTTTTAATTTTAATTGAATAATATTTTTATAAAGTCTATTTGATGTTTCTAAACAATCAACATTGTCTGATTTAACTCCCTAGTGAAAATGTGGCGCCATGTGTTAGAAAAAAAAAAAAAAAATGCCGTCTAGATCACCTAGGGAGCAATTCCAATGAGATCCAAAATTTTGAGGTAAAAAGATCTAGTTTTCTTGATGGAGGTAAATCTATCTAAGTTGGATAAAAGCTGGAGGAGAGGAAAGTGACTGACTTCTTAAGCCTACTCATTAGCGTCTGGTACGGATCCACGTGTGAAGATAAGGACTTTCTCTTAGCGTACTCATTATCATCTGATCCGGATCAGAAGGATCGATGGCTGAAAATCACGTGATCGGCCTCGTAAACGGTGAAGTAATAATAATCAATAGACACTTCAGTCTCAAAACGAAAAGGAAGTGAAAACCTCCTATCCCACATGGGTAACGCCAAGTTTGATTCAATTAATAACACCAGCTAGCCTTATTGTATTCCTATAATATTGAAGATGTTAATTTTTCTTCGTGACCCTCTTCTAATCCCAGACATGTGGGTGCCTCTGCGATTACAAAGCTGGCTGGGGCCGTGTAGCGCTGGTTGTTTATCTGTGCCACCAGTAATTCCTTGTACACTGACAATCCATACACAAATGTTACCATAATTCCTTGTCGCCATCGAATATCTGTGCCACCAGTAAGACTTTGGTGGACAGGCCTACATACAAGAACTCAAGAAGGCAGGGCATGCTACTAAGCTGGATACGTTAACACAACGAGAATACAGCTGCCAGACATATCATCATCATCATATACTCGGCTTTGATCAAATTCACACCTCAGCACTATCTCAAATTCACAACTGATCACATCTCGACCAAACACAATTCAAGTCCCACAATGACCACGGGATCATTCACTCAACAAGTCATCTATATTTGAGATTAACTCAGTATGAATTGAATGTCCAACCGTTCTCAAACGAGCTCAGATTCCTCAGCAAAATGCATACAGAACTTAGCGCAATCGAACGGTGGCTAGTACACTAAGAAACGAAAAAAAAAGGCCTACAAAGAGAATGCCGGGTGCTTCCTTCGTTCCAGGAGCAGGGGGGACTTTGAAAAAACCAAACACCGAGCTCTTTCCTTTCCTAGCTGCAATTAGTGTCCGAGGAGAAGGGCTGAAACCGGATCAAACTGGCTGGCACATGGTAGCCAATGCTCTCCTAGAATCTGAAGTCTGGGTCAACATCCATTGCCCATACAAATTTCGCGAGAAGAGATTTGTTGAAAATCTGTCAGCAGAACAGCAGGTTCAGTAACTGCAGGCCTTTGCAACAGGGAATTTGGAGAAAAACAAATATTGTCAGAACCAGAAGATGCATACCTTCTCAATAGGGACTTCATGGCGTTTGCACCATGCCACGGTGATTCTAGGATCAAGATAGTTGATCTTTGACGTTCCAAGTGCAACTGTCTTCAGATCCTCTTTTATCTTCTTATCCATCTCCATCTTCTCTATCTTGCCTTCAACTGTTGCAATCTTCTTTTCAATCCTGCAAGGAGGTTTCGTCAGGTTGCCTACCCTACACACAAAATACAACAAAATGTATGGTTGAGGTATGTTACGCTTCAGGAGCCAAGTTCCTCTTTGGCTTCCCCTCTGCATCATAGCCTAGAGGCTTCCCTTTCTTAGCTTTGCTCAAGTCTGCTTTCAGTTCCTCCATCTGGGACTGGAGAAGAGAAGGCAGGTGTGTCAGACAGTCCAAGAAATCACAAAGCTATGGCAGAAACTTGAGCTCATAACTCGCAGCAGAAATCAAACCTTCAATTCATCAATCTTTTCGTTCAGTTTGGTCATCTGGGATTCATGTGATTTTGAGACACTACGCTGATGGTTACAGATGATGGCAACCTGAGTATACGAGAAAGGGCAGCCCAAAGTCAGGATGAATGATGATATAAGTAGTTAGTTTTCCCATAATAAAAGATAGTACCTCTTTGTTTGCTCGCTGATAGACAGCGACTTTTTCTAGAACAGTTCCATCTTCTGTTTCTTCATGTAACTGTAATATCGGCATAATTAAATATACACTTAAGACTATTCTAACAGGACGGTAGTCACATGAACGAAGCATAATAACATGCTTACATGTTATCAGAAAGTTAAAAATCAGATGTGCAAAAAAAAAAAAAAAATGAAGATATGACAAACTGTGTAATATCGACCAATTACTTGTTTGCATTAAGTTGAGCTGTAGGTACAAGTAACATTTATAAACACTAAAATACCAGAAGAAAACAATATATTTACATAACAGCTCTAAGCATCCATGCAAACCTAAGAAGTTTGAAAAAATGGACAACTGAAACTCAGTAAAGACAAAGATTCTTTTCAACTTACAATTCCGTCCAATGTGATGGAAGCATTATATGTACGGAACACTTTTGCAGTAAGCCCAGGCATTAGATCCTTCAAGTGAGCATTTAACCTAGTTGTATCAATCTTGTCAAATAGATCTTGTCCTGGCTTCTTTCCTATAATACCAAAAGTTAATGATTAGGGAAGAGATAGAAGAGATTTAAAACAAAAGGGAAAAAAAATGAGAATATGTGAGAGAGATACCAGCACGCAAACCCTCAATTGCCTTGTACACAAGCTCTTCGACCTCTACGGTGTTGAAGTATCTTACTGAATCTTTACCCAGAAAGTCAAACTGCAAAGTTGATTAAAAGTCACATATTATTCAGAATTAACTAGTCATACTGAGTAAATATGGTGAATAGATGTTGAAAATCAATACCTGAATCTTATTTGGGGGCATACAAGTAACATTATCAACCTTCAGCGTACAGCAACCAACAGTATCAGCTTCATCATCGTCCTGAAAATGATTTAAAATAGTAACTAGGAATAAGTCATGTTGGCATATTCCAAGGAAGCTCAAAGCCAAAAAAGTAATGTAAAAAATTTAGGTGATGACTATATGCTATCACAAAAAATTTTCTTCAGAAAGTAGCTCATCATGTAAAATTGTGGTGGACCACAGTGTCTAGGCTAACCCCTCCTAAAGTGGTCTTGGTGAAAAAATGTTTTTTCAATAATTCTAGTGTTGCTGATGCCAATTAGATCTATATCATATAAAAGCATGCATACAAGTTCAGGCTTGAATTAAAGAAGCTATGTGCAAACTCCACAAGTTGGAAACCAAATTGACACCAGAGACACCAGAAATAGATTCTAACACTGCAGAATAAACTAGAACATCATTCATAGCCACCAAACACATGTTCCAGTTGGATTTACCTTTTCATTGCCTGCCCTAAGGGCTAGTTTATCTATAAGGTATGTTGCCACAGCAATTTGCCTCCTCGTCACATCTTTGTTTTTGAAATCTTTTGTATAATTCTCGCGAATTCTTTGTATGTGATCCTGCCAATGACAGACAAGAAAATTTTATGTATGTGCAGACTCAAAATTGCCATATATACAAACTGAACTTCCTCACCTTCAATTTTCTGGACTTCTCATACTTCTCTTTGTCACTTTGTCCCTTCAATGAGCTGCTTGCTGCGAGGAAAACATACTTGAAATCCTTTTGGTTAATTGGATCATTCCAAAAGGCCAACCATGTAACAGTATTGTCATGTTTGACTTCTTTCCAACTGCAGGACACATGAATAATCAAACACTGCTTGCATGCTACTATTTGCAAACATATTTTATACACAACGGATCAGGGAAAATGGTACCTTTCTCCAGGTATCGGGCACTCAGGGACTGGAGCTCCTTCTCCAATATTTATTGTGATATCGCTTGGTAGAATGCGACGCTTCAGTTTTCCCATCTGAAACAATTGTAACCAAAAGCCTAAAAGGAGGGCACTCACTTGAAACAGGAAGGCATGTCTATTTTACATGATATTAAATTTGCACCTTTGGATGCTCTCCACGTCCCCTGAACAAGCCAGGCTGTTCTACTCTGAAATTTCCGACCTGGAACAAATAAACAATTAAATCAAGTAGAAATGTTGGCTAAAATGATCTTGAAATAGTAGAGCACAGAAATAGGAGCTTATATGCCAGTACAACAATGAGGTCATATGAACAGTTATTTGCTACTGATGGAACTGTTTATCATACATCATCACAACATTTTTCGCATCTGGTGCAAGAATCTTAACTTCACATCTGGTGCAAGAATCTTAACATGGCCAAAAAATAATTCCTGGTTTGTAAAAGCATGTTCGATCTACTAGAGTAGCAGAAGAGGGACCAAGAGAACTATCTATAAATTAAGGCACACATTATCAAACTCACATTTTATCAAACTATGCCAGTGTATAAAATATACCTTTTCTTTAACACCATCAACAACAGCCCACATGTACTTCTCCTCTTGTTTCAATTTCTCTTCCTTCAATGCTTTTTTCTCCTGAAAAAGTGAAAATAACAGCAATTTAATCACAATGAGAGGGCATTCTGCAAAATAAGTCTGACATGCGGCTTTGTTTCAACAAACACTTGCCTCTGTTGTCATCTGCTTCTTCTTCTCCTTCTCTCTTAGGTGCCATTCATATATTGGTGTGAAATCACAAAGCTCAAACTTCTTAATAATATGATTTTTACCAAGAATTTTTCTCCAGTCAGTGAAAAAGTTATCAATGAATGTTTGCTTGCCCACATAGTCTGTGTCTTTCATAACAGCAAACATTGTTGCAACCTGCAGCACAAAGAATTAACAGGGTAGGAAATTATATGAAGCATTGCTTGGATTTTGGAGCTATTTTATCTAAGATGACTACTACATCCTTGCTGCTACATAACAAAGCAACAAAGAACATGAATATCACCTCCTCTTGTTCTGGTGTCAGATCAACCGGTTTCCCATTGTAAAGCATTTTGACACCATGAGGCTTGTATGGAGGAGGGAAAATAACACCATTGTGCTCCAAGGTAGTCCATTTCTTTCCTCCACCAGATCCAGGCGGGACCTTCATCGTCTTTGAGAACTGAGATTTTTTCATGTTCTTCTTTAACTTCACTTTCCCTTTCATTTTCTTGACGTCTTTCTTCGCAGAAGCAGGACTCTTCTTGACGATAATCTTGCCTTTTGAAGACTCTCCCATTTTCAGCCTTTGTGCAAGAGGTGTGTTGTCATTGTCATCTGTCTTGATCTCTCTTTTAACAGTTGCAGAAGCTGAAACATTTGAAGGCTTTGCCTTCTTAAGAGCTGAACTTGTTTGATTACT
Organism: Chrysopogon serrulatus; assembly: GCA_015844335.1. Taxonomy (NCBI): domain Eukaryota; kingdom Viridiplantae; phylum Streptophyta; class Magnoliopsida; order Poales; family Poaceae; genus Chrysopogon; species Chrysopogon serrulatus. The sequence goes on along the minus strand of JADLZL010002723.1, from coordinate 28,480 downwards.
ATTGTCTAGAGGCCTTTTACCCAAACTTCGTTGGCCACTTGTATCACTGTTTAACCCTTTGCTGGAAGAAGCTGTTTTTAGGTTTCCACTGCCAGCAACTTTTGTAAATCTGGCAGCCAATGGCTTCTCATCCTCTGAATCCTCAGAGACATTACCTCCACTTTTTGCACCAGCATTATTGGGCAACCTGAATGCCAGTGGTTTATCATCATCTGAATCTTCGTCAGGCTGCTCAACCTTTGGTACAGTTCTCTGCGGAACAGGAGGCTTACTCGCACTGTTGTTAGACATTTTGGATGAGTTGATCTTGAGACTCAACGGCTTATGATCATCATCTGAGTCATCCGCCTTCTGAGCCCCAGTATCAACTCTCTTCAACTTCTTCTCCTCAGCCTTTCTCCTCAACCCAATCGGCACCTCGTCATCCGAATCGTCAGATCCCTCATCTTTCACAAGAGGTCTCTTCAGTTTACTCTTGTCAATGCTATTATTACCCTTCGAACTCTGCTGTGCCGAACTGTTTGGCTGGCCAGACCCCGAAGGCCGATGGTTTGGACTGGACGACGGCAGCTTATTATGCAACGGCCTCGAAGCCCCGGTGACCCCGTTCTTCTGCGGATTGGGCGCCACAGGTTTGGGGCTCCTAACGGGCGCCCCAGCGCCTCCAGACGACCCCTCCTGCTTGGAGGGGGCGGGCCTCGCAGTCTTCAGAGAGTTACTCGTCCGCTTGAACGAGATGGGAGCGTCGTCGTCGTCGTCGAACATAGCAGCGGTGCTAGGGTTGACAACAGCCATCGCTCCGTTCCGCGCGGTGGGCCGTCACCACCGGATCAGAAGCACCAAGTCAGCCACGCCTGCAAGAGAAGAGCACAAACACTATGTTAGGGTAAGCAAATCGCAGACATGGAAGTGCTAGCAGCTAGGAAATTCAGATAATCGAGCTGAGCAGCCTATCCACGAATCGAAGCATCTATTCATTGGAGACCCCACCCCACCCCAATCCCAATGTTCCTGAATCAGGACAGACGCAGCACAATCGAGTTGCACCCAGCCAATTCCGGATTGGGAAACCTCCTTCGCCCAATGGCTGACGCCAGATTAAGTCGAGCAACACGGGGGAGCAACGCAACGCTCCCCCACCCCACCCTTCCAGATCGCCCCCCACGCACGCCTTCCCCAATGACGACGCGACCCCCACCCCATCGGAAGCGCGGAACCCGCGGCCGATCCAGCGGCCGCGGCCTCGACGTCGTCCCCACCACCGACCAATTCCCCCCACCCAGACCACCCGCGGCGGGGGAGTCAGGAAAACCAACGGAGAGGCAGCGAGAGTTCCGAGGGACGCACCGACCGAGGCGCGCCCGCGCGCGGCGGCGGCGGCGGCGGCGAACGTGGCGCCGCAGGTCAGGCCCGGTGCGCGTACAGATCCCCGCGGCGGCAGGCGCTCCTCCGACGAGCGAGCGAGGCGGCGGGCGGGACGGAGACGGAGACGGGCTAGGGTTAGGGCGCGCGCCGCTTGCTGCTTATCTATCTCACCTCTTCTCGTCCCTCTTCTCGCTGCTGCTCGCTCGCTCTCGTATTTCTATCCCCCGCCTCGCCCCGGCCTCGGCCTCGGCCTCGCGTCGCGTCGCGTCCTCGTCTTTCCGCCTCGGCCTCGTGTTTTTTTCCCACCCCTTCCTCCCCATTCCTTTCTCCGTTCCGACCCGCACTACCCCGCGAGGACAGGACGGAGCGGCGGGAGACTGACGGGCCCACCGGCAGTGAGACGCCCGAGGGGCGAGCGGGTGGTGAGACGGGCCCGCTTCCAGTGAGACGGTGCGGGGAGGAAGGCAGAAGCGGTGGTGGGCTGGTATAGGTTAGCGTGGGCCCCGCAGGGCAGCGACACGGAGGTGGCGTGCGCGTTGCGTGGCGTGCGTGCGTGCGTGCCGTGCTGGCGCGCAGGCGCGGCTCGTGTCCTGTTTGGCGGACCGGACGGAGCCAGCCCGGGGCGCCTCCGCCTCGGTTGGGACGGGCCCGCATGTCAGTGGGTCGTTTTTGGATTAGACGGGGACAGCAGCGGGTTTGCGTGGAAAGGTTCGTTGCGGATTATACTACGTTTCTCCATCACAGGAAAGTACGTTTTCCGAATCTGGAAGTGCGATCATGTCCGTCGTCCGTGTTGTATTTATCAACTGCTACAGTGGGTTTATTACCGTGGTCGCTTCGTCGGGCACAACACAATCCTTATTTTGGCACGACCATCTTTATATACCTTTCCATTCATGAGTGTTTCTCTCTGTTCTGAATAAATAAATATATTCCTATAGTTGAGTCAAACTTTTTAAATTTTAATTAGATTTATAGAAAAATATTAAAATTTATAGTATTAAATTAGTATTATTAAATTTACTATAGAATATATCTTTATAATATGCTAATTTTATGTATAAATGTTGTAACTATTTTTTATAAAGTTAATCAAATATTTTAAAGTTTGACTGATGTGGATTCTAGAATTGATTCATTTAGGAAATGAGGGAGTTTATGAGAGCCTGTTTGATTTATTTAGGATTCTAGAATTGAACTAAATGTTAGTCCAACTAAAATTAAGGTGACTAAGATTAAGTTATATGATATTTGCATAAGTCAATACATACATGCATACTATTGAGAGAGACTGACACCTAGTTAGGCAAGCTAAAAGTTAGTCCACCTTTTCAATTGGACTATTTTACTACTTTATTTGTTCCAAAATATAAAATGTTTTGGTATTTTTAGATTCATAGTTTATAGGTTTCGCTATGTATCTAGGTAGATACATAATAAAATTTATGAATCAAAAATATCAAAACATTTTATAATTTGATGAGATGGAGGGAATAATATTTAGTCTGATGATCCAAATAGACACTAACTATAAAATTTTCATCAAAATATTTAGGCCAGATACATCGTGTACATTGTATATTTGTTGTTACTTCGACAAGACAGGCGGTTCTAATTGTGTCCCACTCCGTCCATTTCTAGTTAGTATACAACTTAATTCCGGTTTTGTCCTTCAGTCGAGTTTTTTTTTTCACATAAACTATGCTAACATATGTTAAAAAAATGCACTATCCAAAAACATATTTCTTAGAAGAATCCAATTCACCTAATGTGATGTGGTGGATGTTGGTAGGTTTTTCTATAGACTCGCCTAGAGTTTTTTAATAACTTAGAATAAAGTTAAAGACTTAAAGTAAAATATAATTTCAGACAGAGGCGAACATATACTTCAAGTTCGACCGACAAGGATGACACGAGCCCAATATATACTAGGCATTTGGAACCCGTGCTTCCGCACGGGCGTGAGGAAGGGCCTGATTTGGTAGCAGTAGAGAAGTGATGGGGGTAGCAAAAAACAGAACCGAAAAAAGAGGATGGCGTGCTACAGTAGTGGGTATGTGAAACAGCGAACCCGTTATTTGCTACAGTGGAACCAGTACTGTAGTGGCGGACCCGTTGCTGTAGATGAATAGGAATCTGTGGGGGGGGGGGGAACTGTAGAAGCCTTCACCAGAAAACAAAGTATCTATAGAGATTTATGATCTTATAATAATTGTAAATATTTTTTTAGGGTAAATTTTCCATACTCTCTAGGAGTAGCTATATATTAATATTAATATTATAAGAGTTGCAAAAAATCCTTGTGCACCGGAATGTGTTTTTTAGAGTGACAAGTTGACTGATCATAGTTTTTACATACTAGACAAACTATCCTCACGAAATAATAGACCAAGCTCATAACATAATACAATATTTGATGGAGATAGTTTATGCTGCATCCCCAATCAAAGTTAGAGAGGCTTGTCTTGTTTTTCAATCGGAAATTGAGAAGGTTGTGACCGCAAGTTATCCCTTGCTTCATTGACGGTTAATAACTATAGTAAAGTAAAAAGCAAAGTAAGGAAGGTTTTATCAGCTGAGGTTCATCTGTACTGTGTTTTCGTTTTTCAAGCCGTATTAGGCTTGTTCTAAGTTAAATATTCTTAATTTTGACTATCAAGTTTGAGAAATCCATTTACTTGTCAGGAACTATGTATCATGAAAACTATTTCTCACAGTAAATTTGAAAACATCAATCTTATGTTGTTAGCCTATACATTTTTTTTTTTAAAAAAAAATGGTAGTTAACTATAGAGATTTTTTATTTAAATAAACTAATACGATATGTAAAAAATAGTCTTCCAAACTATATGATAGGTTAGATACTAATAACTCAACGTAACTTATGTATTCAACCATATGATTAGTTCATAAAACTTTTTTTTGTAACCTTTGGTCCCTTATAAACCTTTGCATGTAACTATATTCAAGATAATCTTTGTTTATAATTTCGTTCAACGTGTGCTGAGGCGCTTAGAGTGTCCAACGAATCAAACAAACATAAATAAATTGAAAACCTAATCCGTTTCTAGGATTTAGAATATTTCAATCACCGTTTCTAGGATTTAGAATACTTCAATCACGTGAAAACTGTGATTCGAAGACATGAGGGGATAGAAAACATTTCGAAATAAGTATACAAGATTGGGCTGAGTATAAAGTGTTGTTTTTTTTTGCGAGGAAAAGGTTGAGCTTATATTATAGATGATCAGGGTTACAAACATCATCCAACAAGTGGCCAAAAAAGTCTGGTGCTCTCTTGATCCACACCCTGGAACAGAGGCTTTTACAAGCATGTTGGCCTAATTCATGAGCAACCCTATTATATAATCTATTACAATGAATAAACTCAACCCTTCTAAGCTCATCGCCGAGCAACTTAGCCTCCTTCAGAAAAATCGCAATTTTCGATCGATTGTCTTCACTAGAGTTTATAGATTTGCAAAGTGACAGACAGTCAGTCTCCACTATAACAGGTAGGTCAATCCATTGAATTGCCAACCTCAACCCCTCAATAAGCGCCATAGTTTCAGCAACTTCAGGATCAGAACAATGGTAGCGAATTTGGCTTGAAGCAAATAGAACTGAACCTTGTGCATCTCTCGCAATGATTCCCAAACCAGCATTACCATCCTTCATGCCTGCATCAACATTTACTTTCACATAGCCAAGCTGTGGTGGCTGCCACCGAAGGTGAAGATGATCTACCTGTGCACTAGGCATGCAGTTCAGTGGGAAGGTATTCAATCTTGCCTTTCCTTTTCTATCACATGCTGCCCGTTGACTGCTTTCCACCAAACTTCGCTGATAGCTAACAAGAAAACGTACAGAACCCTCAATCGGCATGGAAGCTCCTTCATGTTTAATTTGGTTTCTCACATACCAGCAGCGCCAAAGCAGTAGGAGAAAATTGTCACGCATTTGTAACCCACACTGCTCCAGAATTAAAAGGAGCCAATCTTGATCAGTTAGCTGTAATATTCCTTCTGGCGGTAAAATCCATTATCTTCTCATGGCCTCTCTTAGCGCTTTAGCTTTCGGACACGAGATGAGAGCATGAAATTCAGTTTCCTCCTCTCTACCACAGATTGGACAAGTTGGCATTGCTTCTAAATTTCTTCTCCATTTGTTCCGAGTTGTTGGGAGGCAGGTAGATGCAGTCTTCCAGGCAAAGACCTTTACTTTGGGAGGAACATTTGATTCCCAAATATTATTCCATAGTGCCCTATTTCCATCAGGTGATATACTGGATGCTTGGTTCTCCTCATGTTGCAGGCGATAGCCCAGCCTGTAAGCACTTTTAACTGAAAAAATACCACTCTTTTCATAATGCCAAGCCACAAAATCATTTTTGCCCTCTCAAAGGAAGCTTCAGTTTCAGGATCTCCTCAACATCAGGAGGGTGGAACAAGTCATTTATAGTCTCCATATTCCACATATTAGTATGCTGGTCAATAAGTTCCGACACCCAACGAAGACGGTTATGGCGCTTCTTCCCCAAGACAGCAAGAGATGTCTCTCTTGGGATCCGTTGATCACGCCAAATACGAATACTGGATCCATTCCCCACACGCCATATAATACCTTTCTTCAGCAAGTCCAAACCATATTCGATGGATCTCCATGTTGGTGAAGCATTACCAGTGAACACCGTGTCAATAACATGGCCATTAGGATAATATTTTGCCTTCAGTATTCGTGCACACAGACTATCTGGGAATTGTATCAATCTCCATGCTTGTCTTGCTTGGTTAAAAATACGAAGATCACGAAAACCCAGCCCTCCTCTAGATTTAGTTTTGATCAACGTCTCTCAAGCACACCAGTGAGTTTTACGAACTCCTCTTTCAGCTCCCCACCAGTACCATCTTATTTTCCTCATAAGTTCTTCACATAAACCTGCACTCAATTTAAAAACCCCCATACAGTATACTGGAAGGGCCTGTGCAACAGATTTGATGAGAATTTCTTTTGCAGCAGCTGAAGAATATTTTTCATTCCAATTTTCTAGTCTTTTCCCAAGCCGCTCCTCAATCGACTGGAACGCCTCCCTTTTAATTCTTCCTTCTGGTGTTGGGAGACCAAGATACTTGGGCTCAAATGCTTCCTTTTCAACCTGTAGGATTTCCCTTAGCATAATTTTTGTATCATCATCTGTGTTACTTGAGAATAGAGTCGAGCATTTTTCCTTACTGATCAGCTGCCCGGTACCTTTTTCAAAATCCATCAGCAGCCTCTTAATATTTTGCGCCTCCCCAGCATTAGCCTTAAAGAATAAGAGAGAATCATCTGCAAATAGACACTGGAGGCGCACGCCGACATACCTTTAATCCATGGATCAGATTTTCTGTTTCCTTGTTTGATATTCTGTTTCCTTGTTTGATATCATTTTGGATAGACTATCAGCAACCAATAAGAATAGATATGGTGATAATGGATCACCTTGGCGTAGGCCTCGTGACGGAGTGAAAGGTTGCAGGAGTTCGCCGTTTAGTTTAACTCTATAACGCACAGTGGTCACACAGGCCATGATCCACTGTACCCAATTGCTATGAAAGCCCATCTTTTCCAGCACTCCATGCAAAAAACCCCAGTCCACTCTATCATACGCTTTGGCGAGATCCAATTTATAAGCACAATTCATGTCCCCTTCTAGTCGACAATGTTGCATAGCATGAAGACATTCGAACGCAATTATTGCATTGTCTGTGATCAGCCGGCCTGGTACAAATGCACTCTGATTTTCAGAAATTAAACCATTAAGCCATGGCCTCAGTCTGTTCACTAAGCACTTCGACACAACCTTGTATATGACATTACATAAGCTTATGGGTCTATAGTCCTTCAAACTCGCAGGCTGTGTTTTCTTTGGAATTAAAACAATCGAAGTGTCATTTACTCCTTCAGGCATATATGCAGTACTAAAGAATTGTTTTACTGCCCCAACAATATCATTTTTCATAATGTCCCAATTTCTCTGGAAGAAACGCCCAGGAAGACCGTCTGGTCCTGGAGCTTTTAGTGGGCCTATTTGGAACAAAGCATCGCTAATCTCCTTTTCTGAAAATTCTGCACACAAGAAACCATTAATTTCCTCAGTAATGATACACGGCACATGTTGTAGAACCAAAAGGGGAACCACTCCTGGATCTCGGTCATACAGTTTATCAAAAAACTCATTAGCCAGACCATGCATGTCATCCCTGTTATTTATCCATCTGCCATTCTCATCCTTTAGGCGCTTTATTTTGTTTTTTCTTGCTCTCCACACAGCTCTGCGATGAAAAAATTTTGTATTACGGTCACCCTCTCTCAGCCAGTTAATTCTTGATCGCTGAAGCCACATCATTTCCTCCCTGTATAGTAGTTCATTCATCTTATCGAGGGCTTCTCGCAAGGCGTGTGGGTCTGCATTATTTCCTAGAGAACGAATATTCTTGAGATGTGAACGTTGTTCCTCAATTTGTTTCGATACAGCTCCAAAATTTTCAGAGCTCCATTTTTTCAGATCCTTTAGGACACTATTTAAAGCTGTGTTTACATCCCCAAGATTGTCTATGTTTCCTCTCTTTATCCCAGGCTTTCCCAATCACCTCTGGTAAGGCAGGATCTCTTTCCCACATATTCTCATATCTGAGTGTATTTCTTCCTCTACTCTGATTCTCTTCCTGTACCAAAGACACCAGTAGGGGACAGTGGTCTGAAGTTGCAGTTGTAAGGTGACTCACCTGAGCTCCTGAAAATAAATCTCTCCAATTATCATCAGCAACCACCCGATCTAGGCACACTTTAACATTTCTGTCTCCCTGTTGGTTATTGTCATATGTGTATGGCAGCCCCACAAAGCCCAGATCATGCAATTCACATGTGGATAAAACCTCCCTAAAAGCTGACATCTGTCTTTCTGGGCGTAAGCAAGCAGAGAAATGCTCAAACTGCCACATTGCTTCGTTGAAATCCCCCATTACTGTCCAGGGTAGCTGAGATCTTGGTTTAAGATTTGCAAGTCTATTCCACATTCCTTGCCGATTCTCTACTCGTGGCTCCCCATATATAAATGTGGCTCTCCAAGACTGAGAGCTAGCATCCTGTATGACCTCCACATCAATGTGCCTTTCTGAAAGAGAAAGAAGCCTTACATCTAGATGTTCATGCCAGAACAGAGCAATCCCACCACTTAATCCATTGCTTCCCACTGCTAAGCATCCCTTCAACCCTAATCTCCATCTCAAACCTTTTACTCTTTCTTCTTGAACACGAGTCTCAGATAGAAACACCATCGAGGGGTTATTGGTCCTCGCAAGGGACAAGAGATCTTGAACTGCACGGGAGCCCCCAATCCCCCGGCAGTTCCAGCATAAGATTTTCATTGCTCCTGACGGGGCTCAACATGAGCACCCGTCAGGTTTACAGAAGAGCTACACTCCATCATTCCCAACCCTCCTCTGCTGAGATTCTCACACAACGCCCACAGAAATTCCAAAATATCTGGCTCCATTGAGGACTCATTAATTATCTGGCAAGGATTAGCAGTAGCAGTACCCAATTCCAACACTCTGAGACTTCCACAGAGGGCTAGGTACAAACAACACATTTTTTTTGGCACTACCAGTAGACTGGAGAGCATCACAGATAGCACATCAGGGATCACCAGCTTATTGAGAAGCAAAACAGCCAACACAGCAAGACTCATATGTGCACAGAACCACAAAACATAGGCCAAGATGAGACTCCAATTTATTTCATGAGGTACAGCGATCTTTACATCATGAGAGGACTTGCTATCTAACTCTACTAAAGGAAATATAAAAAGCAGGTAGCAGCAAGTCACCAAGCAAGCACACCCAAAGACCACAGTACACTTATTTTTATTGGAGCCAACCCGCCGACCCGTTCGGCGATGCTGATGAACTGGTAGTGGCCAGGCCCAGCCACACCAGTTCAAGTCTTGTGGATTCATGGCTCCTGTCGGGCGCCCTCCTCAGCGCCCGACAGTTCACCGGCAGCCCCAGGACCGGTTGCTTCCTCTTCTCCCCCGCTTTCCTTTGAAGCTCCATCTTCCCCCACCTGATTCTGCATGTGTTTCTTTGCTGCTGGTTCCAGGTCATCATCATCTAATATACTCACTCACCACATACGTACGTGCGTACTAAATCGGGCTCGGTCGCATCTTTACTACGCCTTGTTCTCTTTGCAACTTTTTTCACTCTCTCTCCATCACATCAAGTTTTTACCCGTATGTACGGAGCACTAAATATAAGTAAAAAAATAACTAATTGCACAGTTTGGTTGTAAATCACGAGACGAATCTTTTGAACCTAGTTGGGCCACGATTGGACAATATTTGTCAAATACAAACGAAAGTGCTACAGTTGCGAATTTCACTCTCTCACCACGAACTGAACAAGGCCAGTACGAAATCTGCACCATCGCTCCTACCTTATTCGCGTGCCACGTGTCCCTTGTGTCACGCGCGCCCAGCGGCAGCCGGCCCGGCCACGGCCCCCCGCCAGTGCACCGCCCTCGCTCCTGCCTTATTCGCGTGCAACGTGTCTCTTGCAGTCGTGCACGCGCTCGCGGCAGCCGCCGTCCCGCACTCCACCCGGCCCGGCCCAACCGTAGGCACCGCCGCCGGCGCATGACCACCCCGCCATCGCGAGGCGTCCCGGTGCGAGCCCCCTCCAGCCAGAGCTAGGAGAGAACGAAAGGGAGAAGAAGGAGGAGACCCTGCACCTCCGCTCATGCCGCCGCCGTAGGACAGCACCACTGTCCGGAGCCCAGCTCCTATCAGTGACTTGCGCCCGTCTCGCCCTCGCTTCTCTGCTTGGCCACAGGCGCGGCCCCGGGCTGGCCGCGTGCTGGCCCCGAAGACTACCCAACTGCTGCCGGATCCTCCCTCTTCCCGAATCACGAGCATAGGAGCGGTTAAGCTGGCCCTGCACGCCGCTGCCACTACCATCTACCACGCATGGCCGTGGCCGCCTCCTCTCTGAGCATGCTCTAAGAAAGATGCAAAGAAAGAGAGAAAGGGTAAGGATAAGGATGAGAAATTGCACTCCTCTTCTCGGTAGACTGGGTCCATGTGGACTACAGAAAATTTTCCAAAAAAATCTATAAATAAACTAGAGTCATCCTAGATCAGAATTGTTAAATAATTTGCATGTTCATTTCCATTCACGATTAGTCAATGAACATTAACAATTTATATCTCACTCGTTTTAATTCTCAAATCCGTTATTCCTTCTCCATAAATCTTCTAAATAAAAAAACTACATATTAAAATGCCCTTTTCTTATTTTTCACTATACCTTGACCCATCTGTGTGGTAGTAGCCTTTCTCCATAATAGTAGTTTTTTTTTTTAGAAAATTCTCCATAATAGTAGCTAACCCGGTAAAGTTTCAATATATAAGATAAGATGCTGGCGAAGATGCGCTACCGACGCAACATTTTCTAGGCCCAGGCGTGCCAAGCACACGATAGTTTAATAGGCAGGGCCATTTTGGCCTAGCTCGGAGGATTGCAATTTCAAATGTTAAATGGGTCAATTTCTCCATCTATATCCATTTCACTTTCTCAAATTTTTTCACATATTCAAATACTTTTATCATTTACTATCAGATACTCATGCTCAAAATCTCAATTGGCATTTGTAAAAAAACATTTGAGAAACCAGATCAAGCAAAGGTTTATTACTGCCAGTTCAAATCCATGCATGTGCCTGTACTCTTAAATAACAACATCTATGAACGTTGCTGCCCAGTCTCAAAATTTCTAAAAAGGAAATTCTATAATCAAAGAAAAAGATAAAAAATGCAACCAATTTCTACACAACTGGTTCCACCCCACGCGACCGTGCGGCAACGCCGCACGTTGCTTCTAGTATAAAGTCAAAATCGGCCCAAAAGTTATCATTTATCCTAAAGTACGAATGGAAACAAAAGACATTGGTACCCAAGAGCTAGTCATGGATTATCCAAACCCTTTTAATTTTAAATATTTCCGTGCACTATGCACATGTCACTCTCAACGTCCCCTCGGGCCCTCGGTGTTATCGAAGCCTCGGTACATGGATCGACAAACCCACTGGCTCCAGGGAGAGAGAATGTTCGAATTACCAATCTGCCCACTGCTTTCTACCAATGTACTAGTACTATATTTACCCATTGCATTTTTCTGAACAAATCTCAAACTTTCTATCCAACAGGGATTAACATGACTAAGCCAAAATTGATGTGAACTTGATTCAAGAAGAAGAATTGAACTAGGAACTGAAGCTGAACAGTAAACTAGGAACCTGCATCACTGAAATATTCCTTGGTTTAGAGTAACCTGTTGTCAACTTGTTATATTATATTTATATGCAGGGAGTATTGCTTAACTACTTATTGTCTCATATTTAAGATAATAACATATGAGAAACATGTCATGCAAAATTTGATCTTGACTTTTAGTGAAAGTGTAGAGAAAAAAACATATTTCATGAGAAATTTTTTACTATGGTACCATAGGCCCATTGACCTGCTTAGAACACAACATGGTGAAAATCCTAATAGGGTGGATTGGACGAGCCTTAGCTCGGTTGGTTTTTCCAGTGGCCAATACCCACCATGGTTTTTTCTATTTGAAAAACCGTTCTGCCGCCATATTTATTCTTTAATTTCGGGTCCCCGCGCCTCCGGTGCTTTCCCAAACTTCCATGTCGCCGTCTCTTTGCATAGATTTATCCGTCTGGTCTTCGGGATCTACTGTGTGTGTTTTCGAACAAATATGTAGAACATGATACCTAATGGTGAACATGATACTACACTTGTACAAGTTAAGGGGGACTCAAAAAAAAAAGGGTGGATTGAGCACTAAAGGGGCAAACTAGTCATTGCACAGCAAACTAATTAATTCCAGTTATCTCCGGATCCTAGCTAGCATCGCTAATTCTTCTCTTCGTCCACTCCCCATTCCTCTTCACTCCCACAGTCCACCGGCTCCGATCCCAACTCCCATGGCGCTCTCAATCTCCACGCCCACCTCCTCATCCCTCGTCCCGGCCTCCCGTCAGGTTCAACACCCTCTCTAGTCTCTACCAGTCTCCCCTCCTCTCCAGCGGCTCCCATTCGCGCAGTTCGGCTGCGCGCTCACCGCCGCCGCCGCCGCCCTGGCAGGCCATCTCCCCGGTTTCATTTCACATGTTCTTGGTTGTTGCTTCAGGTGGCCAGGTTGACTTCGCGGTCGGCAAAGCCTGCGACTTCCAGCCTCCGGAGGCCGTCTCTGGCCGCGCGGGCCGCCGCTGGCAACGCACCCACGTCCCCGGTCAGCGGTACTGCTGTTGGCCCCCCCCACCCGTCCTGTCCTGCGGCTTCTCGTTGAGGTGTAACCTTGCTGACTCCCGATTCGCTCTGTTTGGGCGCAGAGGTCGTCACTGAGCTCGACGCGGTGGCCGGCTTCAGCGAGATCGTGCCGGACACCGTGGTGTTCGATGATTTCGAGAGGTAAGTCTTCTTGCCTTGTTTTTTCGGTCTTGCTGTCCATTGGATTTGGACATTTGGTGGGTGGGTTGACCGATTCTGGCGCATTGTGCTGCTGTGAACAATTGCAGGTTCGCACCCACGGCAGCCACGGTGAGCTCTTCGCTGCTGCTTGGGATCGCTGGGCTCCCTGACACCAAGTTCAAGGTGAGGAGCTGTTGAGCGTAGGATGCTCAGTTATTCAATTAATCCTGCAGTGCAATAGTGTCACCGTGTGTGTTGGGCTATTCTGTTTTTTTTTTTTTGGGCAGAGTGCGATAGATACTGCACTGGCAGATGGTGAGTGCAACGCATTGGAGAAGCCTGATGACAAGATGTCCTGTTACCTCACCAAGGTCTGCATATTTTATCTCGATTTCGCGATTACCACTGTGATAGCTAGTCAATGTGGGGCTCTGAGGGGCTGAATTGAAAAGAACTTTTGCAGGCTCTGGCAAACGTTGGCGCTGAACTTGCTCTTCAAGTCCCTGGACGCGTTTCGACTGAAATAGATGCTCGGCTGGCTTATGACACACAGGGCATTATCCAGAGGGTATGAGCTTTTTGTTTTGATTGTGTTGCTTGAATGGAAGTTGATGCATGTCAGCAACTAATATTTTTATGGACCTTGTTAGCATTATAGTTTGTTAGCTTAAAGCGGTTAAGCCTTCTAGCAATGTCTGTATGTCAGCTCTTCTTGGCATCTGACCTAGTTAACAACCTGTAATGTGACACTCCAATGTAACAAAACATAATAGTGATAACAAGAATCTTTTTTTCCAGCATATTATTTTATGTTGCCAATTTTTTGTTTTTCATATGCAAATATGTGCAAGGATAGCTCAGTATTGTCAAAGATAAAATAAAACGAACGGTTATTTGTGGCATAGCTTCCAAATTGGTCCGAACAGATTTAAGATATTGGGGAAGTGGGGAATATATTAGCAGCATGGTACTAGTATGATGAGCATGTGGATTAGTACTATTACTAAATTATTTAGATATCTGTTGAACACCTCTTACCTTACTTTGATCAAATTACTGTACCAGTAAATTTGTTCAATATTTTTTCATGGAACAAACACTTGTTACTTGTATGTTAGCTTGATCTACAATTGTGCAGTGCAATATAGAGTTGTGATTTGTGACAGATTAATGAGACTTGAGACCATATTGGGGAAACAATTCTTCTGATACTTGAAATATGTATTTTTTCTCTCTCTTGAGTGACCTATGAACACAATCATGTCATTGATCCTCAATTTCTCTGCATCCCTTTCATTCTTGCCATGATCAGATTGTCAGCACCTCTGTGCTACTGTTGTAGTGATCAATATTACTGATTTTTATCAGTTCCATATATTTTTTTTCACATTCGAATTATCATACGAATCACACTTTAGTCATGATGTTACAGTTTAACTGAAATGGTGACTTGTTGATGTTTAAAGTAATTGTCCCTAAACCTCAGTACAGGATACATGCATGTTAAGATATATATGTTATAATTGCATCCTAAGATTGGTCTTATTCATGTCCTTGTTGCTGATGCTTGTGACTAAGCATGGTTGGATATCCTTTGGGAAAAACATCTGTGCTTCTTAGTCGCAGTTTCCTTAAAACTGGTATCTTTTTATATTTAGGTGCATGAACTGTTGAATCTATACAACCAGCATGATGTCTCAGCTGACCGCCTGCTATTTAAAATTCCTGCTACTTGGCAAGTAAGTATGCAATGCACTACTCTTTAAGTTCTGCCTGGCTGTATCTGCTGTCTCTATAAATCTTTGTTTCCACTTGTTTACAATTAGGGCATAGAGGCCTCAAGGTTGCTTGAGTCTGAAGGAGTTCAAACACATTTAACATTTGTTTACAGGTAATAGACAGAACATTTTTTATGTCATTGCTCCTGATCCTATTGCTTAATGGCTAGGGCAGGGAACTGTATGGATGTTATTTTCCCCAGTTTGCAACATTTTTATGTTGCAATATTTTGGTGCTTAGTGTTACCCCCTTTCTTTAAAGTCCTGCATGAAAACAAGCTATGGACAATCTTCTTAGATTATCATATTATGCTTTTACATTAGCACATGGAGAGGTATTCTGTTGAGTCTGTCTGGTGGATAGTAGTTTATTCATCAGGCTTACTGAAAAAAAATAACAAGTTTGGTACTAAAGCACCTGCAGTTGTGCAGGTTCAATTGCTTAGTCTTTGCATTTACTTATTTATATAAGATTAAAAATAACTTGGAGCTTATATATATCTTTTGTTTTGTGGTTAACCATTCTTCCCCAGTTTCGCACAAGCAGCAGCAGCAGCACAAGCTGGTGCATCTGTTGTTCAGATATTTGTGGGGCGGTTGCGGGTAAATTTATCAAGTCATCATTTACCATGACTCTTCTAAAACAGTATGTTGTGCTAACCACAAACTACCCAGGATTGGGCAAGAAATCACTCTGGTGATCCAGAGATAGATGAAGCTCTGAAGAAGGGAGAAGATCCTGGTCTTGCTTTGGTTAGCTTCAGTTCCATTTTTTATGCATGATTATATCAATATACAAGAAATTTGAAGAATCAAATGTCTGGAAACAGAAGTTTCAAGCCTTCAACTTTACTTACAGTAGTTTTGTGCTTGCTGCCTGACTATTAAGCTAAAAAAAAAAAAAAAATAGATTGGAAGTTCTTGTACTCAGTCTGTCAGCAAGTAATTTTGAATTATCTTTGAGTCAATTTGAGTGTTTACCATTTTTTTCCATTCCATCATTTGATTAATATCAGCAGATAATGTGTTGATATTCTAGTTTCCTTATGGTAATGCAGTATAAATGAGTAATGACTAACACAAGTGATAACTATGGCACGTGGTAGTCATAATATGGGGGTAGTCATCAATAAGGGGTTTACTTCTTAGAGATGAGCAACACTACACTTACATTTTCTGCTATGAATCTAAAGTTTATAACTTCATTTTTTTGTGGGTTATAATCCAGGCAAAGAAAGTATATGCCTATATTCACAAAAATGGGTACAAAACAAAGTTGATGGTTGCTGCCATTCGGAACAAGCAGGATGTATTTAGCCTTCTGGGGTAATTTTGTATTACTTGTTTTTGCTGGATATTGGATACAAATTCACAAGTCATGGTCACTAACATTGATGTTTCTTAAATGTAGGATTGATTACATCATTGCACCACTGAAGATATTGCAGTCTCTGGAAGAATCTGTCATCGATCCTGATGTGAAGTACAGATATGTCCCAAAGTTGACTCCTGCTATTGGCAAGACATACAACTTTACTGAAGAAGAGGTTCATGCACTCATGGATCTTGTTCCAAATTCACATATCTGAAGTTCTGAACTGCTTAATTGGCAAATAACTTAATGATGATCAGTAATCATGCATTGTTTAGATTTTTTTTTTTTTAAAAAAGGGGAACCTTTGAGCACTCCACATAAATTGTTCCCAATAGGAACCATTGCAAGTGTGATGCTGCATGTAAATTTATATTGTGTTCACCAGACCTGTGCATTTCCACTAGACTAATATAGAGAGAGATGGTAGTAGAGAGATTTGTAGGAGTACCAGGACATATCTGTAGGATCCTTTCATAGAACTCTCTGCAAGGGAAAACTCTTTTTCCAGAATTGATAAATGAGAATGATTCTCTGTTAGCCTTGATGAAAATTAAAGTCTCTGATAAGTTCCAATCTTAATCAAGATAAAATAAAGCCAAGTAAAGAAAAAAAAACTGATCAGTTCTCTACTTTTTATGCTGATTGATTGTTCATTTGATAAATGGTGTATACAGCTTGTGAAGTGGGACCAGTTGAGCCTATCAGCTGCGATGGGGCCAGCTGCAGAAGAACTTGCTTGCTTCAGGACTAGAGGGGTATGTGAACCAAGCACGCCGCGTTGAGGAGCTCTTTGGGAAGATCTGGCCACCTCCCAATGTTTAATGATGCCTTGTTATGCCACAGTTTTCAGTTCCAACAAAGAGCAATAACCACAGGCAATGGTGGTACGGTGCCGATCCACATCTGCCCTCTTGCTTCAAAGAACACTCCTCTTGCTCGCCACAGTTCTCCAATGTGATTTTCCTGGCAGTCTCACAATGCTGTGCAAAAGATGTTTTGCTTCTTTTGGATCATACACGAAGGGCCCCAATGTTTATGTTAACTTTCCATTGTGTATTGTGTTTTTGTGATTCAAATGATATACTGGATTGATGAGAAACCTGTCATCTGATATTCCCTGCAACTGCAAATGTCCTAGTGCGGCTAGCAACAGCTTCTTGGTTCAGGTGGCAATGTGCCAATGTTGGTTCCACAAGAAAATCCTATGTCCAACATCACCTGAGTTGCAATTACATGATTCCATATATACATGTCTGTCTGCTATCAAAGCCATTCTATGCTAGTTGTCCAAATTCCTGTGTTTCAGGATATGATCGCCCCCCTGACATGAAAACGCAGTTGTGAAGCGTCATGCTGAATATATGAACTTATCATGTGCTTTTGTTACTTGGCCTGGTGATTATGTGTGTGTAAGTAAGTGATTGGTAGGTGTATATGTAGATTAGGAGGAGATGTAGATGTAACAGACTGTGTCTGGTCAAAGTTTGCCGAGCAAGGTCAGCCGGGCAGGCCGGTAGTTCACGCTGATACAGTGGGTGGAGCAGCCGTGAACTGGGGCGGAGAAGCCAAAAACATTTCTCAAATTTGGTCTTTTAGTTATTCCTATTTTGACACCATCTATCTTTGCTTGTAGCGTTTAGTTTATAAGTCCTTTTTTTGGTTTATCCATTTTGCTATGTATCTAGACATTTGTTATATCTAGATTTTTAGCCTTGTAAAAGTTCTTTCAGTTTGCGATTTTTTAGCCTTGTAAAAGTTCTTTCAGTTTGTAAGAGTTGACTAACCCTGAGTTTTATTGGTGTTTTTTCCCTCTCTTATCTATCTATATCTATATCTCTATCTATCTATATCTTGTGGCTACTCATGCTGACGCGAAAAGCTCTATGTATAACTTGGAATATCTTTTGACACATCATTTAATTCAAGACCTATGCATTTTTTTATTTCATAATGTAATTATTATCTATTATAGTGCCCCTAGTAATAAGTAAATAAAAGGCGCATTCAAGATTTCCGGTTCATTCATAATTGGCCTTGCAAATCCATCTCTTCTAGAAGAAAATAAGCACTCCTAGTAGGTAAGGATATTTGTGTAAACTATCATGTTGTTTTTACTATTGAACCCACTATATAGTGTCGAGGTAAAAATTTATTAGTTGTTACCATCTTTGCACATTCATAGCCCACTACATATGTTTTATGTAATAAGGATTAGTTGGATTACATATATTGCTATATGATAAAATATACACACACATACTCTTACTAGTGTGGTTTTCTGATGAGATGGTAGCTACCATAATTAATTTTGACCATTAATATTTAATAATCACGGTGGAAGCCATAAACATGACCTGAAAATATCTTTTGGCACATCATTTAATTCAAATCCACAAACAATATCATGCATTTTTTTTAATATTGTAATT
The DNA here is from genome assembly GCA_015844335.1 of Chrysopogon serrulatus. NCBI lineage: Eukaryota > Viridiplantae > Streptophyta > Magnoliopsida > Poales > Poaceae > Chrysopogon > Chrysopogon serrulatus. The sequence goes on along the minus strand of JADLZL010002723.1, from coordinate 10,009 downwards.
ATGTAGCATTATCCTTAGCTATAAATAAAAAAAAATCTGTGAGATTCATGTTTGGCTTTGCAAATCCCCCCTCATGTGAAAGAAAAATGAGCATTCTTAAGGACATCTGTGTAAAAATAATATGTTGTCTTGTTTTTAAAAAATAGCATGTTGTCTTAGGTGTAGTAACTACATCGTAACTAAATTTGTTACTACCTTTGCACACACGACCCTCTATATAGTTTTTTTCGTACATTAAGAATTGGTCGGATTGCTCGAGTTGCTCTTAAGTCAATATCCACAATCAAACTATAACAATACAGTAACATGCAAGACATTTTGTGTTACGACAATACATACAACTACTGTACGCACACACGTAACCGCCTTACACCGTAAATAAACGCTAACTCGTCCCATAAATGTACGTCCCTGTCGTATTCATCGAACTCCGCAAACGTGTTTCCTCCGAGATGGTAACTAAGACGCCGTTGGATACTCCACGGATGGTCCAAACACACCTCTTGCCCAACCTTTTTGGACAACAATCAATTCAAAATCCAGGCCCCCAACATATCACATATCTCTAGTCTAGCCATAAATAACAAAGAGATGGTATCCCTGAGAGTTCCTTTTGCTGATACATTCGTGTGTTGGTTTTGTGTCTCTCTACATTGCTTTTTATCTCTCTGTCCCTTCTTTTCCACTTTTTTATACCCCCAACAAAAACCCCACAGAGAGAGAGAGAGAGAGAGAGAGAGAGAGAGAGGCCAAAACCCCCCTTGGCAAAGGAAAGCAAAGCAGGGCTCGTCTCAGACGAGAGAGTACGCAGGACGTACGAGAGGGGGAGTTGGTAGAGCGCGGCGCGCACGCCTCAGCGCAGGAGAAGCCAGGACCCATCCTCCCATGGCGACGGCGGCGGCGGCGATGACGGTCGCCGTGGTGCTCGCGGCCGTCGTGGCGGCGGCGGCGGCCGCGGCGGCGCAGGTGGAGGTGCGCTGGGAGGTGGCGTACCTCACCGTGGAGCCCCTCGGCCCCGCGCAGAAGGCGCGTACCTGTCGCCACCACCTCTGTTTCTCTCTGTTCTTGTGCCTCTGCTGTCCGAAAGTTCTTGATTTCTACCGGAAAAAAAGTTTTCGATTTGTCTGGAAAATTTTACGTGTTTTTTCTCCTTTTCTTTTTCACCTCACTCATGGGGTTTGTGAGATCTTGATCTTATACGGAAAAAAGAATTGTTTTTTTTTGTTTTGATGTGTTTTGAGTTTTGATGACGTTCGTTCGTTCGTTCGATCGACGTGTGCTTGTCTTAAAAACGCATCCTTTATTTCAGTTTCGCCGAACGATCTTCGTCTTGGTCGCTTCGTTTGCGATTTCGTTTTGTTATAAAATGAAAAAGGTTTCGTAACGCTCGCGCTCCTCAGCTGGGGAAAAAAAATCCGCCGTAGATGTTGCAAGGACTCTTTTTTTGGTCGTGATATGTGTTCTTGTTCTTGCGAGTTTTTGGTCAAATTTTTTACTTGATTTGGTGGTGCATGGCCGAAATATTTCTTGCCCTGTGTGCCGGCCTAAAGATCTCCCTTTTGTGAACCATTTCAAAGCCCAAAGGTTCCTTTTTTTCTTTTTCTTTTTCTTTTTGCAAACAATAAATCTGAGATATTGAGATCTTACTCTGTTTTCTTAGCCAAATATTTTGTTTCTACAATTTCTACAATAGAGAAGTTTCCTCATGTGGGTTGAGGCTTGGGCTTGAGACGCAAAATTCGAGAGCACGCATTTATTTATTTTGTTTTTTGTTCAGGTGATTGCGATAAACAACCAGTTCCCGGGTCCTCTGTTGAACGTGACGACGAACCAGAACGTGAGGGTGAACGTCCAGAACAACCTTGACGAGCCCCTCCTCATCACCTGGTACTTGCTTTACTACTGATACTGATGGTGCCTCTCTGATCACTTCATTTTGATGCAGCAGATCTCTGATGATTTCATGTCAATCAAAACTATTTTCTTGGAAATTGTTTAATATTCCACACGTGCATTTTCATTTTATACCAAATTAAGAAAAAATCTTGACTAGTCAAATTGTGTCAGCAGCCATATCTACGGTTTCCATTTCTGGTGATGGGTTTCCAATGAAATTCTCCGTGCATCTTGAGCTGCACTTCCATTTCTGTAGTTCCTATTTGCCTTCCAATATTAGGCATATAATGCGCTGTGTGTATTTGAGACATTTATGGGATTAATTGATCATGTCCTTTCCAGCAGATTTGGTTCAGGTGCATGCATCTGTGCGTGATTCTCGGCATCACAGCAATTACATCGTGACAGTTCCTACAAAAAAAAATGTTACTATTTGCTTTAGTGACTGAAGATGCAACAGTTTCTGTTATTTTTAGATATCTATGTTCTGGAATTACATCTGTATACCAAATAAAATCTGCATAACATTTTCTACCCATGCTATGTCCTTATAGATTATCATGCCAAATAACTTTGCAGATGTTAGACCATCCTTGGAAACAATGCTTAATATCTGAGGGTTGTTTTTGCAAATTCCAACTTTTTAAAACTGAACTAGCATTGGCGCCAATTTTTTTGGGAACTGAAACTGAACTGGTTTGCTCACTTGTCTCTTTTCCATGGGAATGGCAACTGAACTGGTTTGCTCACTTGTCTCTTTTCCATGGGAATGGCAGGGATGGGATCCAGATGAGGATGAACTCGTGGCAGGACGGCGTCATGGGCACCAACTGCCCCATCCCTCCGGGATGGAACTGGACCTACGAGTTCCAGCTCAAGGACCAGATCGGCAGTTTCTTCTACTTCCCATCGCTCGGCCTCCAGCGAGCTGCCGGCGGGTTTGGCCCCAATCACCGTCAACAACCGAGCCACCGTGCCCCTCCCCTTCGACCAACCTCATGGTGACATCACCTTGTTCATTGGGGATTGGTACACCAAGAGCCACGTTGTAAGAGCTTTGTTTTTGTGTCTGTCAGTGCAATCTAGATGGTCTATCTATTTCTTTCAGAGATATTGCACTTTAGCACAATGATCTCTTCGCTTTTCCAGCATATTTTTGTGTTACACAGAAAGAAGCCTAGATTTTCTTTCTCAGCAGGATATTTGGCCAAATATTGGTGTCCATCTGACAATCCAATTTCATTTTTAAGTTTACAGAATAAGAATCGCAATATAGGATTTCACTAAAAATGGAGTTGTTGCACAGTATTTAACTTGGTTCTTGAAAAAGCTTTTGCATATCCTTCTTGTAATTTGAGTATTCTGTCCCATGTAGGAACTGAGGAACATCCTAGATGATGGCCAGGATCTAGGGGTACCAGATGCCATTCTTATTAATGGAAGGGCACCATACAGATATGACAGTGCACTGGTTCCGGATGACCTTCATTATGAAATTGTTGGAGTTGAGCCAGGTTATATATGGTTTTGATCAAACTTCTACTTGCAAATTTGCAGCTCTATGTGCAATTTTTATAAACTACAATCATACACCCATGCTGAATGCTCGAAGTTACGTCTGAATGTTAGTTATATAAACTTCTGTTACTTTGGTAGCACAAAATTTTGGATTTTTTTCAGTCACTGATGTGGAGTGGAAATCAAATGAGTGGAAATAGGAATTCAGATTATGAGCCAATCTTTACCTGCATTACTATAGCATCACCATGTTTATCATGAATCACGTGAAGTCTGATGCTATGAATATTTGTAACAGGCAAAACATATCGCTTCCGTGTCCACAATGTTGGCATCTCAACTAGCCTCAACTTCAGGATTCAGAATCACAACATGCGTCTGGTAGAGACTGAAGGAACCTACACCAATCAGCAGAACTACACCAACCTAGACATCCATGTGGGACAATCCTACTCTTTCTTGGTGACAATGGATCAGAATGCAAGCACCGACTACTACATTGTGGCAAGCCCGAGGTTTGTAAGCAATCCTCGATGGCATGAAGTAGCTGGTGTAGCCATCCTTCAGTACTCAAACTCCAAGGGCAGGGCTTCTGGTAGCCTCCCTGATGCTCCAAATGATCAATATGACAAGTACTACTCCATGAACCAGGCAACGTCCATCAGGTATTATGTTCACAATAGTGCAATGTTATGTTCTTGGCATGGAAATTCAGTTCTGATCTTGCATTACCGTGGACTTGATCTTCATTTGGCTTAACTGATTCTTCTCCTGCATTTGAATTTGTCATTTATTTGACTATTTGATATTCATATGGTATTGTTGTTTCAGAATGAACACAAGCGCTGGTGCTGCTCGTCCAAACCCACAGGGATCATTCCACTATGGATCGATCAACATCACTCAGACCTTTGTTCTCAAGAACGAGCAACCCTTGAGCATCAATGGAAAGCGTCGGACTATCAACAGGGTGTCATACTCTCCTCCAGAGACGCCGCTAAGGCTTGCTGACCTCCACAACCTGACTGGAGTCTACACAACTGACTTCCCTGCAATGCCCAACAATGCGCCAGCGAGGATAGCTTCATCTGCGCTGAATGCATCCTACAAGGGTTTCCTAGAGATCGTTTTCCAGAACAATGACACTGATGTCCAGACCTACCATCTTGATGGCTACTCATTCTTTGTTGTTGGGTGCGTGGTGAACCATCACAATCTTCAGTTTTAACCAATGTTTCGTATCATCCTGTGAACATCTGAAAATAACACCACCTTCTGCGAATTTCAGGATGAATTATGGCGAGTGGACACCAGACAGGAGGAATGAATACAACAAGTGGGATGCCATCTCTCGCTGCACCACTCAGGTATACAACCTTTCCAAGACACATCTGATAATGTGGCAAAAGTTCTGTACTTCACATTAGCTGTTCCATTGGTAATTATGAAGAACACAAATTTCTGAATATTTGCAATGACAAACAGGTCTTCCCCGGGGGCTGGACTGCGGTCCTAGTCTCGCTTGACAATGTTGGTATCTGGAATCTGCGTGCCGAAAAGCTGGATAACTGGTACAGAGGGCAGGAGGTCTATCTGAAGGTTGCTGATCCACTGGGCTACAACATCACTGAAATGGTCATCCCGGATAATGCCCTGTTCTGTGGTCTACTGAAGGAGAGGCAAAGGTATGTCTCAGCTGAATGCCTTTTCTTACTTGATGCATTGATACATTTTACTGTTCGTTACCTGCAACTCACATTCTGCTCCAAAAACCCTGCAGGCCACAGGTTCATGAGTCAAACAGCAAGTCGTCGGCCCAAGGCGATGCTGGATGGAGCAACAAACTCCTCACAACCGTGATGCTGGTCGCAGCTGTGATCTTCATTTGATTTTTTTTTTCCAGAGTTTTTTGCTAGATTTTTGCCTAGAAAAAAATAGAACATCGAAACATCTAGCTTACAAGTTCAGCATAGGGTAATTTGTGGAGATAAGGCCTGTCGGTGATTCTCAAGATGGTTGATAGTGTAGGACAACTTGATATGATGTTTGTGAATGGCAAGAAGCTTGATACTGAAGTGAGAGTTTAACTAAACCCAGTGCGTGTTGTGATTTGTATCGCTGCATTTTGTCCTGAGAATGAAGACTTAGTGACTTGGCATTATTGCTGCTTCACGAGATATCTTTGAATCTGAACTTACTTTTGATACGAACCATTGCATCAAGATAAACTCCATCAAGACGATTGCAGCAAACGTACAAAAAGCAAAGAAATAACAATAAATTTGTGCTGGTGCAGTACTATTCTTTCATGTGAAACAGCCCTCATTAGTTTGTTCGAGCATACACAAAGGTGGACGTAAATAAGCTAACCCATGCAATTGAAGCTTGCTCATGATTCAAATACCAGTAAGAAAAAGTTTAATCTTCTATGGACCATGCTTGACACCTGTGGAGAAAAGAGTAAACCTCACTAGGTTGAGGATTTGGAAGATTTGTTTGAGTAATTGCAACCAGACATTCACTTCTCTGATTATCAAGAATTTAGTGAGATTTTACAACCACGAACCTAAATATGACATTCATGTGTCCATTACATTTATGAGAATTCCAAAACAAGCTTCAGTAATACCAAAGATCAAAATTCCATGGATTGGTACACAATAAAAGATGTCATTTACTTGTAATTCTCAGCTGAGTCGTCCTCCAGAAGATTGGTCCATATCAAAACATTGGTCTACCAAGAAAACACCATAGCAACACGCTGGTTTTATACTTGAGGAATTCAGGTCATACTGTCTGCAAAGACATGCACACCTAGTTACCTCAGAGTTCTAAGCAGCAAATCGAGTCCGCTGTTACTGTCCAGCTGAGCAATCGATATCTAATGGACAAATACACCACATGTTTCCATCATTGTGGTTAGTAGAGCCTAGGCCTGTAGCTGTACATATTGTTAATGTCAATAGGTTCATCACCTATAATCCTTTTTACTTGATTAACCCATATCAGTTTGATCCTTCAGGGCTTGACCTTGGTAAGAAGTTTCGACAGATACATAAAATGTTGTGAGGTCAAGTATCTACTAGCTTCCGGCAAATTGTCATCCCATCTCCAATAGGCACCTAAGTGTCCCAAATAAAATAATGCCATTGTCAGTAGATGTAGCATGCTGATGTTGCAGTACTGCTACAAAATAACAGTTTGTACTGCCCCTCTCTGAGGGACAAAAAATTGTGCAGGCTTTCCAAAGATCCTATAAAAGTTTGAACGTAATAAACACATGCAATGCAACAAATACCAAAAATGTTACAAGGAGAGGGAAAGATATACCATGCTGATATCAACACGCTTGTCCTCCAAAACTTTCCTATTGAAATTCCTTATACTGATTGTCTTTTGGTCATCAACCTAAAAAAAGCCAGATGAGCTACATATGATGAGTACCATGTAATATATCTTGTGTAAATCTAGAAGACATTATAACTGACCAGTGGATCAGCAACCCTTCCATACCAAAGGACATTGTCCATTACAATTAAACCACCAACTCTTACCTACACAGAAAAAATTACTTTCAACACATAAAACACCATAAATGTTATTATTTTTGTGCAAATAAATTATAAACCAACATGAGATAACAAAGGCCATTAAAAACGGTTCATTCAAACATTATAAGTGGCATGAGGAGTTAAAAAGCGAAAAACATTATTGGGAAGTTACATAGAGCAGCATGTATTTTACATATATCCAATTGATGAAACTGATGTTAGATCTTACTAGCTTCAGTAGAAGCTCAAAGTATTCCTCATACATTCTCTTGTCAGCATCAACAAATGCGAAGTCATAGCTAGAAAAGGCGGAAAAGTAAAGGTTAGACAAAAATTTAAGAGGTCACTAAGTTGATGATGGATTATAACAAAAAATCAGCGTACCTGGAAGCTTTGCCACAATCAAGTAGTGATCTTAGAGAATCCACAGCTAAAGTATGTTTCACATCAATCTAATGAATTTTTTACACAACCACCATCACAGAAACTTTAGAACACAAAAGTACAAAAGGTTTCTATCATATAACAGTCATTATCACAACTGCAGGGCAATTCCATATACTCAGCGTTTTTGGTTTTAAATGCATAGAGATGGTTATGAAAGACAATTACTGCTTAGTATCATGAAGATTAGATTTTTTAATGAAACAAATGCAATATGCAGTGCACCGATTTTTTTTTCATAATTTCATGTGCTACTGTGCAGAATGCATACAATATAAAACAAATATAAGAAAACTGAAACAGATATCACAAATAAAAGAAATGAGGTACAAAAGTATTTTGCTTGGAGGAATTTTCGAATATGCAAAAAAAAGGTTATCTGCCTACTTGAAGCATCTTTAATTTTTTATGCCAAAAAAGAAAAAAAATCTTGAGCTGGTTTAAAAATCATACACATATGATTTAACTTTCTATCTAAGGCATAAGAGACGAATAGTAATATGAATTACCTTCTGTGCAACACCAGCACGTTGGTAGTACTTCTTGGCAACTTCTAGGCATCGTTCATCTCTCTCACAAGCCACCAAGTGACCAGATTCAGGGAGGGCTAGTGCAACAGCCAATGATGAATACCCCTACAGAAAGATGAAAGCACTATTAAGACATGGACACCAGGATTTGCAATATTTTGGAACTTCTGTAGATATGAAGTTATTTTTCACAAGGTTTAAAATGAATGTTTTTCACTGCAACACATGAACCTATTGCCGGTTACAGAAGTAGGAAGGAAAGCTTATGCAAGCTGCAGGATTCAGCATTGCAGCACTACCATTTACTTTGGTTATAAATACAGTATACTTTCAACATGCTGCAACATATACCATGGAAAACTTCATGCATAAACACTAGACAAGACAAACCAAATGGTCTATTTGTCGCAAAGAACATTTCTACCCACTCATAAATGCTTACTGACACAAACACCATATTTTTTATGGCAGCTAATCACATCAACAGTTCTATAGAAAGATTTATATGTGCAAGAATATGCATTTGCTCAGCATTTGAAAGAAGGCATTCACGGCGCAATAGACAGCCAAAGCTTAGCTGATGTAGGTCTTAATGTTGCTAGTTTGCTATAACACACTCAAATTCCATGAAGAAAAAGTGGATTGCTACTGTTTCGTTTTTCCTAACTGGCTGTGGATGGTAGAAAAATCCAAAATGGTAAAGTAATCAGTTAACATACAGTAAACACACCAACTTCGATGCAACGCCGCGCCCCAAGAATTTGCACAAGCATTGCCAACAGCTGGGCCTGAGCAGGAGAAACCTACAAAAACAAAGGCGCCAGATTGGAAAGTCAATGGTCACTTTTCTGTAGCTTGCTTTTTGAGAAGCATACACAAAATTTGAACTGTATGGTAGCTATGGAAACCATCATAACATTTTCAGGGAAAAGACTGCAAAGGCGAATTACATTTGATATGCTACAAGGAGGCCAAGGCGGTTCAAGGGAATAGCAAGAAACTGAAACTAAGCCCAACAGTAGGCTCCACAAAACAGGATTATCCGCCTTTCGCCTAATACCCCCAAAAACAATACAGTACAATTCATCATGTGCATATGCATCGTGTAATGTGGAAGCACCAGTGTGATAAGACAACCAAATGCCAGCCTTATCATATGGCACTTCAGGGAACTAATTGAGAATGGCCAGCGATGTTGAAGAACTGCAAATGCAATACCAGATTTGCATCAGAGATGCATTGTGGATTGGCGTTCCCAGATTTGGCACTTGTACGGACTACTGTGATGTTCTTGCAGAACCATAAGCACGCTGCACTTCATCTACGCAACTAACGTGACGGGAACAGCAAAAAAATGGACACAACAGTTCATCGATACCACGCTATGCATTGCCACGAACCTGCATCTGGCTCCCCCTCATAGCCGCGGTCTCCTCGCGAAGCTCCCGGAGAATCTGGAAAAATCAAGAACGGGGCAGTGCACTCGTCAGAACCAAAACCAGTGGCAGATTGTCTCGGAACAGGAACGGGTAGACAGAGAGTGGCGGCGCACGGGGTGCTCGCGGACGTTGGCGAGGAGGTAGTCGTAGAGCGGCGGCGTCATCCCGAGCTGCTTCCGACCGCGCCGCGCCTCCTCCACCGCCGCCGTCGTCGCCGCCGCCGCCGCCGCCGAGGCGGAGGAGTGGTGGGAGCACAGGCGGCGTACGAGGCATGCCGGCGCCGCCGCCGCGGCGGGTGGAGGAGGATACGGCGGCGGCGCCGCCCGGGGACAGGACCAGAGCTCGGAGGGCGCGGGAAGGCGTGGCCACCGCCGGCGGAGGAAGAGGGAGAGGAAGCGCGGAAGCGGCCGCGGCCGCGGCAAGGCGAGGCGACATGTTTGGGGCCCACACGTCAGTGACCGCACGCCCGCGCTACTGGTTTCTTTTCGGATAAAACGCGAAGCACCGATTCGCCCCACTGCCAGAAGGGCCCACGTGGCAGTGATATCAGTTGCTCGCCTATTCCTGGCGCCGCCGCTCACACTGGAAAAGGGCCCACCCGGCCAGTTGGCTCGTTCCTCGCCGGGTTCTC